>NJRP01000157.1:374100-400598 GCA_003063835.1 Aphaenogaster floridana | reverse complement strand
ATAAAATTTTCTCCGTGCATATGTGATATACATTGTTTTATAAATTTTTTAAATATAACTTATTTGATGATTTAATTTGACAATGTAATTGTAATGTAATACAATTGTAATTATATATTATTGTAGTATAACATAATACAATAATTATATATATAGAAATTATTAACTTAGATTTTTTAAACTATTATTATTTATTATATAAAGTTGACATAATTTTTTAATATAATATATGTCTTATATTTTGTTAAAAATCTATATTCAAAGTACTAATATAATATTAAGATAAATGTTTTAAAAATTCGTATTACGTATTCAGGAACATATGCTAATTGATTAATTTACCAATCGCCCATTTTTTGACGTGTCATCGATGCGGTCCTCTCCAAGATGCAATCTCTCGATAACACCGTTATCTTGTAGATGTTTTTTCGGTAGACCGTACGCGCGAATGCCCGGTTTATCCTCCTCATCGGAATCCAAATGGATCCTTCGTACTTTACCGTCTAATCCAATTTGATTGTGGATCTGCACCCGCTTAATGTCCTCCTCGCCATCCGGAGATTTGTGCGATTGCGTGTAATCTGGTTGATCAATTCTGGTTGATCGAACAGTGGAATTTAATATAACGTTTGTGCGTTGTCGAACTCGCGCGCTACTCAAACTCAGCGAGATAGCTAGTAAAAAAAGCTGAAAAATAGATTAATAGTAATATTTATATAATTTACTTTTGACTATATATATTTTTTTGTGAGAACATTAATTTTGACAGTGCTTTTATTTTTAAATATAAATTACAATATTGTATAAATAAAAATATCTTTTTATTTTATTTAGAGAAAAAATAACAGACGGGAAAGTATTGATATCATAAATGTATATATATTTATACGATAAAAAAATATATATATTAAATTTAAAAAGTAATCGGGTTTTTTAAATTCTCTAAAAGTTGACATAATCTTATAAATGTTATCTTTTGCGGTCTGCCACGATAACTTTAATCATGTCTTAATAAAAACGCGGAAAGATTACGTGTTTCCTTAAGCGAATATGCTTCAATGTCATTTACACAATTTGAATAAAAAATGTCTTCCGCGAAATTATGGAAAATTGCTTGACAAGATTCAATTTTCCTGTTTGTTTTACATTTTAGAATCTGCTAATGAAGATAATAAAATGAAATTTTATTAACGTTTACGACTTCCACTTTTAATGATGATTGACGAAGATATTTCACAATATAACGCTGCTTATCGTTACCAAAGCGAATAAAAAACCACATAAAAACTTTACGCGTAAGCAAACAGAAAAATAAAATCAGGTTTTAATAGAAAATAATTAGTTTAAGATGTGTATGCTTAATAAAAGCAGTTAAAACTAAAAGAAGACAGATATTGAAATTATAATATTATTTATCATTTCATTATCACATTTTTATATTCTTTATCTGATTATATTTAATTAAAATAATTAATATAATTAGGCAAATCTGTTATATTTTTGGTGAAAAAATATAGCATTACAGTTATATTTTTAAATAATACATTTTAAAAATAGTTTTACACAAAGTTGGTTTAGCTTTATATATCTTATTATATCCTTACTGTGTGTTATACTTTTATTTTTAATTTTATTTTTTAATATAATAATTTATATTAAATTATACTATGTTTTAAGTTAGGCGGTAAAGAATAAAAAAAATGTTGCAGCAATAATTACAATCTGATGCATCAGATTTAAAACCATAAAATGTTTTAAATAACGTCTAAAAAATTTTGAAAAATATTGAAGAAAATAGAGTCCAAAAAAATAGATTAATTATTAGATAAATTATGTCAATCTTGCTTCTTACCGTCAATATCAATCTCATCGTACAGCCTTCCTTTCTTCCTGTCTCGAATGTCCTGATTGCGGCTCGCTTTCCAGTTCTTGCTCGGACTCTTAAGCGGCGTTTGAGAGGAAGGATCGACCGCGCATCGGTTATATACGTAAGCCGTCTGCGATCTTGAAGAACGCAATTAAGTTAGTCTCACACAGGAGTTTACGATATGCAGATTCGTTGTAGAACGAGAGTAGTCTTGTTCCCGGTAAAAATCCCACCACTGCGAGACTGCAGTGAGTCACCTTCGTAAACGAACCGTGAATGGGTGAAGAGACTTGAAAATTCAAGATGCTCCTTTTGCAATCCGAGATGGACATGGGTGAAAGCCCTTGATGGAAAAAAAGATGTCGGTGGAGGAGAAAGGGGAGCAGACTTTCGGTTACTCCTGCGAAGTAATAGTTTCAGGATGTTATGACCGTTTTGAGATACAAATGCAAAACCAATGTTAATAATATGTAACTAATAAACGTGTTAAGTTATATCTCAAATTGAATTTTTTGATGAAAAAGTTATGGAATAAGCTGTATATTATAATGTGAACATAGTGATAATGATAATAATAATCATAAATAGAAAAAGTAATAACTTTGGGGGAGGGTAGTATATATTAAGTTTTGTAAATTTTAACAATTATACATCACTACTGTGAATTCAAGACATTTTTTTTATTTACTAAATTTGATTTGTTATTTTGCGATAATACGATACCAGCACTACCTCCAACTTTAACATAAATTGAGAATTTGATATTTCCGCCCTCTGATAATTCACAGTGAAAATCACTTGCAGGTAGTTCTGCAAGTGTTAAACACCTATTCATTGACCGCTAAACATTTTACGTACGACTCACACGTGTTGCACATGCAAGGTTTTCCCACTCTTCCAATGATGATGACAGTGTTTCTCATTTAAAAGTAGTTCTGTTATAAAAATACAGAAGCTAAAAAAGATATAAAAATTGTATATTTTTTATTTTAATTATTTTCAAAGAACTTTGATTTATCATATAAGCTATTTAATAAAAGGCTGAAAAAATATTTGTGATTATTTAATTTCATATGAACGTTCTCTTCTTTAGAGTAAAAATAATCAAATCTGTTTTGCACTTTTCGCTATCGGCATTTTACATTCTAATAATGTATTGTTTTATGTTTAAATTTTAATTAAAGTCATTATTGGGTCATTTACAAGGAACACATTTATTACACTAATCAAGAAGTTCGGAATATCACGATAAGTTAGACAACCGCTGTTTTACGTCGAATGAATGGATAGATGAAAGAGCGAGTGACTAACTGTTTGCCCCGAGGGCATTAACAATGACACGTTTACTACGGACTGCAGTAATTTCTACCGTATTCCTAGTAAGGATGCCAATAAACGTTCAAACGATTCGCCTAACGAGACCGAGCAAGCTTGACTAACGTTCGCAATGTTATAGCTGTCTAATGTTACGTTTTGGGTTTTAGAAACAATATAACATTCGATACTTAGGGCGTATAATTTTTCCTTTTTTTTTTTAAAGATTTCTTTAGGGATCAAATTCATGTCGAAGTATTCTTCAGAAGTTCATTATGACGAATACTTGGCGATTCAGAAAATGGAATACTTTATGAATTCGTGAGAGATTCCGAGTGTCCTATTGCAGTTAAGTTTGCATTTTTCTGTAATATTTCATATATATTATGTACTGAGGTAGTACACATGTTGGTTTTACATACGTTTTTTAAATATATATATATATATATATATATATATATATATATATATATATAAAGTTTCATAAAGCACCGATAAGAAACATTTCGATAGAAACATTTTTGATATTGTAATTTAAGAAACGTATTTCACGTTTATACAGGAAACGATTGCAGAACTGCCGCTAGGTATGTTCGTCTCTCGCATAAAATTTGTCGGACTCTCTATATAACCAAAATGTCTATATAACCAAAGCTTAGACATGTTACAGTTACTTGTACATTTTTATGTATGTACTTATATATATATATATATATATATAAGTGCTATGATTATGTCTTTGTACGCATTCTATTTCTTATATAAATACAGCGCTACTTTCGAAAGAAGAAGCGCGTATACTGATTATATTCATTTTTCATACGAAAACAGTTGACAGATGTCAATGCACATTGACGAATTTATATATTTTCAGAACACGCGTTTTCTATACACAGACCCTCTTTTATATTCCGTTTTGGAATATACGTATACAGATACACGTTTCATATATGCCAGACGCTCCGGAATATCTCAAGATACGATCCAGTAAATGTTAAATTAATTCCACAGCTTCCACTCTTAGCGGTAAATTCGCGACCCATATACACACTTTCTATGCTAAGGAATCCATATGTAATGTGAGAAAACATGTTCATCAGAAGACTGGGAATAATATTTTTCGAGGTCAAATTTAACTCTGACTATGACGCATAACTGACTTGCGAATCAATTAAAATCGATGATAATAGATAATTATATACGATTGCTCATATGATATCGCATCGTTCATACAAATATTTGGAAGAAAGGGGATTAAATGGCAAAGCATGAAACTAGATACTTTGTGAAATATAATTTATTTTAATTAATTATTTTCTTATTTCTTATTTGATAATTGCTTTATAGTTACAATTATGTTGATATATTATTAATAATTATTTATTAACTCAAACATATTGGTCTAGCGTATTCTATCATTTAAATTTTTCAGATTTAGGAAAATTGAGTTAAAAATATAAAAATTGCTGTAACGGTAAATTTAGTAATTTGTAGCTTTATGTTTAATTTAACAGTATTATCAATATCATAAAAGATTATTATTTATTTACGTTATATCAATTTTTTAGTAACGAAAAACATTCATTATCATTAAAGTACTAATAATAATCGTCTGAATATCGGGGTCTATATCGATAATTACGTCTCGGATAAGAATCATAAGGATTGTATCTTCGATAACTTGGTTTTCTATAAGATCTCCGCTGCACTTCTTGTCGATATCTGAAGAGCGGCCTGAAGACAATGTCCGCGGCGACTTCCATGTCGCGTGGATCTTTGGGATAGTTAATATCCGCATCCGAAGTCCAAAAAAGTGGTGTTAAAATTGGTGCAATTGGCAACGAATTTTCAGGATTAATATAATTCACGTACTTAGTCTGTTCTGTACTCGGCTCGTACAGTAAAGATGATACTTCCATCTATGACGAAGAAACATCTTTTAATCTTCTCCCATATATTTATTTTTACATCTTTAAACGCAAATTATTGTAGTTAACTTTAACTTAAGTTTTTAATTTAATCGATTATAATAATTCGATGGTAATAATTATAATTTATTGCAATTTTGAAATGTTACCTATAAAATATTCTAACGTCTTTAAAGTTTAATTTTAGATTTATTTTTCTACAGCATTATTTTCTAGTAACATGTAATATAATGCTATGTATATATCATTTGAATTTAACCATTATAATTGAAGATAATAATAACGTTTTTGCAGTTACGTTTTTACTATTTGTCCACCGATTAACTGAAATTTCACATTTCCTAAAAAATAAAGAATGTAAAGAACATTATCTTAAATATTGTGAAAAATTGATTTACCTCCGAAGGGGACGAATTGAGTTGCCAATTATTGGGATTCACGCTCCACGAATTTTCATCAACGTAATTTTGAACATTCCGTTGAATTTCGTCGCGTCTGTTCTCCAATTGGCTCTTCAAGGTTCCATCTTGTCTTGATAACGCTGCCGCAATCGGCACATCAATTTTATCATCAGAAATTTTTGCGGGATCGAGGAACGCGATGATTGGTACCGATATTGCGGGTGGTGGGTGTTCCGGAGGTGCTATTTCCTGGCTCGGGTTTGGCACGAGATATGGAATTTCGTGCGGTATGCTATCGATAGAGAACGGCTTCTGCGTAGTCTTGGATGTCTCAGTTAATGCTTCGTAAAAATCATCATTCTCTGATGTATAGGACGAAACATCTTTACTTTCCTGGAAGATCATCTTCGATAACATTACGATCAATTCACAAGATTTCTTTGTAAATTACATGGAACATAGCGATAAATCTTCCCTTATCAATCCAGATGCTAATAAATTTATATACGAAATGTAATTATAACGGATTACTAATTATGTGGTACAAAAAGTGGAAAAATCTATTTTAGGAAAACTATAAAGCTAATTATATAATATAATATATATACATATATCAATGTTTATATTTTAAAAAAAATATGTTACGATGATGAGATATCGAATTGCATCTTTGCACATTTTACCGAGTTTGTGTATCCATCTTCATCGTTTTCGGTGAAAGATTGGACATTTGTAAATGTCAAACCGTCTACATCGGTTTCCGCGTTCACAGTCTCTGTTATATTTTTCCGTACATCCTCTAAATGCGTTATGGGGACGACGAGAATCTGCTCGCGCTGTGACACCACCTTAAATAAACTCTGTCTTCAGATAGTAAATTCGAATATATCATACATGTTAAATTTCTTCTATTTTTCTAGAGTTATTTATCTTTACACTGAAAATCGATGCAGTAATATAAAACAATAATTATAATACTACAAAATTACGTAATTCCTTCGACGACTAATTAGCATTTCCAAACTGCTGTTATATAAAAGATTAATCACGCTTTAAAGTGACTCGTTATCGTTAATAAAAGCTAACAATCGTAATTGCACGAATAATTAACAAGTATCGTTAATAGCAGCACTATTCACTTGCATTCTTAAGCTTCGTGTTTCTTAGTGAAGCAGGTGCACAAAAATGTTGGATTAATATTCATAATTAATTGTATGTATAAAAACATATATAGAATATAATATGTAAACCTTAGTGGGTTCAGTAGCGGGCATAACAAGCACTTTCTTCTTTACCACCAAGCCTTCTAAGGATCCATTGCCGACCGCATTTTGTACAGCATCCTGTACCACCGGATCCTTCACAATAGCGGCCAACGTATCGTTCGTAGTCTGAGGTTCCGTTGGTAACAGATTTGCAATGTCTTCATAATCGATAGGTTTCGCGTCCGACATTTCCACGAATAATAGGAAGATCCCCAAAAACATGATACTTCCTAGCTATAAAATAAAGTCTTTTAAATATATTTTAAATAAAGTTGTTTATAAGTTCAAATCTATGACTTGAATGCAATTAAAAGGCAAAACTTCATAATTTATTGAAGTTTAAAATTTAGATTTTATTTTCTTAAGATTTTAATTTGATGAATTTAATTACTGATAAAATATCTAATGTAAAATATTAATACACAATATTGATCTGTCATTAAAAGCTGAGACTAACTGTTGCAGCATATTATTTTATGTCAACTTGAATTTATCGTTAATCATTAAAGTGATTAAATGATCTTAATTCAGCAAATTATACTTTTAATAAATCATATACTTTTTATATTTCCTGTAACTTTATAAATAATCGTACTAAAATAGAAGATTTGTATTCATTGACTATGACGTAAAGTGTCACGTATATTCTTCGTACATTTATATATGTTGTGTTAATTGCTACGTGAAAATTGGACTTTTTTCAAACGATTGATCTAAGAACGTACCGATGAGTCGTTTTTCATGATGACGAAGCTGTGCGATGTTCTTCTTGCTGCTTCGACGAGACTGCTTCGCCAAGAATTTTCCAGCTCTGTCAAGGTATAACGGATCGTACTGTTTTTATACGACGTGCTGACAGAATTATCGTTGCACTGCTAATAAACGTGAGTATCAACCTTGCGGTAAACTTCGTCGCGCGGATGCTGCATCATAAAGATCATACAGGCAGATCATAATTGTCAATCATATAATAATTACTTCTCTGACGGATTATAATCTTATATCTTCATGGAAAAAACGGTTTTGCTGAAATATCTAAAAATTTGGCCAGATACAGATCTGAAAATAATTTTGTTAGACCATCAAAAGTAACTATGTAAGACACTCAAACATGATGATAATGCTGCAAAAAGTTTTGATATTCTAGCAACTATTTTGAGCGTCCTACATAATTATTTTGATAGTCCAACAAAATTATTTTCAAATCTGTATCTGGCCAAATTTTTAAACACTTCAGCAAAATCATTCTTTCCGTGTTTCATTTCATATATTTTCGTGTTGCATAAAATATTGCTGTTTCTATTTTGATTAACAAATTCTGCTTGCTACATGTGCGCCAATGACTTTTTATATTTTAATAACTTTAATGAAAGATTAGAATTAATGAAGAAAATTGCAAAAAACGTTGAACATATATTTTATTTAATGTTTTAAATATAATTTTATGCATTTCGTAATTTTATGAAACGATTGCGAAATAATGTAATGTAGAGAACGTTGGAATATTTCAACAAGTGCTATTTGACCGACCACGAAGAAATATTGTACTTATCGTTAGCGCGCTCTTAACGATATCGAGACTCGATGGTGTTTAGCGAATGACTTAGCAACAAGTCCTGAATAACAAGCTATAAAAGACTTGCTCCAACTTCCTAAGCCATTAGTCTGCAATTGGAAACTGTACTCTTTACATCCAGAAAATCCTTGTGATTCAAATGGAACGCTTCAACGCCATCGTCTTCAGCCTCTGCTTTCTCGCGATCCTGGCAGAATCAACGCCTGCAGGATCGTCAGCAACTTTATGGGACAATGCACATGACGTAAGAGATATCGAGAGTCATCACGCAAATCTACTGAAGCCACAGAGTGTGCAGAACAATACGAAACATCTTTTGATCGATGAAAATCCTGTGAAGAATACTACCCAGGTTGGAGAATACGCGAAGGATTCATCATACTTAAATAAGACATCAGATTCATCCACAGCTTCAACTGGCGACTTTTCAAGCAGTTATATCAAGGATACGCAGCACTCAAGACACAATGGGGATCGAGAAGGCGATGCGTATCACAAAGAAAGACCATCTGGTGATTTGTCGTCGCACGATATCCTACTGGATCCTAGTTTAATACTGGCTCGTTTAAGTCGCCAAGCTGGAAAAAGCGACACGCATTACTCGAACTTCGCTTCGATCAAGAATATCTCCAGAGATATCGAGTCTAGCAATCACAATGAGAATAGGAACCCCATTCCATCGAAGCGGAATCCGAACTTTGAGGGTGATCTTGGCGTAGCCGAAGACAGATATCAGCCTCCATATCCGTATCGGTATCCGTATTATCGAGGACAGTTTCCGAATCAAAGGTATCGAACGAACGACAGGAGGGAGCCTTATCGTAACTATTTGAGATACCCTGTATTTCCGGGAAAATAAATCTGGAAATTTCTGAGTTTTTTTTCTTTCTCTTCTCTTTGAGGGGAAATTAGATTTGCATAATCAGATTTATGTGTGTGTAAGTAGATCTTGAAAAATAGTGATAGTATGGCAAAATATTTTTGCTAAAAAGGAAAAATAGAGAAATATACATTGATATTTTAATAAGTGTAATTAAATAATTTTAAACCTGTGATTAAAATCTAGATTTTAATGTTTCTTGAGAAGATTGTTTCTGAAATGATTTCAACATTGTTTTGTAATTAGAATTTTTTGCCAATAATGAGACTAATGCTTGTAATTAAATTAAGCTGAGGTTTAATTTCTTTGGAAGCCTTATATTTTAAAATAATATATCAGAATGTTTATAATTAAAAATTAAATAAAAAATTATTGTTATTTTATCAATTTCTGTTCTCAATTTTATATTTTTATGAACACTTCCTGTTTATATTGTATCAATAACAGGATTATGCTATGACAAGAAATATATTATTGTATTAAAAAATAAAAAAAATTGTATCCGTTATATTAATACATTATTTTATATATGTTAATAATTATGTTAAGCACATTTATGCATTATTTGTAAATTGTGACAGGAATAAGAAGTATAAGCATATATTCAATATACTACATTTATTTATAAAATGTCATATTTATTTCATTACACACGTAACACATTTCCTCGAAGAAATCGTATCACAATATAACGCTCTCATATGTACATTCGAATATCCACGATCATTAATCTGCTTGCTTGTGTAATACAACTTTGGTAGACAGCTTTCGATTATTAATGCTATTTTAACTAGTAATTGACTTACAATTTAAAAAACGCTAGTTATCGCTATTTAATTATATTATAAAGAAATACATATACTCTGCGCGTTTTCTCTAATCTCTCTGTTATTATTTTAATCAGCTCCCTGTCTTGCAGACTTATTTTTAATCTGACTTAAACCTACATGATTTTTGTAAGAGATCATATGTGATCGTAAAGCTAAATGCTTTTCTGATTTTTCTGATCGCTCTTGTTGCTCCGCTTATCATTAAAAGAAAGACCTGACTCAGCAAGTTTAGTTCGCGCTCGTTATAATTTGCACCGTTAGTCTTCGTCGAAATAACGAGGCCCACAACCTTTTAGCGCAATTATACTAACGAGTTTAATACCCCTTGTTACCGTTTTAAAGTTCGCTCGTTTTCAAACACGGAAACTTCTTTTTTCTTTTTGGCGCTCTGTATTTTTTTCTATTCCTTACATATATTTTTATCTCTGCGGTAAGCTGCGTCGACAAGAGAACAGTTTTATTTGCGCCCAAAATTTTCATACTGGCGCGAGTCTTCCGCTTCGCTGTTTATAAATTTCTTACTCTTCTGCGCTCATGCATGGATACACCTATAAATATCCACGAGCGGCAAGCTTTATTTCATGCAACCCCTGGCGAGCTTCGGATATAAATTTCGCTATAAAAAAGCCGTATTATAATTACAGCTTGCCATTTTTCAAAACATCAGATGTTCGTACTTTGTTTAATCGAATCATCTTGGTGCAAAGCAGTCTTCATTTTCCTTTAATTAATCCGCCTTTCTTTAATTTTTGTTTATTTTTATCTAAAATTTCAGATTTTTTCTCATCATAAGCCCGATTCTTTTTCAATCCTTCATTAGGATTTTAAAGATCTTTAGGGTCATTGCGGCTTTATAGGAGGTCCCCAAGTATCTCGAATGTATTATTTTCCCAATAATACCAAAATGAGATAACAATCAGTTACCGAATTTCCAAATCAATTTTCCCTTCCTCCGCTTATATTCGCCTACCTCGTCGAATTGCGTCTCTGACACGTTGTCGATACGCGACCTGCTGACGATAGACGAAGAGAGGACGAAGAACATTGGAACCAGCTGCAGTCTCGAGATCATCATCATCATCTACTTCTTCTGCGCTGCGTTTCTTGATGCTGGGGTTCGCGATGCCATCCGCAACTTTAAAATCGTCGTTTAACCCGTACATCGGTTCCTCGTTTATCAAAGCCTGAGGATCGTCGAGGTTCTGAATGACAACCGGCACAACAAGTAAAGGGAAATCATATATGCTCGCCATTCTAAGAGGTGATGCGTAAGAGCAGGCGGCGAACAGCAGCGCAAAGACGAATGTGGCAGCCATCTAAAAGAAAGAAGAGATTGCGCCTTTATATCCACAGTATAGACATTTAAAGATTTGCAAATAATCGGTAGTCCGTGCTTGGAAAATATAATCCCAAATTCCAAATAAAACTTAAGTATTTTTAAAAAATTTTCAGTACATGTATAAAATATATGTCGATATGTGTAAATGAATGTATTTATTATAATGAAACGAACTTGCTTCCGATAATTTTCATAAATGATCTAAATAAGTTCCAGAATCAATTAATCTATTTTTCAATTATTTACAAGAAAACTATTATTTTTTCAAAAAATATTTTTCATAAATTATATAAAAGATTGTTGGATTTGTAACAGAAAAAGAAACTGTACGTTCAACAGTAACAACGCGTAAACTATTTAACTCGAGAAAAATACTTACCATTCTGTATTCGAAAGTATCGGATTATATCGATGACACTTTACAAGAAAATAACGATCACTTTCGCACGCTCAAGATTACGTTACTCAAAAGAGGAAGTAGCGTTTCAATGCGAAGCGTCTGTTAAGAGTACAATAGCACGTCGTAGGCAGCTCTCTCGCGAGTTTATGGTGACCGGGATCGAGCATTCAGTATTTATATGAAACAATGACGTCAAACCAGAGCACGCTAATTATACAGTGACGTTCTACGACGAGTGATAACTGACCTGGTAAACCAGGTAGACATGACACACCGCCGATCTATCCTGGGTGTGCTACGCTGCTTCTTGTTTTGCCGGCTTCGCAGGTGTTAACTTGGCTACAAGGGAACGTCCCCCTCGATGCTTATCTATTTACGTGTAAAATATTGTTAATTTAGTACGACGATTCTCGCGCGCGTATTCGAGATTCTCCAAAATTACCGAGCAAACACACGCCCATCAAAACAAGGCGACTAAATGTAACACATTTTGCCGTTAACTTAATAGTACGTTCTGTAAGATGCAGCTTTTTATTGTCTAGATTTATAGTTTCTTGCTCCACAATATATTTCCCAATTCATAAAATATACTTTATTTATATTTAGTTTTTCTCAATTTCTTTTTATTGCTGTAGATTAAGGTAAAAATGAAATTTTATCATATTCGCAAATTCTATTTTTTTTATTGTTACAATAAAATTGTAATTATATTTCATTGATTTTGTCAAGTTTAGAATTAAGAACAACAAATTTAAAAAACTGTTTTAACCAAATTTTGCTAATATAGATATATATTTCTTCTTATGATAATGAAAAAGTAATAATTTATTCAAAATAATTATAAGGTACTAAATATATAGGAGATTGCTTCTATATCAAAGTATCATAATATTGAATTAATCGCGCGCGATTATTGCTTTATATACAGGGTGTCTCGAAAGGTAAGGTCAATCGACTAGGAGGTGAAAGAGGAGCATGAGTAGAATACATAACGTAAATAAAATTTTTTCGTATTCGCTATGATTTAGAAAATACAGCGCTTTATAGGGGCGTATAAAGTGTTGAAACCCCTTAATATTTCGAAAAATATGCATTTTCGAAAAATGTTTTATACAAAAATTGTAAGGTTTTAAGTGAAGCATCACACAGAAAAATTGGTATGACCTTGAATTGCGTTCTGGTCACGTAAAGATAACCTTGAAATTTTTAATGGATATCCCCACTTTTTATTGCATATTATTATGCTTCACTTAAAACCCTACAATTTTTGTATAAAACATTTTTTTCGAAATATTAAGGAGTTCCAACACTTTTTATACACCCCTATAAAGCGTTGTATTTTCTACACCATAGCAAATATAAAAAATTTTCATTTACATTATGTATTCTACTCATGCTCCTCTTTTACCCTCTAGTCGATTGACCTTACCTTTCGAGACACCCTGTATTGTTATAATACTTATTGTCGATTATATTGCCAATTTTAATCGTAATAATATAAGAATAAATTTCATAATTTATTTTATTTAATGTGTTACACAGGGATATATTCTTGCTAAATATTTCATTATCTAAGGTGCAGTTAGATCTTCACGTGATGTATGACATAAGAGATAGTCTCTAGAACGCCACAATGTTACACATTGTTACATCACAGCGTATGTGAAAATTTAATCTTGTTCTTATCAATATGGCATAATAATTCGTCATTTGAAAAACATTCTCTCTACTTATTAATGTATAATAAACATTTCAAGTTTTGATCTTTTGATGGAACAATGTGAAAATATTTGTTTTAATTTACTCATTTTCATCAATTATCTTATTTCATGATAAGTACATTTGTTTAAGAAACGAATTATCGACAAATCAAATGGAGAAATTATATCAAATTTCATAAATGCATTTGTTGCTCAATTTTTGTTTACGATGTTATTTATTTTTTATACTCCTCTTACAGTATATTAATATTTAATGTACCGTAGAAGATAAATTGTCGATTAAAAAATCTTGCTTTTTTTCAGTCTGTAAAATCATCAAAAACTAGGGAAGGACGAAAATCGCGAGTCGTTCGTCCTTAAATATAATCCAGGACTCGAGAACTCGCGAAAGCAAATATGCATCTGTATATTTCTGTGTAGCAAAAACAATCTGATTTATTTTTCTCTATCAAGTATTTATATTGTACTGAAACAGATTCTCGTGTCTGGCATGGTTCACTTTAAAACGTGACAAGGCACACAACGGAGAATTATTCTATGGAAGGACGGTTTTCTTTTTTTTCTTTAATTTTCTTTCAATTTAGATGGTGGATTCAGCCTCCTCGTGCACAGATTCGCCGCTTTCGGTAGTTTCGCTTTTTGATCTGAAAGAAATCATCAGATGAGGATCTCTACGGACTTCAGTCGGACGTGAAAGACTAAGTACGAGACGGCAAACGAGTGTAAAATAATTTGCTCTACGTGATAACACGAGGGAAGACTACAACTCGCATCGCTCATGAACATATATGTAAATATCTCGGGGTTTATGCGATTGAGATTCTCGAATCCAGATTGCAAGATAGAACGAAATCGGGGTCATGAATCGAACCGTTTATTTCGAAAATTGTGTAATTTCAATTCTGCAATATCTAGAATTGACGAATTCATCAATATTGTTTTAATGCAAGTTTTAATGTTGCATTTATGCAATTTTCGAAATAAACGATCCAATCAACTCTAAGATGGAGAAAGATAAATCAATCAATAACTGATGTACTACTATCATCTAGCTATCAACGATACATTTGCGAAAATAAAACCCGTAGCTAATTTAAAATAATATTCACAATGTTCAATTGATTATACTGATACTAGTACAGCAGTTATTGCCAACAGACTAATCGAAAAATAATATGCATACCAAGAGTCGCCAATTTTCACATTACTTACAAACCAAAATCGAATACGCTAGTTACAAATAAAATACAGACGCAAAAATAGATGCAAAACATTTTGATTTTTATTGAGATTTTAATGTACTCCTGGTAAACGCCGAATTTTTTTTATGGATCATCGGACATTACGAGTGTTAGAAAGAAACTTACTAAACAAAATGTTTCTATCCAATTTAACGAATAACCAATAATTCACCGCGCTAATCCTAATCAAATCTACGTCTTTCTAATGTGAGAATATAAACAAAAGAAAGTATATCAGGTTTGAGATGCCTTCGTCATGATTGTCTGGGATCTACTACACTTGCGTCGATGATTCGTAAAAAAACATCTGTATTACCTGAATCCATAGTACATGAATCCGAACTCTCCACAGAAATGTATTTTGCGAAAATAAATTCGCGGTAAAAAATGCACAATTGTAAGAATTACGTGTTTTAGATTCATGGTGTAATCTACAATGCGAAAGATTCTACTCTCACAACACTACTTTCAGTTGCGTAAAATATCTGCCAAGTACAGCCTCTACGATGAGAGCGTTCTCGCAGGAGGGAACCATTTCAAACGAATCGACCTGATGCACATGCGTATTATTCGCGAGAGCATTGATCTTGTCGTTTCGTTACTTCCGTATAAATAATTTTATTGTATGCAAATCTCCACGTGTCGTCCGGTGCCTATCCGTGTAACTTGTCCATTCGATGCGATGGAGAGGACCGACTAGAGCGATTTAACGTTACTCATCAATCTGTATCAGTTAATTATAGTGTAAATATGTAGATAACATCTAATCTGATAAGTATACTCAATAATTAAAACTCGATAACTAACATTCCCTCGTATGAATAAATATTAGAAAACAGGCTTAAATATAAAAAAATAATTCTAGAAAAAAAATACATATTGCACTGTTCAAGAAATTAATAAGACTTTAATATTTAAAAAATTTAGTAAGTTTCAAATAATTTGTAAAATTTTGCTGATAATTCATGGTAAAATTTTACGGTAAATTGAGACGCTCTCTCTTCGCTCCTCTCTTCATCTATCAATTTTCTTTTTCTTTACCCAATTCTTTCTTTCACACACGCTTTCAATTACCGTTTCCTTTCTTTTACTGTGCATTCTGTTTTCTATACATTAAAATACCATTCGACACTATAGTTCTACAACGATACATCATAAATGTAATTAACTACAGTTCGAGTTGTACAGGATGCAGAATGGGCTAGGGAGAGATATTACCCTTGCCGACGCTGTACGATTAATCGGTTACTTTTTACATCTTCAAAATGCTTTTAATATATACAAGCATGTCAAAAACAACGTAAAAAGAAATTATGTTCTTCTATATAATCATCTTAACGCATAGCCAGAATTTTTTTGGTTCTTTGAGCGAATTTTAAAGAAATTCTTCTTCTTGCACTGATCTTATACCTATTGCAATTTTTGATAAAACAAAAAAAATTGCGGGAACAATCACTCAATTTAAGATGCCCAATTCCAGTTGACAGTCGATTAATCGGACAAGCGTACGGCTTTCTCAATCTTCACATACTTTTGTCTTAATCCTTTGAAAAGCACGCTCACATATCTATTTTTTGTATTGAAATAAATTCATGTTTTTCCGCGTCAATAATCAACGATTGATAATCGTCAGTAATTGTAAAAAGGCCCCGTTGTATAAAGGACGCATTGTGTAGATTAAACGACATTGTGATTTATAAAAAGTATGCTCTAGCTGGTGCGCTTCTAAGAATCAAGAGTCGTCAATGTTCTCTGTCTCACCATTCTTACATCTACCTAATGCGTACACTCGATTCTTACTATTATTAGTCCGGCTGCCAAGCGTATCGATCAAATCGTAAACGTTCGATATCGCCACGATGATCCACGTGTATTGCTTTAAATAGCAGGAGACGCAAGTCCCTGCGGCTGTCATCTCAAAATTTCCTTGCGCAAGATCAAGATCAAATCTAGTTAATGATATAAAATCGATTTCTACTCGAGAATAAGCTCGACATCATCGCTCGCATTCCGTCGGTACCCTGATGCACGATCGCTCGGCAATCCGGAGATTATGGTATAGATTGATCGATTCGAAATGACCTTTCTCTATCTTTATCTCGAAAAAAAAATTGTTATAAAATATAATATAAGAAACTGTAGTCTAGTACAATCTAAATTTTACAATTATTCCAGAGATATGTTTGGCCAATTTTTACAATTAAAAGCAATTTTGTTAAAGAAATTCTTGATTACTAAAGAATATGTATTATTCATAAAAATTCTGTACATTACAAAAAATAAAAATTGAAAAAGAGAAAAGCGATATTTTGCTATTATCTCAAATATGGTAGGAGCATCTTCGAAAGTACCATTTCGAGTAAATCAATCATAGATTTACTAAATAACTATCTATTTATATATTGTCGGGTAATAAAAACGGCTCGCTTCCACGGTGACTATGCTCTTCCAAAAAGGGGAGAAGTCGCTACCGTTACACTATTCACCGATCGCTGTGGTTTTCCCTTCCCTCCCCTTGTTTGTACGAGTAGGCACTTAGCTATGTTTCTGTGTTTTTCTTTGTTTGTATAACGTTATATCTATTGTATGCACACGAGTAGTATAAAAGAATGCGCCGCCGGATCTGCTCTTTCGTGCCTTGTCCGATGCTGAATGTGAAGCCCATATACATATATAGATGCCTCTTTTCAGAGGCTTAATTATATCACGTGTGAAAAGAGATTGTTACACCTAATACAATCGGCAAGAGAAAAACAGTTTCTTTGAACATCACAATAAAGATGAATAGTAAAAAGTATCTCTTGTAATCGGGGGAGGAAATCAATTTCTAGTGGCAATGCAAAATCGTGCTCGCATCTTCCCGAATAGTGCTTCGTTGAGTGAGTTACACGATCAACATCGGTGACTGCTCCTATCGTTCCCTTCGCATTCACTCTCTCATACACGCGTTTCTCATCTCGCGTCCACGCATGCACGCACGAACGCACGCACTTCGGAGCGCACACTTGGTTTTGGAACTTTAAAATTAGCACCGTGTCTTCGTGACCTTTCTGTAAACTTTCATGAGCGTATGTCTCACTTCCGGAAGCTTCGCGCGATCGCCAACAACAGGAGAGATGAGCGTCTGCGAACGTTCGTCTCGGTTCTTTCTCATGCGTAAAACGGCGGATAAACAATTGCGTATCTCTTTAGCTATGCGAACTACGTGCCGTCCTCGAAATTTCGACACGTTTTCGACTCAATTTCCAAGACGCATGGAACGATCGAAAGATCTCCACGCCATGGGTGCTTTTCGCCGATGACACGATAACGTCATGAGATTAATCGCGTCGTTTCCTTTCAATCGAATCGTCGCAGACGTGCGGTTTATACTTACATAAATAATATCTCGATAAAAATTAGATAACAATAGTATATTAGTGCGTAAAGTTAAAACGTGTTGCTGACAATAGAATACTGCATATCCCCTCGACATCGTGTTCCGCGTGGAATACTGTCGCTCCCTTTCCGTTCTCCGTTCAATTTCTTCTGCAACGTTCGACGTACATAATCACGCGAAGACGAGCACATCGATATGCGCAAGTACGACGTGTCTGAAAAACCTCGTTGGGAGATCGTGCTCCAACGATAGTAACGTACAAAAGTAAAAAATACGCTTTAGTGACGCGCATCTTTTCAAGACGTCGCGACGCACATTTTCTCATCACGCATCATCTTTGGATTGGAACACGATCTGACAAGTCTTTCTCTCAAAGTGGCTTATATAAAAGCTCGACTTAAGAATACGCGGGCTTAACTTTCGTTATTTTACCGCTCGTTTATTTCCTCCTCCCTCTGTCCTCCTAGAAGTCATTACTCAGTCTTTGTCCACAATGCTCAATGCACAGTTTACAACATACGCTGTTGGGCAATGAGCTGGAATTCACATTTTCTAAGATTTCGCTTTAAACTCTTCCCAACTTCTCTCTAACGATTAATGTAACTTTATTACTAAATCTTCGAAGTTTAATAAGGATATTGAAATAAATGCACAAATAGGATTCGATTTAAAGAAAAATTAAAAGCGAGAAAATATCGCGGAGATCATTAGTAACTCTTGGAAATAACACTTTGCTTGTTTATAGCATATTTTTGTGTTTCCTTTTGCTGTTACCAACGATTTCTATATCAAACTAAAAATTCGTGATACCCTTTTTGTAAATTATTTAATAATGGAAAGAAAAATAAAATTTGTTAGCAAAAATTCTCGTGATAAACATGGCGAATTCAATCTTTTTGCATGATCGCATCTAAGATAATTCCGAAGTAATTTCATTTCTAAGCGTAAGAAATCTGAAGCTAATATCCATACATTAGGAATGTCTTGTTGCTGAGTAAAATAATTAATTCTATCAACGTATAAATTAATAAGATTTATGTAAATAATAGCAAACTGTACGAATTTATCAATAGTTGCATCAAATATTATCATCTCAGATGGCGATTTGCATGAGATATTTCATTCTGTTGTAACAAAAAAGGAAAATAAAAAAATTCCAAATAAGAAAAAAATATATCTTACTTATAGCCAAACAATAAAAAATTTAAGCAAGATTATCATAATAAATGAAAACTATTTTTAAACTCTTTTGTAAAGTGTTAATATATAATATTTACATAATCTAAATTTTCATGAATGATTCTGATGTAAGACAGTAGAATCTACTCCAATCAGCAATTAAAAAACATTTATCTATGGAGCTATAATAAAATTGTTTAACAAGTTCTTTCTAGGCCTATCACTAATATATCCATTTAACGCTACTAAAGAAATTGAATAGATTATTTCCAGATCATTGAAACCATATTTTCATAAAAAATGAAGATTAGATGTTATGAACTCAATTGTTCTCAACTTTTCCACAATTTTAACACATAAACTGCCTTATTTAAAAATATAAATTTAAATTATAAATTGTGATTTGAAAATAAGTCTTTTATTCTAGCTTTCAAAGCTATATTGATTTTGAAATATTATTAACATTAATTCATTTAAAAACAATTAGTCAAAAACCACAGAAATATAATCTACCTTTTTCTTTTATTTGTTTATCAATATATTAACTGAATAGTAAGAAAAAGATTGACTTTAGCCAAATACAAATGTGCATCTATAATCATTTGCGGGGAATGACAAAGTTAAAGCTACTCAATGATGATGAATTGGGCTTTTCACTTAATTCAGCTTTATATATCTGTGATTCTCATTCTGTGTATTTACGTGTATCGCTATATGAGCGTATTATCAACGCTATAAGTAAATAAAAAGCTCGGATGATCAAAATTCACGCAAATCCACACAATCATATATTTATAAAGTTATATGATTATATCATGATATAGTATTGCGTAACTAGTTTTTGAGTAAAATTTCACCTACAAGAGTAATTTACCTTGGTAGCTAATATAATTCTTGTAGGTAACATGTTTATATCTTATAATATAAGAATTGCGTGGTAAAAAATTTACTTTTCCTTTCTTCATTATAACATAAGCACATATACGAAATAAACTATTCGTATTTCTTGGCAGCAAGTATAATAAAAGAATTGTGAAGAGAACATATATACGCGTCCTAACATTCTAGAGAGATATACTCATAGAATAAATCACAATATAAAAATACAAATAAAAAATCCATCTCCTTTTCTCATCTGTTTTCAATTCTCTCATTCCTACTGCTCAAGTATATAACAATGCAGTCCAAGAATGTACTACCTTGCACTTCTTAGCATTGTTTCATTCTCTTCTATTGTGTAATATTATTTCTTTTTCCTTTTGCTTATTCTTTCGATAACGGAGACAGTATCGTTTGCGGTATTGCTGGTGATGTGATTCTACTGCCGATCATATAATACGAAACCTTGTTAAATTACTCTCTTGTGAAGATGTTTCAGCCAAAATTAGGTTATTATAACCTCGCAATAGAATCTCATATTAAGAGTAACTTTCCTCGATTGCAAGTCATCGAAATGTTACTGATAGTTCAGAAAGAGTGATGCGTATATATACGTACGTACGACATCCTTAAGTGCGGTACGATAGATCTAACTACGCATGTACAGATAATAACAAATCGCTATGATACCCCCACCGATCCCAATGCCTAAACTTATTTTAAGGGGGTTAAATAATGACCTCTTGAATTTCTGCCATTCTTCCATCTCCTTCTGCCGGCGTTTCATCTCCCGTACTTGTGTCGCTAATCGTTCATTCTTTTCCGTTTTGCGTCGACGTACCTCCCCTTTCCTGCTTCAAGAGAACAAAATTCATAATTGTTAAGACATAAACATTAAATAATTCGCGTTCATTACTGAGAGACGTTACTCACGCGTCTGAATTGGACGGAGAATTATTTGTTAGGAAAGAGTTCTCAGCGTCGTCGGAAAGAGTTTCGTCAAGTACTATGCCATCGTCCGCATTTTGTTCGCCTACACAATTTGTAATAGATGTAGATCTTGCATCTGGAGATAATTCTACATGATTCGGTGGTTCACTTGGTAGCGGTTTATCAGGCGGTCCACTTAATTCATCTGTAATTGACATTAAATATTTTTTTATCAATGCTACTTATTATGGCGTAAAAACTGTTTTAATAAAATAATTTTTTTTTAATGAGAAAAAGAGAAATACCATTATCAGTCGATCCATCCGGACTTATATCTGCCATCATACTACGCGTTAAAGATTCTCCTCTTGGAGGTGGTAGAGGAGGAGGCTCGTCGTCTTTTTCTAACGGATGGTTATTTTTATTATTCATCTCGTCATAAGTCGTTATTATTTCATCACGAGTTATTTCGTTGTCACTGATATCCTGTAAAGCGCGTTGTAAAATACAGTGAGTCAGTGATTAAATTTGTTTACAGTAATTTAATGCTATCAGAATAATTTTGTTGAAAATTTGTTCTTATCTAAAAGGTATTATTTAATAAAATGCTCTATATCTATTAAAATACTGTGTTACTATTAATTATTTACCATGTTATCGAGTGGCAATTGTTTTGCTCCCTGAATGATGGCAGCATATGAAAAACAGAGTTGTTCGGGCGTTTGTATCAAGCCCATACGAGACCGTCTCATTTCCATCAATTCATGCCGTACATCCAAAGCGTTTAAACCGTATTTTTCAATCTGTAATCAAGTAGCAAGTGGTTAACGATCACTAAAGCAGTTTTCCGCAAACAAGAAATTGTTTGCTACGTTCTACATACCAGTACTAGGCATGCATCAACCAAGCAAAATGTTCCCGATCTTCCTATTCCTGCAGAACAATGGACGACAGTTGGGCCAACATTTTGATCTAATGCTCCTGATAGCCTAACTTCTGCCAAGAAACGTAAAAAGGCCGTTGGACGTTGTGGTACTCCAAAGTCTGGCCAAGTGGTATAATGAAAATGTAAGATTTCTCTACTATCGTTACTTTCCAAGTCCGTTATACTGTAAATAAGTTAAAAACATTACGTCATAATAATGCTTGCAGAAAAAGTAAGAATGATTGCCAATCAGAAAGCAAATCTTGATGAGAATACAATACAATTTGTAATAAACATCTACTTCTTTACCGTAATGTTCTAGTAGTATAATCTGACGATTCTTTCTTGCTGATATAATCCACCTTTATACTGACATCTTCAAACGTTAAGGTAGGTTTTGTATCGTCCAGTGGGAAATATTGATGGCATTTGATTTGGTTCTTCTCGATTACCTTGTTTAACATCAACACAGCTCTACTATTTTGCTCCCATACCATCAGCCAAAAGTGACTGACAGTATTTGGCAAGGGTCCTTGCGTCAAGATATATTGTCTTTTAGCATGATCCACCTAATGTACAGACAAATCGCATAATATATTTGCATTACCAATATCGGTCACTTATATATTGCGCATTGTTTCTTATATAATATATTTACCCGTATAAGATTGGCGTGAATATAATCACATACACCTCTTTTAAGTATAATCCTAGTGTGATCGTACGGCGCCACATCTCTGTAGCGATTCAAGGTTTTGTTCTGTGGTTTTTTTGATTCATTGCATGTATACTCAAAGGATTCACACTCGCTACGTATGTTCTGCAAAATATTAAAAAGCATGTCATTAACGATAAGGATTGTAAGTATACAAAGAAACATTTGTCTTACAAATATATAAATAAATAAGAGTATACTAAGAGAATATATAGGTAGATGTAAATTGAAATAGAAGTCTGTATATACTTTTAATTTCAAAGCTCAATCTTGATGCTTCAATTCAATTTTTAGCTACACATTGACTATAACACAATCCTATACTTTATAATATTACTACTTCAATGTATACAGTTACAAATCAAATCTGAGGTAAAAACTCACAGCAAATACTAATGTTTACTTGTATTATTTGTAAATAGGGAATCAAATTACTGGTTAACGTACGAATGCAATCAAACATTGTATTTGAGTAAGCAACAAGTTGCAAGAAATTTTGCAGTTTCGCTGCACACTCTAGTACATCAGATTAACGATGTTTATTGTATAAAATACGAGATCTCTCGATAAGATTACGCTTCCATAGACAATAATCATATATGTAAAACAAAGCTTATGCATAGGTAGTCTCAATTAACAGGAATCTGGGCTTATCAGAAAAATTCTAACGTTCTAAGCGTATCGTGGTCGTCGAGTTTCTCATGTTGCGCTTCGGAGAAATTGTGCGATCGCTAAATACCATACTTCCAAGTTGGAAGCCTGATCTTGGCGGGTACAATCGCGGGTTATACGCGTGCATTATACCGTGGATTCCCGTCGCTCCCGGGTCTCGCGAAATCACTTTCCTTCCGCGGTTTAAATCGACCGGTGCCGTAAATCCGTACGAGCCGCGTTTCTCCCGGCATCGCCGAGAAATCCCTCCCTTCCCCCTGATGATAGCATCGGCGCAATAACGTGGAAGCCGTATCACGTTCAGCGAATCCGCGTGCCGGCATCGAACGGTATTACTGCCTATTGTCTCCGTGTCGACGCATGGGATATCACGGGTTGCTATCGACCGTGGACACATGAGGAAATAAAAAGTCTTGAGCCGGTATTCATAGTCGGTTCTCTAAAGCGGTGTCTACAATGAGATTTTAAGTCGTAAGACTTAACATATCGACCAATCACAGTTGAGAATTCTAAAAGTAAGACCGCAATTTTGATTGTGATTGGTCGATATGTTAAATCTTACGACTTAAAATTCATTGTAGACACCGCTTTATATTTAAGATCGTCTTAAGTACAATCTTAAGATGTCATAAACCAATCACAGAGCCATATTAGCGTCCTACGTCCATTTTTACCAATGTAGGTTAACTTTAATGTCGATTTAACTAACTCTTTATCTGTTTTCTAATTCTTAGGATTAGAAAAAGATAAAGAGTGAGTTAAACCGAGATTAAAGTTAACCTACATTGGTAGAAATGGACATTAAGATAAGAATGGACTATGAATACCAGCCTTGAACATATTCTTATCGTTCTATATCTTTTTTTAATTTTAAGAACTAGAAGAAGATAAAGAGTAAGTTAAACCGAGATTAAAGTTAACCTACATTGGTAGAAATGGACATTAAAATAAGAACGGACGATGAATACCAGCCTTGAACGTATTCTCACATCATTGAGAAAGAGATGTCTGAAATATATTTTAGTCATTAACGTCCATTTCTACCAATGCAGATTAACTTTAATCTCGGTCTAACTTACTCTATATCTTTTTTTAATTTTAAGAACTAGAAGAAGATAAAGAGTAAATTAAACTAGGGCTCACAGACAAAAGATTCGAACATATTGTATGTTCGATTTGTTCGAATAGTTCGAAGTAAAAAAAAAAAGAACATCCAGTTCGAATCTTTCGGACAGTTCGTACAGTTCGAACTTAAGCAATGATCATCGGTCTGTAATGTCAATTCGTTATGTCTGAAGTTCGGACAGTTCGGACAATAAATATTGAGTATTGACGCAGTATGTATTGGAAACAAAAGAGCAGTTTTTCACGAGCTTCACGAGCCTTTTTAAAACTATCACATAAACTTAAGTTAAACTTTTAAACTTAGGTTCGGACTATAATAAAATCGAACTTTCGGATCTGAAGTGAGTTCAAATAGTTCGAACATATCTTCAGTTCGAACTATTTGACATTCGAACTTGAGGTTCGAACTGTCCGAACTATTCGATCACCTAATGTTTCCGAGCCCTAAATTAAACCGAGATTAAAGTCAATCTACATTGGTAGAAATGGACATAAAAGAGAGATGTTTCAAACTTATTTGCGTCGTTAAAGAAATGTCTTGAACGTATCCTCGTCGTTTCGTCGGTCGCGATAAGGTTCGCAAATCCGAATTAAATCCCTATTTAGAAAAAGAGAAAATTTATGCGTCTCTCCGCGTGCTCACATGACGTTCGCATCCTGATTTTATCGGACGTTATCTTGCGCATAAAAAAAAAGAATCCGGCAGTACGAGCCGGCGCGCGGCGGTAGCGTTCGCGAAATTCAGCGACATTCAACTTTTCAGCCTTGACAGACGTGACGCGCGGCGCACGAGAGCGTTTTACGAGAGCGAGAACGGAAAAGCAGCCGCGGAAAAGAGCGATCCCGGGGGAGCGATAACGCGGACGCGCGAGGGAGAGAGCAGACGGGAGATAGAGAGGAAAAGAGAGGGAGCAAGGGAGAGAAAGAGAGAAAATGCGCGGCGACGGAGCCGGCACGACGTGTCAGCCCGCAGCCGGGAAGCATCAGTGTCAGAATCGCGCGATTCCGCCGCATTTTCTCGCGGAAACGGCAGCGGAAGAGCCGAGCCATCGCCGAGCGGAAGAGCGAGCCGCTTCTCCGCTCGCCCTCTCCTTCCGGCACTCTTTCTTTCTTTCCTTCCTTCCACCCTCGTTCTTCCTCTCTCACCTGGTAGAAAGACGCCCAAGCGTTCTTGGAGTTGACCTGGCGATACACAGTCTCGACGTTCATCACACTCTTGCCCGTCTCCTCGTCGCCGCTCATCCTGGCGTCCTAGCGCGCTCGCTACTCCTCAGATCTCAGCGGGACGCAAACGAAACGGAGACACGCGCACGACGCACGCACGACGCACCACACGTACGCACGCACTCACTCGCGGCACTCGCGCGAGGAGGCTGGGCCGCGCGCGTACTCTTCCGACTCTTCCGGTCTTTCCTGCCGCTCGACTCGCCGTCGCCACGAGTCAACGTGCCATGTGTCGATCCTTCCTCGTCGGCGAGTATAGCGGCCTTCGCTGTCGAAACACGGGAACACGGTGGAGACGGCGACGACGGCGACGGCGACGGTGATGAATCGCGAAACGCAAGCAGCGGTTCCACGAAGCGCACGCACTCACGCTCGTAACCTATAGTCCGCCGCGGCCAGGAGCGCACACTGCGCGAACTCGCGGATGGCAGCAGCGGCGCGGCGTGAAACCGCTCTCGCGTTACCAGTTACCAACCGGGTCGGTCCCTATAGGCTCGGCGGATCTGTCAAGTTAGCGCACGACATTCTAATATAATATAAAAAAAAACAGTTTGAGTTCCAGTAGCACTTTTCATAGTTCTGCAGTTCCTTATAAAAATAAAAAAAATTCCGAATTTTTTATAGCAGAAAATCAAAAATGAAAAAATGTGCTAACATCATAGACATATATAATAGACCCAGCATACCCTTGTTTTCGTATGAAATAAG
>NJRP01000157.1:304973-358106 GCA_003063835.1 Aphaenogaster floridana | reverse complement strand
TGCTCGAAGTGGGGGTCGCGTCATGCAGCGAGCCGGCAGCCTTGACCCCTCTCCACACATTTCCCCCACCAAACATTTTCCCCACTTTCTTCTGTTAGACAGAGAAGAGAAGCCCAGGCTCGATAGTTCTCTCTCTCGCAAGTGCGGGCTGCAGCTATCCTTTAGGTGCCCACAGACAGGACGCGTCAAGCGTCAAGCAGCGAGCAGGAACCAATCAGCGAGGCAATATTTTCTACGCTACTGTGAATATCGCCTCGCTGATTGGTTTGCTGCTCGCTGCTTGGCGCTTGACGCGTCCTGTCTGTGGGCACCTTTTGTTAACATATGGCACGCTCGGTCTAGTTATACTATGTCTATGGTTCCCACTATGCGCGTCACGTCACGACGCCGCGTCATGAGTTATCCAATTAATGTCCATTTCTACCAATGTAGATTAACTTTAATCTCGGTTTAACTTACTCTTTATCTCTTTCTAGTTCTAAGAATTAGAAAAAGATAAAGAGTAAGTTAAACTGAGATTAAAGTTAACCTGCATTGGTAGAAATGGGCATAAAACGTTTCATTTTATGACGTCATTTCCGACGCGAGATCTTGCATGACGCGCGTCATAAAATGAAACGTTTTGATTGGATAACTCATGACGCGACGCGCGACGCGTATAGTGGGAACGCAGCCTAAGTTCATCGAAATCGGAGGTGAGGCCCCTAAACTAAATAATTACCAAAATAAAAACCTATTGTCACTTTTATCTTAGTTTTACCGTTTTTTGCATATTTTTGTTTTTTTGCTTTGGTTAAACTTCAGAAAAAATTGTTTTTCATTTTCGCTCGAAGATCGCTCCAAACTTCAGTCATGTGATTTATCGACAGTGTCGAAAAATGGATGTGGCTAGCTAATGGCAAACTCTAAAATGAATGTAATGGCGCTAGTGTATGTACAGGGAGTTTTGATGGTCCTACGAAAAAGGGCGGGATGGCCGCTTTTAGGTTTTATCTCTGGCAGATGTCTGTAGTTTAAATGAATATAGTTTTAAATATGGAATATTTTATTAAGAACATTTTATTTCTAAAATACAATTGTTAAAAAATATATGATAAGAAGAATATAATTCTAATTGTAAAAAGGAGTTATTTCCTGAGTTTTTATAGTAATTACATATATTAAATTAATTTTAAATATAATCACATAAATTAGCTAAATTAATAATTGTATATACAAACTTCATAAGATATATTGTTTACAGTACATCTTAGATACCGAAAGAGAAATAAGTTGTTATATATGTATGTATAAATATTTAATCAATGATTTCTTATAAAATTTTAATTTTTTTTTCGAAATTTTGAGGTGTTCGCATCTTTTTCGTTGCTTATGCCTTCATAATCTGTACTTTTTCTTTTATTTGAAGCAGCTGATCCCTTTTGCAGCCAAGAAGTCATAAAAGATGCTTGACCAATCTCCCTGTATGATAATATAAGCAACAATTTACTTTATCTTACTGTAATAAAGGTATACAGTATATGGATTTTATAATGTATGATTTTACAAAGCAATAAGCTATTTACTTTTAGCTTTATGAGTTTCTACTTACTTTGGTTTTATCTTTTTTCTACAATCACTAGTTTTGTGGAGCACATTATTGACAATCATAGACACTGGATGCCAGATTAGAGCAGTTTCTTGTAATATCATATCGTTTAATATTTTAACAGCTACATCTGTCGATAAATCTTTACTTAACCATACCTAAACAAAAGTTACATGAAATAATAATGAATTTATGTCTTTCTACGTATTATATATAATATTATATAAGCACTTACTTGACATTCTTCCTCATTGTTTAGACATACTGGCATGCGGTGATGCAGCCAGGACAATACCTTGTTACTCTCTCTTGTAATAACAGTGCAGCTATGTATGAAGTTTCCCTAAGATTAATACTTGATTTATTACTATCTTAAATATTTCTAATAAAATTGTTGTAGGTATAAGACAGAAAAAACTTATCTACCTCCTCAGTTTTGTATATTCCAAATATTCCAGCTAGTTTCAATACTTTGAAACCTTTCCATCCATCTCTCTCCGAAAATTCATTGACCCATGTTGTAGGGTCATCTGCTTTTATATCTTTGTCTTGAGTTGAATATATGTAGTATGGTTGCTTTAGAAGTTTGTTATTTGTACCAGGTTTCCACTCGTAGAAGCCTTCACAAATCACAATGCATCTTTGTTGCTTTTGCAATGATGGAGAATATATTTTTGAGGACTGTATGTTTTCCAAACGACTATTGTGAGTAGATATCTTATTCGGACGTTTCTTGTAATCCCCCTATAGAATTAATCTTACATAATTGATGTAAAAACAATTTAAATATCTTAGCATCCATATAACATATATCTTATAACAATTAATTTTAATCATACTTAAATGTTAAGTAACAAGTTTGCAAAGGACCAATGTCATATTTATGACATATATTCTAATATTAGAACTCACCTGATACCAAGGTGGAATCATCCCCCATGTCATGGCGCAAAGAACTCTTTCTTCTTTTTCTCCTTCAAAATGTGAACCAGATGTTATGCAGGGCAGAACATCTCGTGGGCCCATATTATATGACGGATCATATTTTAATTCAGTTTTAGCCCATGTCAGTTTGCGTTGTTTACCATTGGCATCCTTATATCCACATGCACAACACAAAGTGTCTGCGTCCAATGAACTATAAATTACAACATATTTTGTAAGATATTTATATAAATTAGAAACTTTCAAGATTTATGAGTAAATAAGCTATAGTCATGTATAGTAAATATTTCAAAATTTAATTTTATTAAACCTGATATAAATATAAAATACTTTTTATATTATTGTTTTAAATTTTTATAACTTGCTACTACTTTTTACTATAAATATAATTCTGCATAGTCTGAAGATAATCTAAAATATATATGAAACATTTCTAAACGTAAACAAAACTGTATAAAATTGCTATAATTATGTCTCTAATATGAACGATTTAAGCAAATATCATTTTATGAGTTATTCGCTATTGTAAAACTAAAGTTATCCGTCTGCATGAAATATATACAGTGAATAGTAATATCAATAAGTATACTTAAAACGAATTTCTGAAGTTTAATAGAGATATGAGATTAATAATGTTTATTTTAATGTTTTTCTCATTATATTATTCATTAGAATCATTATATCAATTAAAAAATAATAAATCATATATTTATTACAATATTTTACTAAAGTCTTCACTAATAAAGCGATATAAATTGAAGTTACCCGATGTTAAAATAAATTGACTAAAAAACAAAAAAAGACGTATTATCAAATAGAAAAGAAAAAATTCAAGAAAAAATTTATAATATATAGATTTATTAATCGATTAAATATGTCACGCAGTATTTAAGATAATTAATAACATTAAAGCAATAATAAAACTATTAACCAACAAATTCGACCACACATGTCGCGTCCTAATATGCGTCTACAATGCTGCCAACTGGATATTTACCTTCGTCACTACTCACTATAGATACGAAATTTTGTTGTTTTCTAATTATCCCTAGATTTATGTTACTATATTTATATTAATATTTTTAATTCTTTACGGATGAGCATCGTAAAACCGCATGGTTTTATGTAATTTATGTGTGTACAATTGTCTCGAAAGGATTAAAGTATCTTGTTAAAAAAAATATATAACATAAATTATATAAACTATAGATAACGTCTTCTCTTACGCCAGTAAATAAATAACCAATCAAGGTAAATTATATATTCGACAACAACTGGCTAAATTGATTAATTAAAAATCTTCTTACTGTTATATAATTAATCAAGACTACATAATTTTTTGAAGTTATCATAATTTAATAAATTGTTTTCTTTTTATACTGTAGGCAATTATAATCTTCTGTATATTATTGAAACAATTTATTATTTTTTATTTTTAATCTGATCACACATTATACGTTTTTATATTTTAATAAAATTAATTTAGGTACGTTGAATATAATTCAACAGAGTCAAAACTTTATTTTCTTAAAAGCAGGAAAAAGTTAATTTTAAATAAAATATTGCAAGCTTCTCAGGTAGCAAAATATGTCATTTTGACGTCATTTTGACGACATTAGACGTCATTTTGACGACAAATAACGTCAACTTGCTACCTGGGTTATATAGTTATATAATTAATATGCTAATCATAATTTTATATAGAATATGCTTGAATTTTATTTTCTATAGACAAACATTAAAAAATCTTCCTTCTTACTCTATTCTTCCGTATTACTCGTTAGCATATAAAATTATCGTTCATGTTAAATGACGCAATATAAAAGTCTTAAGATGAAAATACAGCAGAATGCATCCAGTAATAAGATGTAATTACAGGAAAAGAAAGAAAACAATTGCCATTAATTATCTATTATTAAAAACCCACAGTATAGTTTTAAGTCAGTCATATATAATCTCGGACGTCATTAGTTCGACTGTACGCGTACTATAGCTAAGCTTTCCCATGCTTGAATTGAATTAAATTTATTGTTTACAAGATAAATTTAAAAAATTTAGAATTGTAATATTATTAATAAGATAGAATATGTCTGATAAAAATTGTATTAAACTATGATTAAGAAATTATAACAAATTTATATCAAGTTTAATAGTTTGTAATTGTATAAAAATACAAGATAGAGAGCAATATTACAGCAATATACAATTTTATTGATTATCATTATCTATACTCTAAAAAAATTAGAAATATAGAAATTAAAAATTAATAATACTTGATCAAAAAATTCATTTTCTTAGTTCAAAAGATTTATTTCTTTTATAATAATTTTGTTAAAATATATGTTGTAAAATGCAACAAGTACATCAGACAGAATATGACGATCAGAATCTGCACCGAAAAAACGATAAGGTTGCCACAACCACAATAATAGTAATATTTGGTACAGCCACGTCCTGTGGTTGTCACATTCACATTGTTTTGTGTAGTGCATCTATATATGTTTGTCTCAACATTCACTATGTTTGCTGTACCAAATGCATATAGTTGCCTTCACATCAATGTGAATGTGACAACCACAGGACGTGGCTGTACCAAATATTACTATTATTGTGGTTGTGGCAACCTTATCGTTTTTTCCGTGTGTAAAATTTGAAAACAAGATTTAATAATAAATCTGGAGGAGCAAATACATTCGTGGAAAATAGAGACATATTTTCTAGCGAGTATACATATTTGTATAAAATTAACGCATTTGAGAATAAAACTTTGCATAGCAATACTGTGACAACGTGAATCCAAAGCCTATACAGGCTCGAGCTTAACGTAAGTAATTTTTGCGGCAGAGTAAGTCCGCGTGTGCATGATTAAATAATGAGATAATCCGACATCTCGTCTTGCAGCAATATGGCGTCATTATATCAACGTCAGCGTTAAAAATGGACCACACGCAATAGTTACTGGTCGAAATGGGACTTCACCGCGACCGGCCGGTCGCGATCTTTGCATATCTTCCACCTAGATGATTTCGATAGACCGGTTTCGTCCTCAGGTATTTGCGTCGGATGCGTTTTTTCCCCTCGAAGAGCCGATACCGAAAGAAGCATCAAAATTGGTATGCGAATCACCCAAGGACGCGGTTCCCGTGGGTCTAATTAAGAATTCATTTTTTTCTCCGACATGAAGACTTTATAAAATTTTATTGATTTTAAGAGTTAATTGTGTTTTATAGTTGTGAAACACCAACCCAAAAGTTAATCCAGAAAGCTCAAATAATTCTTCGGCATTGTAAAAGTTAATTTATCACAATAAGAAACTTAATATATTTTTAACTAATATATTTAATTCTATTATTCCTAAATATAAATTAAGAAATTTAATAAGCACACACATATACATTTGAATTTCTTCTAATATCTCGCAAACATTTGATATAAATTATGACAAACGTTACAAGTTAATCTCTCGTAAAGAGATTTCACTTAACACGGATTTCCTGTCGACGCAACGAGAAGTTATGAAGTCCCCCATCGGATCAGACTCGTTTGGAATGCGCCAGGGACCAGTCTTCAACCCTCAAATCGTGATCATCCGCACATGAGACAAAGGACAGGATTCCTTCTGTGTCCGCGCGTGCTCGTTCAGTCGTGCTCTGTCCTAGAAGGCTCATTGAACCGGAGTCACTAATTCACTACGCTAATGAGTCGCGCAAGAAAGATCCTCGCTCTTGTCGGTGACCTCTCATTGCGAAACGCGGCATAGGAAAAACCGCACGATGTACTTTTCGACGAAATCCGTCGTGACACGTATTACTCATTCAACGCAATGAGGAAATAAAGAGAGAAGAGAAGAAAAATTATTTTATGGCAGTTTTGTGAAAGAGAATCAATTAAACGTGACTCATTAGATTTACACACATATATATATATATATATATATATATAATGCTAAATAAATTTTAAAAAATACAAAAATATTTATACATTCAACACAAACGCTTGCTTTTCATTTTAAACATTAAATTTTAATTTTTAAAATAATAGCATTCTAATTATAATTAGTTGGTAGTCATAATATGGATATTAACAAATGAGACGATGAAATATACTTTGCATCTGTTTGCATATGAATTGTTTACCAAAAATAAAATTATATTATCTGAACTGTTATGTATATTAAAAAATATAAACTCGACTCTAAATTGAACAAAAAAGTTACAGACGAAAGAAAATATATGGAGAACATCTTTTATATATTAATTAACATCATCGTTGACGTCATTGTCATAAGAAGAAAATTGAGATGGATCACAAGTGAAAGGTTGAACAACAGCAGAGCGAAAGATATTTGGAAAAGGACAAGATAGAATGATGGAGCACCGCTCAAGGTAGACAGGAACCAGTAGGTAGATCCCCTTCTTCTTGACCCTTTTATTACTTTCCATAAGTTCTTTCATCAGACCTGAATCGTCCAGCGACGTGAAAGTAACAACAGTGGTGCTCAGCTCTAAAAAAGAATTTTTATTAATATTCTATTAGGTCAGTAAATAATAAATACATTAAACACATTTAATTGTATATTATTCTTCTACACATTATAGATCTAAAATTTTAGAACACATTAAAAGCCATTTAAATTGCCAAAAGTTCCGAACTTTTGCGCGCGTTGTTTTCTTAAAAAACAACTTAATTCCTCTTATATGTAAATATTTTCGGAGATCTAATAATAAAAAACTATAAAGTATTCCATATTTAAAAATAACTTTCAATTTAGAAAAGGTCCTAAATGTCAAAAGAATTGTAAGTACTATTCATGTAATTTGGAAAGCACTCATGATATCTGAATGTAAAAAGTATTGTTTATGCTTATCCGAAATAAAAATAAATGTTATTTGTAAAAATAAATTTTTTGTCCTTTTTTATTTAAGACACAATCTTGTAGGTATAAATGTATTCGAACAATCGTCGGCGGTTTTGCCTCTTTCCTTATTTTTAACGAGTGATTGTTCGAGAAATGCAAACGGATCCGGAACGCTGGCTACCCTTGCCGGTCGAATGATCATCCTTGGCCAGAGATCAGATGGTCGTTCTCACCTGCCGGTAGGATTTCCCCGGTTCGGCGCTCTGACACACCTGGTGTTCCCGACTTTGACTTGGACATACTCTGGTGGGGCCTCTTCAACCTCGCCTCGGTGCATTATGTACGTGGGCCTTCAGTTGTCACCGCGACGTCGGCGGAGTCGCATTGTGTGTTGCGCTTCCCGTTCGGCCGGCTCTACCGGTTGCGTTGGAGAACGCTCCAAATATTATTATTATAGTAGTGGTGCGAAGTCGATTCGCAAGAATATTCGTGTCCAGCCAAAACGTGTCTCAGTGTGAAAATAGTGGAGGAAGACGTATCTTGGGATCAAAACTGCATCAGCCTGAAATCTAATTTTGGTCTCATGTGGTACTACTTTTGTTCGGGAACGATCAGTGCACATGTACGTTGATGATCAATTTAATCTTTACGCAGCAGTAAATTATATAGAAATTAAATTTAATTTTTCGAATCGTACTTGTGATTCTTTTGAAATTTTATCCCTGGTATTTATTCTAAAATAAATTTATACAAGATTCTTTGAAAGCAGATAGGAAGTTGATAAGCATAAAGCGTCCCAGATAAATTGAAAAATATATTATATATAAAAGAAGTTTTAATATTTACAGATTACAAAACGAAACAATGAAAGAATGTCTCAATATATATTTTAAATGATAATTTTGAAGAGTGTATTTATTTGATAAAAGAGATACACTCTTACTTTTTTGCATTGTCACTCGAGTTAATGCTATTTCGGGTGTATTATTAAAATGTTATCATCAGTGTTATTTTGCTTTTATGACATCGTTTTATATCTTGGAACTAAACATTTTTGGACGGAATGTGACAGAATCTTGAAAGCAGCGATAACATTATGAAAACAAGTGTCACGCTGTTTTGTGTTAGCGTAACGATTATAATATTATGATATTTTGTTTTCTAATATCTGCAAACATCAATTTATTGTTGTTTGACAAAAGAGTTACAATGTATCAAAAATATATGGACTTAATTATAACACATTATTCGAAAAAAATACATATTTCTGTGCAAAAGATGGTAAAATAAATTTATTTACATAAGAAAATTGTCTTTTAGTTTTCTGGACTTTGACATATTTTTGGAACATTGTCATTTCCATTGGATGTAATTGTGTATGATCCATATAATTAATCTTAATTTAATCACTTGAGAAGGACCAGAATCCATGGTCGAAACGTCGTGACATTTTAAATTGAAATAAAATTGGCCAGTAGTGTCGAAACAAATCTCCTCTTTGGTTTATTATTCACTGGCGAAGAATATTCATCTCTTACTTGCTTATAAGAAAATTATATTGTGATAATACAAAGATTATACTGTTACTAAATATTTTTAATTTAAACTTTTAGAGAACGCAGTTAGTTAAACAATTTTATTTTTTTATTATTCTTATTAGCTCTTAATCTCGCTTTTTGATATATTTTTTATAATTTATGTACATAACATATGTGACACTTTTCTTCGTAAATATGATTACGTGCCATATAAAAAATGCGATTACGGCATATCAATCCTCGTTATTACCAGACTACGCCTGAAAACAGTCTTATCATACAGACAAATAAAATTTGATGAAAATCGAGTTTACTCGAACTTGCCATCTTAAGTTAATTTTAAATGGTAAATTGATGTAAAGCTTGGCATATTGTATAATCAAGCAGATAATAGTTATTTACATTTACAATGTGACAACGTAATCGCCAAATGAGTCGCTTATGAGATTAAAAAGTATAGCCGCGGGATTCAAACGTGTGATCACTTTTTTATCTTCAACAAGAAAAAGTTTTGCGATATAATACTTTTCAGTTCATAATTATTTTTGCACGGTAATTAATTCGAGCTGCGAGGCGTTTTATCGTTAATATATGTTCAGAGATAAGAAATTTAAAATTTTATTGGTAATATCACTAATATTACTAATATGTTTTTTATTGAAAAACATCTGTTTTCAAATATCGGAATTTTAACACATGTTAATGAACAATTGATATACATTTATATAGAACTAGTTAAAAGAAAAATTTTTCATATTCATTTGCAATATATTGCACTACTCGCATTTTTAAATAAAATGTATTATTTTAGATAATAATAATTTAATATTTTTATTATTGACATAGGAAACAATGTACCTAAATCAATTATGATATTATTATAGAATATATGATGATTCTATATTCAAAAAGATTAAGTACATGCATTTTTATATTAGAAAATAAGAAAATTAGAATTATTTTCTTATTTCCTTGCACTTAAATTTTCATGCAGCTAATTTTTCAAAATATGCATACGTGTATATAATGTATATGTATAATAAATGTTCTCGTATTTAATAGAATTTATTGAATTTTGATATTGATTTTATTAATAATGTTTATATTGTATAATTATACAACCTTTTCATTAACGTAAAATTATCAAATATTGTTTATTCAAGATCTAATTATTGATAATATATAATGACACCGTAGCACTGAAAGGCAAACGTCAATATTGTGATATATAAACAATTTGGCATTTTTATTTATTCCGATAGATAACTAATACTTTTGTTCCAATATTAAATAATAAAAATCCCATCAATAACCCAATCAATAATCCCATTTTTATGCAAAAATCTTATTTTTATTTTTATGACTTATACTTTCTTACAATATATAACAAATTATTTTTTAAAATAGTTATAACTATATTTACAAATGGAAATTGCTCAACGTTAAAAGTTTGATCTATTTTTTTTGTGATAAACACAATATAAAAATATATCGTTACATATATTGTTTAAAGTAAATAATTTATAAATGATGTACAGACATACGTGTATGATTCCAATACATGCAGCATATATAGAAAAACAAAATATACTTCAAGGAATATTTGATCTAGATTTGCGGGTTTCGCGCAGGAATAGAAAAGCCATGCGCTATTTGGGTTAGTAGACGCAGACGTTCTACATTTGAATTATAAAATATTGACCGGCTTGTTCGCACGTTAATTACGCACGCGAATGGTTAAAGTGGACTCGAGACACACTATTGCCTAATGGATACGTAATGAAAATCGAGTGTGATAGAATGCGACTTTCTCGCGTCCATTAATTACAATTACAATTGTTAATAATTTTGTGCGAATTAACGCGAATGCACGCAACGCACGTAGTTTCTCTTCTATTTGGAAATATTGCTAACAGGATTTGCTGTTCCAATAAATTCATTACATGTAACACTTTTATATAAAAAGAAACATTTATATATAATTTTAAAAATTTTTAATACAATAATATTCTTTTAAAAAAAATACAAAGAGAGAAAAAATGAGAAAAAGAGAAGGAGAGAGAAAGAGAGGGGGGAACATATATCCTGATTTAATTTCTTGATCGTAGGCATATATTTATAATAGCTGCTTAATTTCTATCAAAAGATCAAGGGAAATATAGACATTACGGATCAATTTGATCGCATTACGTCGGTTTCGCCTTACTAATTTAATCCCGCTGCCTGATACAATAAGATCAATATTTCAAATGACTTCCAATGGAATATGCTTCCGGGCACTGCGTGTTGTTCACACACACAGAACGCTTCGATAAATACAATATTGTGTTAATGTAAATTATGAATATTCGCATATAAATGTAAATTATAAGTAACACTCGAGGCAGATTGTTTCAGGGCCACGTACTTCCCGCAATTTATTGACGCACATGGTGTCCAATTATAAAAAAGATAATAGAAGGATGTATATATATGACCCATTTATAAGATGAATCAATAAGAAGAAAAAAATAAAGAGTAGCAAGCTAATATATTTAAATATATTAAATTTTAGTTAATATACCAATTCTTATCTTAGCATAAAAATTGTTGATTTTTTTATAAAACTATAAAAATAGCTGAAATTTAAATTAAAATATATATTTATTCATGTTTTTTAAAAAATAGAGAAATACATTTTATACCATTAAATAAATATCTATGTATTACATATATCTGTATGTGATCGTCAATGCACCGATGAAAGTCAATAACGATTTTAGTCTTTTGTGTTCACGTTTTCGGAAACAAAATTAATGATGAGCAAATATCACGAGATATTGTACATGATTGTTATATTATGTATAACAATGATGATTATGTAAAAATATAATGGTTTTATTATGGTTATACATATATATACACATCTTCAGAATACATACATATATATACAAAGAATATTATCTTTAGAATGAAAAACTGAAATGATACTTCATCGCCTTAATGACTGTCGCTTTTGTGACAATTATTGATTATCACTCTCGCGCATGTGAAGAAGAACCCTTTTTGCTAGATCGTTTGATATAATAGTCTGATCATTCATGTTCTTGCATAATCGTTTTTCTTGCGAGTCTCCCGTCATGGGAAACTGTAACGTTTACAGCAACTGCATGCTATCGCTACCATTACGTCAGTAGCCCACATACCTACTTACATAGGAATCATGAGACACTAGAAATACTAAATATTTTTAAAGCCTGGAGCACCAAAAAGTGATTAATTTATGACTCTATTTTATATCACGCAGTAAGAAATAATGGAAGACGATTTCATGGAATATTAAAACAATCTTTCGTTTTATAACTAGTAGAATTATGAATAAAATTAATGTAGATAGATATTTGAAAATTATAATTAAGGTAGTCAAAGATCAAATTATGTAAATTTTTAATATGTAATTCTTTTAGAAAATTTTATATACTGAAAAATTTTATAAATTATATATTTTTATATCTTATTTATTTTGTCTTTTTATTATTTGATTGCGTTTTATCTAGTTTCAAAATAAAAATGCAGCTTTGTTACATAATTTTCCGAACTCGCTTTTACTCGATATTCCTCTCTGATAAACTTTGTGTTTTGGCACTGTCAGATTCACGATACCGAGGTAAAACGAAAATAGAATCTTAAGATACATTCGAAGTCGACGTATGTAATAAACGTTAGTAAATAAATAAATTCTTACATAAGCGTATTTACTTAGAAATTAAAACTATCTTTTGTCGCAAAGTGTATGTTATCGTGATGTTTATACCAAAAGTTTATATCAAAAAATATATACATCTTATATATATACTTTATTATATCAAAAAATCAAATCTGCAAGGAAAAATTTCTACATTTTATTCTTTTTACATAGAACTTGAGAATGGTACTCTTTAAGTACAATTTCAAATCGTTTTGTACATATTATCACTTAATTATAATTACCTACCATTTAAATCTTTAATATGATCTTTCAGATATGTTATTATAATAGTTATACTTTTGTGTCGCACTTTTGCACACAGCAGAAAATAAACAGGTGACACTCGATACGCGGCAATAGGTGATTACGTGATCAAGATCTTTTTTGTCTTTTTTTTTCTATCTATAATCATCGGAGTGCGACGTCGTGGTCATACTTGTCGAAGCTCTGCGAGCACATGAGATTTTACTTTCACGGCGTAAGATCCCAAGTTAATGCGCCATTGCGCAATATACGCAAGGCAATAAAGCCGCGGAGGTTACTGAGCCCTCGCACGATCGCTATTAATAACCGTGCAAATACTGTCATCATCAGCGTTAATTTTTCGTATTGTCAATAGAATCCTCACAGCGGCAATATAGATCGATAATGGTAATGCCGACGATAATCACTGGTAGCATGAAAGATTCTTTAGGTTCCTATGCAATAGTGTGACCTATCTACGGCAGACTTATGTGTGTGTTCAGATTATACAGCTGGAAATAAGTCATTTCTCCATTAAGCCCCCTTATGCTCAACACTAGCTTTTTGTCCTTCAGTCTAGTTCCTTCCCCCTTCCATTTCTTTGTGCTTAGCATGCTCTTTGCAAGTTCTTTCTCTTGAAAAAATATTGATAATCTTTGTCAGAGATCTTATAATTCACAATACGATTAAAAGATATTGGTGATTTTCTGCAGAAATGGTAAATGAGAAATAAATAATTAATTACGTTTTCGAATTTTTGATAAGTAAATAAATGTTGATAAAGACTTCTTACATATATATTTCTGGATATTTATTAAGATCTATAATCTTGTATCTCTTTTATATGATTAATTGTATCTTTTATATGAGTATTGTATCTCTTTTATATATATACAATTTCACTTTGACTGCATGCATAAAATAATACCAACAGACGTACAAAGAATGTAAATACATTATTCTTGCACCGTAAGCTTTAGCTGACTCGACAAGTACTAAGAGTGTAGCACACCAAAAAATATACGGACGCATCGCATTACTCCGTTTATCTATTTATACACATTCTCGCGTAAATCTGCAACGGTAAGGATAATTAACTTTGTACGGGAAATAATTAACCCTTTTTTTCTTTAACTGCATAACAGAAAGTCGTCGGAATACTAGGCTTTTGATGATTACTGATCTTTTTTACATTCAACTTTCTTCTTGCGGAAATGAAATCTCGAATGTTTTCATTGAGCATCACTTTTGCTGCTCCCTCGAAGGCTATGCTTATTTGCATATAATTGTAAGGAAACGTGCCGAGGTGAATTCAGAACAGACATAGCTGCAAACGTAATCGAGTGTTGACGAGCTGCTGCATTCCAATGCGTCGCACCATAATGCAGAAGGTTTTTTATGGGAGGTTTAAAAGTTGCACCATACCTTTACTTTTTTACCTTCACGACATGCAGAAAATGTTAGAAGTTTCCCGTGATCTATCTAAAAACGTAAGATTTGTGAAAGTGTTTGATACAAGAAGTAACTTTTTCATTGTATTTGTTCTTCGCGAGTTTGTGAGAAGTCAAATGAAATATTTTAAGTCAAATGTACAATTTATGCTAGGTCAAAATAATTATAAATTGACATACATATATCAAATTCTCATATTTGCTTATTGCACATCTAACATTTCCAAGAAAAAAGAAGATTACTTTTATTGCGCTAGCATATCCATTTCTTAAAATATTCTTCTTCATTGATAAAAACAAAAACATTCAGGTTTTGATCATTTTTTTCGTTGTTGCTCAGTGGGATAAATAAAAAAGTATTATTTAAAACTGTAAACATCATAAAAAGTAAACATAAAGCAATCTCTAAAATGGTTCTTACTGAGTCGTTATTTTTTACTTGTCGAAAAACTTGAGGGGACACACTTTTTCTATACAATTTTTCGAAAGGTTTTTAAATTCAAGTGCACCCTTCAGAAACGCATTAACCGGACATGAAGTGTCACTTGCGCTAATGGCTTTGGGAAATCATGCGACTAAGTCGGAATCAAAGTTTCATCAGCACTTAAACGTCTCGTGAGACCGAAGCCGTAACGCCGAGACCGCCTTAACGTAATTTGCGTCGGAGTTCCCAGAAGAAATATCGTTCCTTTTTTGCGGACAGCGGAATGGTTCGTGGGATAGCTCGGGAAGGTAAAACGACATTCGTGAGGTGGAGAGACTCTGCGCCATCGGGTATAACGCCTCGGAGAATTGTTTACAAAATGATGCTCAAGTCTCGCGAGTTTTTTTCATTTTATTTTTCATACTTATTGTGGCACTGGTGTCTTTATGTCATCACGAGATAGTAATTACACTGATAATTGAATAGGAAAAAAAAACAAATATAAATCATGTTTTTTTCATTCAAGAAAAATAATTTTGAAAATACAGGACATTTTATTTATTAACTTATTATATTTATTTATTAACTTATTGTATTTATTATTGTATTTATTTATGTTAAATAATAATGAATTTTTGCAGGGTAACTGATTTTTATTTTAAGTAACAAATTATATATCTTCAGAATTAATATTTAAATTTGTAGAATTATTTAACATGGTTACCTTCAAAGAAAATTGTACATTTATCTAGAATTATTTATTTAGACACGTATGGAAGTAATCAGATATTTTCGGAGTAGAGTTTAGTCATGCTTCAAATAAACGATCTATCCAAACAAACGATACTGATCAAAGCTACTCTCACGTGGGCAATCTTTCCCAATTTTCCGGACATTTATGGAGTGACGGATGCGTCATGCACGTGATCGGGCACGTGGACACGGGCGTCAAGAAAAGCGTAGACCCTCAATTTCGTCTCACAGATGCCTGTGATTATCCCTGTTTTATGCATAAGCACATCCCTTGCAATGCCGGCGCGTGACTTATGGCACGTCGGACTGGATTAGAAGAAAATTCCCTTCCGAAATTACTTACAATTGGCCATTTTCGAGTCATCAATCACATCCGATGTGAAGGGTATATTAAACCCAGATACACGAAAAAGCGAAGAAGCGAAGGACTCGCGTGTAATAAAGAAATGATATTTGTCACGAACCATTCTTTCAGCTGACAGAAACATTCGAGTACTTATAAACAGATGAACGTTTCATAATTTCGAAAGCTATTTTGGTCGTTTGAATGAAGAAATAGACGTTTAGTGCTAATTATAAATGTCAGATAATAATCATCAACTAAGAATAATCAAGAAATATTTTGTATATTTTTATATATTCATTTATTATATAAATAGATTAATAGCAGAAATAAGTGAAGTACGATATTTTCATATTGCGGCGATTTAGTAACTATCATTATCTTCCACTTAGACAGTGCGAGACATAATTGTTATTTACAATTCTATTTACGCACATGAGATTATCACGTAACTGCGCATTACAACGCTAATTTGCTATTCTTAATCGTGGTCTTGTTACGTGTCGTCATGCCGTTCATGCTCACCTTAGCAGATCCGCCGGAAGTGGAGGAAGAAGGGAGAGTGACCTACGGAGGACGTCCTACGAGTTGCGCGCGCATCCCTTAGGAATATTGTCACACGGCATACGCACGATGCAGACCGACGAAGAGATTCAGTACGCGCCGAGGAGCCGGCCGGTGAGCTTTTACGACAATTACAAGGTGAGTCTTCACTCACGTGTCTCCGTTTCACGCGTGTCATTGTAAGAAGCTTCGCGTGCCAGTGCAACGTGACTAGCATTAATCATCGATCCGATGACTTTCGTATCTTTTGGAGTAGCGGAACTCATACACGGGCATCCTTGCGTAAACGGGAAATAAGAATGTATAAGGTGTCACAGAATTATCGCTGTCTCTCGTTCTGCGATCAATTCCCAGCTAGAAATGATCAGTCAAATCGATGTCGATTCGACGTCGATGCGTCGATGTCAAATATTAGTTGATATTTTTGTCATTTTCGACCTTATCATAATTGTTTTTATGTTAATTGAGCAAATACAAACATTTCTATAAGATTTCTATTGTCAATCGGTCAATTCTATATCAAATTGACGCAAAGTCAGAAAGCGCAGTATATACATATATAGTGTGTATTCGATGTAGAATTAGTCGAAAACAATGGAAATTTTATAGAAATATTTGAAATTGCTCAATTAACATATAAACAATTATAATGAAATCGAAAATGATGTAAACATGATACAAATAGGATAAAAATATCAACCAGTATTTAATATCGACCATTCATCGACGCATCGACGTCGAATCGACGTCCATTCAACTAATTATTTCTGGCTGGGTTGACTACCGATTGTTTTCTTGACAAAAGTTTCGGAGCATCAACAACAGGTTTATAATTATAAACGCGAGTGAAAATATGTAATAGATTTTGTTTTAACGAAGGGTTAATTTAATCTTCAAAAGTTTCTGAAAAGATTAAGTAATACTAAAAATTCAAAGGTAAAGTGATACTAAAAATTCAAAGATACAAAGAGAGTATAATTTTAAATTAAATTCTGAAACCATCAAATCCAAAATGAAGTATTTGTAACTCAACAAAATGGCAATTCCTTTAGACATTCTGTGTATAGCATAAAATATAAATAATATAAAATAGTATCTATGCAATATTATTGCAGCATCACTTACTGAAGCAAAGATCATAGTCTACAAACCGTTGTACTTACCATTAATTAATTAATGAATCCAAAGAGAAACAATAAACATAAGTAAGGCTAACAAATATTCGTTGCTCCTTATATTACCATAAATATTGTACGTTGCTAGAAAAATAGCGGAGTTTCATAACCGTTTCATATCAGCATAATTCGATGCTTGGTTGTAATCACTATTAATTATTTAGTATGCTCGCCCCGTACGCAAATCGTCATAAATTTACATTCTAATATCGATGTTAAACATCTGTACCGTATTTCCGTACAATGTATTTCGCACTTGCAGAAATAGGAAATGACTCCTTTCTTCTGTATCTAAAAGCAAAATTTTTAATAAGAAAGTTTTTAATTTATTTTATCTGTAATTAACATTTAACTGTTACGCAAATTCAAAATGAACAGTATTTATATAACTGTTGAGACCAACTAGATCGACTAATAGTTTTAATTCTAAACTGAAGAAGAATAAAGGAAGAATACTTATAGTATAAATTCGCTGATTAATTCAAAGAATTCTACACACATATATATAATAATTTTAATGTTGAATACCGCATTTCATTATTGTTTCTCTCAACTGTATTAGCGTATTTTTCGAACACCACGTACAACTCAGCTTATTCTCAAAATGGCGAGAATCATTTGCCAAAATTACAGCGATTGTTTTTTTCGATTCCGCAGGACGTGTCGGTGATGCCGCCTTGCGTCACTTCCGCCATGAGTGTTGGCAATTTGAACCAGGTTCGCGATGGCAACGACACGTCCACCGTATCTCAGAGCAACAACAATAATAACAGCATTAATAGTAGCAACAATAATAACAACAATAGGGTCAGTAACGCCGTTAGCGCGGGCAACGTATCGAAGATTCACACTGCCAAAGTCACGGGTAAGTTGAATGCACGTTTTACAATGCGTTTCCTGCGTGTGTAGGCGAAATGCCTACTTTTAAACGTGCGATAATTGATAGTACATTTGTCCCTACATTCATAAATGTCGAGTTGATTTCCTCCAAGCGCTTTCCTCTTACATTTCGCGGAAGCTTTTTATAAATTTAATCAATGTGCTTAACTTAAAACAATGAAAATAATTATGTGAATTTTGAATTACCCTTAAATGATATCGTTGCAACGTCATCGTAAGCTCATCATCAATCTCAATTAATCTCTAAGTAATAAAGCTAAAGAAATTAGCTTAATTACAAACTGGAAAAGAGTAATGAGTAACTGATTGTGAGATTAAATTGTCTGTTTGCCTATATACGCCGTGTGTTAATCTTTCGTGTGCCAGCTTGACCTATTTGTTCTACTTCAGATGTTACCAGTGCGCGAAACCTTATCGTCCTGAATTCTCGTATGTGCCGCGGCACTTGTTTTTCGCGACAGCTGTGTTCGTGCGTGCCAAAATCGTGCGTACTAAGAAAGTTGTGTATTTTGGAACAGACAGTGAATGTGGAACAGTAATTTTTATACATTTCCTTTAATGAGTAATTTAAAAAATATATATATCTCTTCTATAAAATGGTATATCATATACTATAATTTTTATAAAAAGTACAAAGAAACACACATACAAAAATTTAAAAATTGCAAACGTGCTTAATGCTATATTTTTTGCTTTAACTTTCTACCGTAACATCGTAGTTTCCTAGAAAATAAAAGAAACATAATATACGCGCGCGCAAATAATAATTAAGTAATCCCGGATTTGAAATGTGAAAGCGAAGTCGAGTTTTATGATATCATACATAATTGCTATATGTAAGGACTGATTCATTTGCTTGCAAAATACCTTCCTACCCATACTGAGATATATCTCTAAACCGTCGAACATTGAAATAAGATAGGAAAAAAGCTGCAGGAAAGATACTTGCACCTGGATATTTTATTGAATATTTCAATGCCGACAGGTGCGGTATCAACCGGAAACATCGGGCGTATTTGCCGCGGCGACAAAGAGAAGGAACTCGGTCGGGCACCTTCGATGGCCAACTGCTTATCAACCACGGTTCCTGTCAATCTGGCAGCTTCTCAAATAGCCGGTCGACATACGCCTACGAGAAATTCTTTGAGGCACAGCAGGATGATCGTGATGCATCGGACCGGCCATCGTGAGTAGACAATAACTTCTTACCTGAACTTCTTTTTACGAACGTATTTTTCTAATCGCGGCATGTGTGCGAGTAGCATGTAATACGACGAAAATATACCGAAAAAATATATGTTTAATAATTATTTTTTCAAACTCATTTTCTATTTCTCATCTTGCATATTTAAACAGCCGATTTTCTTCTCATTCTTTAAAAAATATTAACTGGTATTACTTTGTTGCAAGTAATTTATACATTATATGCGCGCTTCGCATTGTGTAACAAGCGATGCACCTAGCCAAGCGATTTTGCTCTTAATTAGTAGAATGGGGTAATTCGTTTGTTCGTTATTATATCACGAATACGCATTACGATGGCGAACAAGTTACAAGAATTTAAGAATCTAGACGAGCGTTTCGGAATATGTGTACTCAAGAACGCGTGCAATCGGCGAAGTACCGCAAGGCGAGAAGAGGCAGTGGCATTCTCTACGCTCTCCTCGATCGGCCCGATGAAATCATGCGTGCACAATTATCAGCTTTTTGCGATCGGCGGCGATGCGATCGATTTCTCCCGAGGGTGAGATCGCGCGCCCGCGAATCGCATGGCCGTGAATCGCTTCTCGTCCGCGGAATGCGACCGGCCCGGTATCATTTGATTTTCTCGATTTCTTTCGATAACCGTCTCGTTGCTTCGCGCGACACATTATAACGCCGCTATATAATTCTGCGCTAACGAACGCACGACTGTCGCTCTTAAAGCCCATCGCCGCCGGTCGGCCGGCAGGATTGAGGTTGATGCCAAGGCAGACAGGAAGATTATAATTAGCGCCGCTGCGAACTGCAGGAAAGTGCAGCGGCTTTTTATCACCGCGGTAATTAGATAGAGTAAAATGCATGAAGTAAATGGTAGTTAATGGAAGGAGTTAGAGGTGATGAAAATGCAACGTGCGGAAGGATGGGAGCTTTTAAAGAGGGTGGACGTAAAGTTGGAATAATGTTTATACCTGTATTAGTATGAGAAATATATTTAAAAAATATTTAAAGTATAAAAAATAATTTAAAATATGAAAAAGTATAATATATATCCTGTTGAAAAAATTAAAAAAGATTTTAATGGCTCCATTAAAATTCTACTTAAAAATCACTTAAAATTCTCCTTTTATCAACCGATTTAAGATACTGTTGTGTTCTACTGCCGTGTTAACATTATTATAATCTATTAGATTTTTTCTATCAAAATTGTATGTAAAATTATGATTTTACCTAAAATCTTAAAGTGCAAACACCAATATACCTACATGTACGTGTGTGTAAAATTATTCTATTAAAATTATTGTAGCATATTATGCAGTTTTTATTCGAAAAGAAATAAAAAGAGAAATACAATTCTTTTGAAGAGACACGGTTGAAGAAACACGAAATATTGGACTTTATTATATATTCTGCTAACTACTCGTATATCGTCTCATTCATTTAGAAAAAGGATTCGTTCTTTTCTTCTTCGATTACCCTCGCGTATATATTTCACTGAGTTTTAAACGTTTCTTGCTCCGCTGGCCACAGAACGTACTTTAAAGTGGATGCACATGGTTCTCCGCAGATAGCGGAAGTACCAGGCCGGAAATATATCGCGTGATCTTTTTGGTGCGCGTTCGAAATACATAGTCTTATCTTGGCGCGCGAATGCAAAGAATTTATTGTACTTTTTAATCGTCTCGCTTTGTACACACCGCAATTAATTCCGTACCGTAATGCCATTATACTTGCAAAATCGCAACACTTTACAACTTCTTGATGCTAATGAATGAAAATTATTTCTGTTCACGCGAAGTATTATATAATTTTGCAAAGCTAAACTTTCTTATAAAAAAACGTATTGAATAAAATTATAAATTTGTTATCTAAAAAATCTAAGCAGATGTAAATTGTTAATCTAATAATATTCAATCGCATACCAATAATATTCAAATATTAATTAAAGCAAAGAAATGGCATGTTATACGAACAATAACTACCGTTTCCATACCTTTGTGAGGATACTCGAACGACACGTGCGAGCGAGGAAGGGTCGAAATTGATGAAGTGTGTACGTACCGTGATTCCGTTCTGCTCTATTCAAGGGCTCGTATACTTGGCATATACGTTGCCCTAGCTCTATTTCGGGACCGGCGGGACAGACTTACAAACCGACCCGCTATTCTTACGCCCAATTTCGGCGCCCTTACATGAATAATCCGCGTTTGGTCTTCGTCTAGAAACGTCGAGTAGTCAAACGATCGCACTATTTTCCTCGTTACACTGAAAACAAGTTGAGCTTCAATCGGCTTATGATAATTCCAGCGGACAACGCAACACTTGAACGTATATTAGTAAATTAAAATGTGCGGCGTGTAAAAATTATTTATATATAAAATATATCAATCTTATATCAATAAATTTTTCGCCTGTGGCATGATAGAAATAGCTGCCGAATACATTGATCTAGAGGCAAATTGGATGCATCTGAAAAGCAGGTAATTATCAAAATTACAATGCAATTATTCAATTAACCTGCGGTTGTTCCTTCTTACGTAAGCCATGTCGTTAGCATTATCCATGCATCGAGGACAACGGATGATGAAAACGTACCACCCAGTACGCGTGTATTATGCGTATACGTGGGCCGCACATTTTGCGGCGAATTTGCCGGCCGTGACGACGCAACGTATAAACGAGGACCAACGCTTATTGTTATCTCGTACATATAGCGTATACGTTTACGTTCACATTCACATAAACCGGACCATTTACGTAGTCAGCGTGTCCGATGCTTGATGCGAACGAAGACAAATTACAGGTAGTTGGGAATTTACGCGATGAATGCATCGCAGTATACGACTAGATGTTAAATATTAGCTTTAAATTTTGTTTAACTTTGGTAATAGTATCGAAGTATTCTAATTTCTCAACCTTCATAATTTTAATAATAGACGTCGCATTTTAATTTCTAAATTTAATTATTTTCTCTCACAATCTTTATCTATTGTTATCGAGGATTACATACCAAACATAATGTCATCTGAATCGCTGAGCATCTTCACACTGGCGATATATCAACGACAAATTGATATTAAATTAAACGTAATAAGCGAGTGCATGCCTTATTTCATCGGTCGTTGTCGCCGTTTGACCTCTTGGTACGGCCCTTTCTTCCTTTATGCCCGCACCGGTATATCCTCGCATTGTACAATAAATACGGCATACATATGGCGAGGCAATACAATGCGAACAACACGTATTCATGTCCTGCATTCCCGCACCGTGCGAATCGTTCCTCAAAGGAGCAGCAATATCCGCTACTTAACAGCTGCGGTGGTCGTCCGTTACGTCCAATGCGATTTTTTATGACAAGAATAATCCAAAATTTTACGATATCTTAAGATAATTATGCGAATTAAGATTACGTTCGGCTTTTATTTTTATCACCTCACGGCCTTTTTATAGCGCGCGGACGTTTACATTCCGCAGTTGCAGCTTGCCTCATTCGCCAGTTACAGCGCGTATCTGCGGTACAGTTAGAGGCGTAATCCTCACGTGGCAGGTGCGCGCATTGCGTTTCCGCGAGTGAAAATTGTTTTTCACTTCCGACATAGAGAGCACGTATCGTATCTTCCACGGATTGGGATTCAGCGACGGTCGTGAGATATTAAAATTTCGTAGGGGTATCGCGCTGCAAAAGAATTTCTCTCTTACACGCGCGTGACGTAAACTACATCAGTAATCAGTTTCTAACGCGGACGTTGGGACGAGTTAATAATGTAAAGGTGAGAATTTGACGAATCTTAAGTTACGATAACAGAAATTATCTTTTAATTTAACAATTATGAACTCTAGTTTGTATAGTTTCTTCAGGTGATTTAGATTTCTCATGCATTCTTTTATCCTCACATAGACTTTTAATAATTTTTGAGAAGCTTGGGACAATTTTGTATTATAACAACAAATGTGCTAAAAAATTTATCAAACTTTCGATAATGGAATATTGTTAATATATTGCGAATTGTTATAATATCGCGAAGAAGAAAAGGTATTTTTTAATATTGTTGTTAGAATATAAATCAATTAATATGGCAATCAATTAATGTTGCTAGGGATATTAAATACAAGTAATTTTTATCTATTGAGAGTCCCTATTTTAAAATCTGCTTTCTTAAACGTGGAAGGATAAAATTTGCATATCTATTACACACATCGTCTATTGATCCCATCACCTTCCTAGTTGCAAAGTGTTCCGCGACATCAAAACAGTTGAGAAACACTGACTTAGGCTCATAGAGAGTGATTATCTCAGGTATGTGTGCTTACACGATAATGGAATTCCAAAGAAGTTTGAATACACAATATTATCTATATTCTCTATTCTGTTAATTATAAATTCTTATATAAAGAGAATAATAACAATAAGAAACATAAGAAAAATCGCGCGAGTAAGAGCAAAATTATCGACGCGCTTTTTTTTAATCGCTGATGATTAAGTCGATTATTGAGAAACCTCTTTGCTTCTTTTCTGTTTTTCTCATTTTTTGCTTAATTACCGCATCTTTGCTTCGAGCAAGTTATTAATTGATTTATACTTGACCGAGGTACAAGTTGCATACTATGCTCCTTCAATCGAGTATTCAGCGCATGGTGCATTCGTCCCTTCACTCTTGCGGTTTTTCAATGGCGGTCAAAGTACTCGCTTCTTCCTCATACTGTCGTTTAATAGCCTGTTCTTCGTGTCAATACACTGCGCTAATCGCTGTTTCTCTTGCTTGATCTGTAAATATTGATAGATTCATCATTGAAAAGAAAATCCGCTTTTATTACGACAGAGGATTTACAGTGTTAAATCCCATTTATGATCGATTTCTTCCACGTTATTCAATGTCTATTTTTAGATTAACTAACCGTAGATCTTTTTCTATAACGATCTCTGCAATTTGAAAAAAAAGAAAGAATATCCCGAGTAATTTCATTTGACAATTATATAGCGATGAAGAAATTGAATTAGAGTAAATACGTCTTATCTTAATACATTTTTTACTTATTTCTGATTACATCGATATTCTTAAGCATTTTGCACAAGATGTTTCTAAAAAAGGATGTTAGTTATCTTATAATTATAAAATATTTTCTTAAGTAATTGTACTGTAATATGTATATAGAACGAATTTTTCAAACTAATTCGAGATGAAAAATGAAAAAATCTAAAGTGAAAAAAACATATGTACATGTATAGAACTTTCCTTTCAATAATTTTAAAATTTTTAATTGAGGCTTAACAAACGAGCCTTGTTTAGTAGCACCGTATTTTATAATAATTGCGCAGTTTTTCTCATAAATCAAAGAGACTAATTCAAGATTACGCTTACGAAACTCGACATGGGACTGCCATTTGCATGCCGTTGCAAAATACTGTCGTGGTAGGCGATCGCTCGCGTTTTTATCCGGTGGGAAACACTTGTCGCGAATCTTGTGTAAACGACGATAGTAGGCGAGTTTCCTGGCGATTCAATATGGCAAGGACGCTACGTTCAGTCATTCATCAACCGGTTAGGATGCCTTGTAAGGAGGGACGGCGACGAGGCCACCCTGTTCGGAAACTCTCCTTTCTTTCGCAAACTTACTTCAGTTTCTTGATACCGCGGGATATCGGTCAACAATCGACCGTTTACACTATGGGGAAATGTGTGTCGCAGCGAAGGATGAAAATGGCGCGTACCTGTCTTCACAACATCGAATTACCTAATTACCTAATAGGCAACTGATCGCGCGTCTTGACTCTCTAGCTGAAGAGATCTGCGTGAGCAAATCGTTTGCAACGGATGCAATGTGGCGAATTGCATTACGAAATTATCGACTTCTCCTCCGAGGAATAATCCCACGATAACTAAGAAAGGATGTGAGTCGCGGTGGAAGATAAAGACGACAATACGACAGTTTATTTTCTTTCGATTTTGTCCAATCTTCACTTTCAAAAGTGAATTAATTCTTCTATTTTGTCCGATATTATCTGATATTATTATATATTTTTATAATAAATAAGTTTATACACAGCGTATAATACGATTATTGTGAAGATTATTTGGAATATAATCATTCACAGAATGAATTCTGAGTAAACTTGTAATAAATTGCCAGCGATAATTATGTAGTAATCGTACACGCGGTATTATGAAACGGTATGATAGCACGAGAGTTAAAAAGTAGATATATATTTTTAGGCCCAGAGAAGTTTTTACCTCCTTTGATCTACCATCGACGATTAGCCCAATGCCTGGCAGCATTGCAGACCATCCTTGGCGTCGCGGTAATTTCCTTGTCGTTATGGTTGCTGTTTTGGACACCACACCTACCTGTCATGGACAATCCGTACTGGAGCGGCATGCCCGTAAGTGCAATAATTTCATACGGCCGTCAGATTTGCATTCTTTACCATGACAATGCAAGAATAATACAGAATGACAATCCTCTCTTACCTAACAAGCTGAGTCTGCTAGAATAGGCGCACTAACGCATGACCGTAATTAGACTTACATATGTATTAGAAAATGATATAATTATGCTTTTTGAACAGTAAAAGTATGGATATTATCACTTTTTAAATGATATACTAATCGTATGTAAAGTTATAAAACAAAGTGCTTATTTATTAGGCTAATTTGTTGGCAATTGCGTCAATTTTAACAGTTTTGGACGCTTTTGTATATTTTTTATATAAATTAACATCATTTAAAAGTTTAAATCTTAATTAACTAAAGGTAAGTATGCAATATAAAAGTAATATACATCTTCTTAACAAGATTTTGCTAACAATATTTTTCAATTTTATGATTACACACACAATGTGTTATGTAATAAATAAAATTATATAATTTCTAACACGTAAGTATGCTATGCATATTAACACTTTGTAAGTTGTCATATTTCTTCGTAATATTTTCTTTAATATTTTTATCTCGGTATCTTCAGCTCTTGATGTCCGGGAGCTTCGGGATTTGTCTTCTATGCTGTTTTAAAAAAGAATATCCGAGTTTGACTCCTGGATTTTGTCTTTCCGCCACGAAGGTACGTAGAATCCTGATTTATTGTACAGATTTCTCAGAAAAACTCTCAAGGCGGAGCCACTTATTACTCAGCTCCTCTAACGATAATTTCTCGTATGTTAGAGTAGTCCAATATATAATATATGTGTTTATTATATAGTAATATTGCATTATATTACAATATTTATATATTCCTGCACCAATTTTAAAAATTTTAATTTTACGAAAGAATATCAATTTGATTAAAATTTTCTTTTGATTTATTAAATTTATTTTGTCTTATTTCTGATATAATTATTGTAGAATTACCTACAAAATATTATATTCTCTTTCTCTTAATGTCTCTTAATGTCTCTATCACACTATCACGTTTTCTTCACGAACAGATTGTTAGCGTGTTTTTGGCAGTTCTGGCAACCATTGCGTGTGTGAGCGCGTGCATATTCTCCGCGATGCACTTGTCACGTCTCATGCGACTGGAATGCACTCCAGCACGAGTATTGAATGCCACATGTGTATGCAGACCACGCGGCGAGCCGCCTGATTCACTCGAAGGTGTAGTCAGGTATGCCAAAAAATTGGGCACAAATTGACAAAATTACGTTTTCCAATGCATCTGAAAAATCGTAAAAGTTGTAATGCACGACACATATTCTGAGAGTGTTTTTTACAAAGCATTTCAGCTATATTTTCCATCTATCGGGAATCTTTATTGTATTGAGTAGACGTAACAAGTTTAGCAATGCACTAATGTGTAATGTATGTAAAGCGACACTTTGTATATTTCACCAGATATATGGACCTTAATTGTCCCGAAGTAGAAAATATCCTGACAATCCTCCTCATCTTCTCGTGCACTTGCAACGGATTAGGTGTCTTGGTAGCGGGATGGTATAGCTATCTCCACTGGAGTACACGATACAGAAGGCCAAAGTACACGCAGGTCAGGACCAATACCATTTCCATGAACAATAAATTCAACAATAGACCAATCTACAAATTGAACCTGGAAGAACGATGACGTTTGCAGATGTTACAATGATTAAAACGCTTCCATTTCGTCGTGATCCATCAATATCTTCCATATGATCACTATTGTGATGAATTATACATGTGTACAAAGAAATATGAACTATTACAAATAAATTTTATTTTGTATTAATTTAACAGATGAAATCATCATAAACGTGAAATCTCAGCAACAATCTGTTAAATACATTTTAATATACAAACAATGAAAAATAACAACGTAATCTTTACAAAGACATGAGTAGAAAAATTTTGTTTGACAAGCTGTCCTAGGATAACAATTTTGCAATTTTATAAAAGAACGAGGATTAAATATAAGTGCGTATATTTATTATTAATAATTAATAATATAATAATATTGTAATGTTCATATCATTATAATACGATATATACAGTATGGATCCTTATACAATAAGCCGATATTTTAAGGCTCGTTAAAAAAAATTAACGCTCACTTTTTTATTATGTGAAGGCTCAGTATTTGTTTGAACGTAATGTGTGTATTTATGTGTGCATGCATCTGACAGTGCGTTTATCTTTCAATATGAAAGAAGTTTGCGAATGAAGACTATTAATTAATTTAATTTGACTATTAATTAATTTACTTATATTATGATTAAGGTTTATAAATGAATCTAGAATACCTCAGGAGACTACTGAAATAATGTAATATTAAATAATGTAATATTAAATAAATGTTTGCGTTTATCTTTTGTACGTCATGTTAAATGTGTTTAGTGAAATAATATCGGACGATAATTGTCATGAACTAATAGAAAATAAATCTATGGCGAGTAAATTTGGTATTAAATTATATATGATGTTATTCTTACTTATTGCAACATCGATCCCGCAATTGTTTAAATTATTGAAATAAAGCATTGAAACATTTCGCGATATTAGAAGATGTACGAAAGGAAAAGAATATCAAAAATATATGCGACAATTCTATTTGTTTCTACTATGAATTCTTTTGTACTATAATATTGTGTTTAAATTTACAATTTCATTCATATGCTCATAAATTGACCAATATGTTTTTTGCACATTGAAATTTTAAGTTAAATGTTAATAAAAATCTCAATAAAAATTTTACTTGCTTTTTTAAATAAAACAGTTAGCATTAATTCTATATTAGTTAATAATATACCTCTGCTTCTTAAATTAGTTAATAAATAAGCTTATCTTTTGAAACCTGTATAATCTTTTTTAAAGTTAAACTTCTGTATGTATAATACGCACATTGCACTTATAGATTTTTTAAAATCAATTTGTCTTTTTAATAAATTTACGATTTGCATTCCATTATTCTGCATTTAACTACCTATCAAATATTTGCAACGCTAATTTTTTATATATGTAAATGCACACACAATTTCTTAAAAGATTAAATAAGTAAACCTTTGTTTCAAATAAAAATAGATAAAGCAATTTTATAAAGAATCAAAATATGAATGTCTATAGCCTTGTGTTATTTTTTGATAGTAATGCTATTTGTAACTCTTACTGCAAATCTTTGTGTTCACTTGGTTATTAGCATAACACTGCATCTACGATAAATGCCAAATAATATTTTCATGAACGGAGACACAACGTTTTTATGAAATATACACTTCATTGAAAAATCGTAATATTTTGTTAATTTACGTGGGAGAATAGCGGTATCAAAATAAGATAAATATATTTGGAGGAATAAATTCTTCGAATTGTTTTCAATAAATTGTATTAGCTTTCAACTATTTTCACGATACATCGGTATAGTTTTCTTATTGTGACATTTATGACAAAATATGATACTTATTACTTTTTATTCTATTGTTTTATCGCAATATTAAGAAATATCCCTAATGTTAATTAATAAAACAATAACCGGAGCCTCTCTCTGTGAAATCTTAATATCAATCAGATACTCGATATGGTAGTATACTTTTTAATTATCTTATTGTTTATAACTCGGCACTATGCATTGATGTATGCGATATAGGTCAGAATATAACTATTGTATGTTATAAAACTATACATTATAATTTGCATACTCTGTCTCTCAACGAAGATAAATGAAGTAAGAAAAAAATTCTAATTATTAATTACAGATCTGTCCAAGCATCGCTACATAGTGATTGATAGTAACCCAAAGTAAACTTCTTTTAAAAATATACATTTGTCTATATGCAACTTTGTCTGCTAGTACATATTTCTAACATTTGGTCCAATCTAGAATGTGTTTATCCAAGATATCAAATAATAAACCAATAATAAAATAAGAATATTTGTGAATAAAAGTAAATAGTTTTAATCTTTGTAATATTACATTAGGGATATATGGAGAAATATAGAAGAAAGGAGATATCACAAAAATGCTTGTAACAATTTTATTTTTAGTTTCTAATATGAAATTTTTGAAGTACTACGGTGCTTTAATTTATACAATTTTTATTTTTTTTTCTGAAAATGTTTAATATTTTTTTAAACACCGAAATTGATGTCAATGAAAATTTCCAGTAAGAATTGTATAAGTTTTGTGAGAATTATCTAGTTGACTAATGAAATATGGATCCTGTATTTAAATATGGGCTGTATGTGATTTAATAACACGTTGTTCATGTATGAATATTAATAATTTCTGTTTATTAATCACGTTATTATTCTTGCGTTTGATGCAACAAGTTGTAAGCCGAGTATGACATCTTAAGTAACTGTAAAAAAATGTAAACATGTTTAAAGTTATTTAAAATATTTGTAATATTAAATAATAATTTCTGTTATTCTAACTAGTTTATACTGACAGCTACAAACGAGTCCAGATTCAATGTGAGTATGTACATGCTACTGAATTCGATAGGAATCATTACGCGCTTCATGATTATTAAGAGGCCTCTCTTGCTGCTATTACTAAGTGCCGACCATTCTATATTAAAAATACTATTCATCAAATGAAGACTCTATGAGATACAAAGAAATATTGCACATTATAAAACAGAAATATCATATTTGTCCCAACTTTTTTAATGATATAATTTCTTTTCTTATTTATGTTTAATTATATATACATGTCGATCTATATATATTTTAGAGAAATATATACTTTTACTTTGACTTCGTTTCCAAACCAACAATAGATGAAAATTTGCGTCAATATGGCACCTGAGTATACCATCAATGAAACAATGGTTACAAAATCTGTCGCCATTGCTATTCGATATAAATTCGAGCATATCACCAACATGCTCACCGCAAACTGGAGAGCAATTATTTTCGCAAACATATTATTCACCGTATATGCATATCTGCGATTAAATAAAAAAGGCTTAGTTTCCTACGAGTTTCCTTTTAAAGTTATACAAATTGGATTCTTATTATGAAATTTAATAATAAAATAAAGATACATATACATACATTAAGTTTTTTTCATAAAATTTTCAATGAGTAAGGAAGAATCAATCCAAAATTGATTTCAAAAAGAATCGGTAAATAAAAATTTGTGTAAAACATCTTACGTATTAAGTGTATGTCTTAATCATTTTTCTATTATTTTAAGAGCGAAAATGGAGTAATATGTAATTCCAATTTTTCGAAGAAACAAAATTACATAAGAAACCAACTCAAAGATACGGTTGTGATGACAAACACAATCACGCAGAATATCTTCACTATGCGCGAGTTTTGTCAATCGATACTCCAAAATTTCAAGCTGGCAGCAGATGTGTAATAAAAGACTGCAAATTACGCCTTCGCAAGCAACGTTTACTATACCGGAGGTTGCCATGCCTATCAACTGGTGAGTGTAAACAAGAAAGTATAAAGCAGGATACGAATAGTTAAACGGCACCCATGCCTTGTATGTCAAATTTCTATTCGTGAGTTCCGTAAAAACAGACGTCAAAATTACTGATATGATTGCCGCCATAACGATAATCAAGTATCGCAACGTGCTATTCCTATAAAATAATCATCAAAATCATCAAAATTATTTTAACTAATTTCTTTTATATAAATTTTGTTTAATTTTAGTGTTATTTTAATCTATAATATTTAATCTATAATATTTTCTCTCAGGTACTCTTCTTATTTGCAAATATAAAAACACTGTTTTATTTAATTTAAAGAAAGGTATAGTATGGTAATTTTTGAAAAAATTTGGAAAAATTATATTACATGCGTATCTATGCTATGTTACATTGTGTATCTATTTGTATAAATCGTCATGCAAAATATACGTACATGTAATAAATAGAACACATAAGAAATATTTTGCTATTTAAAAAATATATTATTAAAGCATAACTGAAAAATTTTTGCGTGAGTTTAATGATACTTACTGTATCATTTTCTCAAATTTCTGTTGAATCATTAGTTCGCGTGTTTCACATGCTGCAAAAGGTTTTTCATTAAGAATGTTGATTATCATCATAATATTTTTGCGATCTATCCACATATAAACTTGTTTATAGCCTGCGACGAATACGGTCAACATCATATATAAAGAATCGGTGAACTCGTCAGAGTTTTCGACATTCAGTACAATGTTCATAAATTGAGATATTGAAAATATATATAATGCAGAGACAAGGAACATTGCGTATGTTTTATAAATTATATGTTTAAATAACGACGTCCATGAAATCGGTTGCCAGCATCCAGCGAATGCACAGACTAGGAGTGTAAATTTCAGCACCCTCATTTGAATCTCTTTAATGCAATTTTATTTACAATTTTACTATTAATATTTATTAATTACATTATTTTTAAACATTTTATAGAGATATTTCTCTTTTTTTTTAAGATAAAGATCATGTACTAGAAATAAAACATATTTATTATAAAAATGTTAGACTATAAAAATTCTATTTTTTATTTTTTTAATTTTAATAAAATCCTGCTTGCTGTTAGCTTAAAATACATTTTATTTATTTTATATAAGTATATTTTCTTTAATACAATATTACTTTATAGCTTAAGTAAAGATATTTCAAATATTGATATTTGATATTATTTAATTTTGATTAAGATCTGATTAAATTCTGGTAAAAATTCTGTTGAGAAGAATTCATATTTATATTATACAAAGATAATTTACTACGTGAATAAGTTACAAAAGAATCAATGTCAAAATACCACTTGTTAAGATTTTATTTTCGAATATTAAGCTTTCGATATAATACTTGTACAATGCACTTACAAAGCTCTTCTGATCTCTTTGCCATGAATTACTTACGTTTACATTCAACCTTTCACTTTCAAATTAATTTAAACTGTTCATATAATTTTTAAAAGCATTATTCGTCTAAACTCTCGCCGCGTCTCAAGTGAAAATGGGTAAGCCAATTTTGAAAGGAGAAGAAAGATTCAGAATGTCTATAGAATATCTCGCAATTTTCCGATAATGATACCGTTCGTTACATCCTCTCCATATCTACGTTGTAATATTCATACATACAACTTGCAATGTCATCCTCGCGAAATAATATATCTTTATGAATTGAAATGCGGAATTGTTTTGGTATATACGCTCTATTAGAAAATTGTATAATATGCTACTATTTTTATAAAGAGGGACAGAAAGAAAACAGATATAGGAAAAAGCAAGTTCTTTGAAGTCTCAGAAAATTATTAGTCATCAATTATTTGCAGAATATTTCAATATAGGTTCTTCATTGTACGTATATGTCAAAATATTATTACTTTCTACTATATTGTCCATAATTGTATCAGACATATATCTTTAAATTAGACGCGGTTTACCTCTATGAAATCTTAATATCAATAGCCCATACAACTCAATTCCACATTTACTGCATTTTTGTTATCCTATCGCATGGTCTGTTTATCGAGACATGCTATAACGTATATCCAGAGCATGTTACAACATATTTCCATATTGATTCCTACGTTTACTCTCTCTTGCATCGCAAATGTAAATAAGGTAAGAAAAAATTTTAACTCTCAAATACAGATATGTTACATACACATACGTATGCACATGCAGATCAATAGTATAAAGCAAATCAAAATTTTTTTATTAATATATTTGTATGTGTATAACTTATATACATGTTGATTACTGTAATATTGGATATTAGGATATAATAATTGTCTAAACTAAAAAAATAATAATTTTAAAATAAAGCGCGCGTTTGAAACGGAAAAATACTAGAATAAAATATTTCACATATATGTACGCACATAGAAATGCTTACAATAATTTTGTTTAAAGCTTCAGATACAAATTTTTTAAAATACTGATAAAACGCTTTAATTGATACTTTTTATTTCTGCTAAAGATGTTTAAAATCTGTTTTTATGTGTCATAATTTTTCAAAAAGCACCAAAAACTCTCAGTTAAAATTTTATAAATTTTCTATAAAATATTTCATTGATTAGGATTATGTTGTCGATACTAATGAGGTATTAATATTTATTTCTACACTTCAACATTTCTTTCGTGTGATTTCGTAATAAAATAAATATGAACAATAACAATTTTTATTTACTAATCATGTTACTATTCATGTGTTTGATGCAGCAAATTGAAAACCGAATATGACATCTTAAGTAACTGTAAAAAATTGTAGATACATTAAAAGTCATCTGAAACAATTGCAACATTTAGTAATAATATCTATCTTAATTGTTTGATACTGACAGCTACAAATGATTCAAGATTCATCGTGATTATATACGCGCTAGAAAATTCGATAGGAGTCATCGCGCGTTTCATAATTAATAAGAGATCTTTCTTGTTGCTATTGCTAAGCGCCGGCCATTCTATATCGTAAATGCTATTCACCAATTGAAGGCTCTACAAATAAAAATATAATATTTTTTATATAATATTAGTAAGAAATATATATATATTATAATTTTCCTGATCTCAATTATATATCTTTTCTTAACTCTTCTATTTAGCAACACAGTTAAATCCATTTTAAACGATATTTAATATATAAATAGGATCTATTTAGGTAAGATATACTTTTAATTTGACTTCGTTTCCAAACCAGCAATAAATGAAAATTTGCACTAATATAGCACTCGTATACATCATCAGTGGAATAAAGCTTATGTAGTCGGTCGCCATAGCTATTCGATACAAATTCGAGCATACTACCAACATACTCACAGCAAACTGAGTAGCGATTATTTTCGCGAACATATTATTCACTGTATATGCGTATCTGTGATTAGATTAAAAATTCTCAGTTGATATCCTCAGTTGATAAGTTTTTTAAATTATTCACGAATTATTAGATTCATGTTACTTAATTTTTATTTTAATTGCTCATTTAAGACAGAATATTTAGAATAGTTTAAATTCTTCGTACACTTCTTTTACTACGGATTTTCTAACTATTTTAGAATTTATCTTTCTTAATGAAAATTTTATTAATATTACTATTTGTAATTACATATATATGAAATATATTAAAGTGTTAATTTAAGTATTTAATAAATATTTTATTTTTATAAAAATTCTTTTTTAGTCTTTCATCAATCAAATTCTACTTGGAGTTCAATAAACATCAAGATTTTGTTAATTATATCCGCATTTCTTTATTTTATTTCTGTATAGAAAATCTCTAGATATTTGATCTTTTATAAAACCACTGCTATCTTTCCAATTGTTATAGAAAAATTATTTCAAGACATCTTATTTATTGTTTCGATTATTTTTCTATTTGGGAAAAATAAATAATAATTATTTCAAAAACATATTTATACTTTGCGGGTGATCCAAATTTTCTAATTAGAAAAAAAAGCTAAGGATAATTTTGTTTTAAATACAAAACTTCTTAAATAAACTAACTCAAAGATACGGTTGTGGTGACAAACACAGTCGCGCAGACTATTTTCATCATGCGTAAGTTTTGTCAATCGATACTCCAGTATTTCAAACTGACAGCAGATGTGCAGCAAGAATCCGCAAAGTAAGCTCTCGCAAGCAACATTTACTATACCAGAAGTCGACATAGCTATTAATTGGTGAGTGTATACAACAAAATATATAGCAGAAGATGAGTAGTCAAACGGTATCCATGCCTTATACGTCAAGTTTCTATTCATAAGGTCCGTGGAGACAGACATCGATATTATTGATGTGATTGACATCATGACGATGGTTAAATACCTCCGAGTATTGGTTCTATAAATAATGATAAAATTTGTTACAGCCAGTTTTGCAAGATTAACTCATTTTCTTTTGTTATATCTTCTGCATTATTACTCATATTTATAATATTGTTTCAGTTTCCTGTTTGTATTTATAAACGTAGAAAATATACGTATTCCATAAAAAAATTTAAAAAAATGTGTTTTGGAAGAATTTAATTGGGTGAGACATATTTTACACTATCTGTATCAAGATGTTATGTAATAAAGTACACTAATAATGCTATAATTACTATAAAACATTTAAAAACGCAAGGCAAAGTATTTTGCTATTTATTATCGAGGAATAGTTGATGTATTTAGTTGCATAATCTTATAATGACACTTACTGTACCATTTTCTCAAATTTTTCTTGAATCATTACTTCATGTGTTTCATATGGTGCAAAAGGCTTCTCGGTAAGAACATTTATTATTACCATGACATTCTTACGGTCTACCCACATATAAACTTGTTTGTAGCCTGCTACGAGTATCGTCAACATCATGTACAAGGCATCAGTAAATTCATCAGAGTTGCCAACGTTTAATATGATGTTTATAAATTGAGAAATTAGAAATATATATAATGAGAAGATCAGAAACATTGCATAAGCCTTATAAATTATATGTTTAAACAGCGATGTCCATGTAAGCGGCTGCCAGCATCCAGCGAGCGCACAGATCATGAGTGTAAATTTCAGCAGGCGCATTTGAGCTTCTCTTTAATGCAAATTAGTTTACACAATTTGCTGTTAAGATTACATTATTGTTTATCATAGTCGAAATATTTCTCTTTTAAAGATGAAAAATGGGAATGTTAAAAATTCTAATTTAAAGAAGATGAAGAGATACCGTATTTTGAAATCTTTTAAAACTTCATTTTTTTATGCAATTTTATAAGTAAATTCTATTTAAGCAGTATTTTATAATTTAAGATTTAATTTAAAGAGTTATTTTTAATATCATACACTAAAAAATTGTAAAAATATTTCTTTCCGAGAAAAAAATAAATTTTAAATTAGCCGAAGAGTTTTATTATGTAAAGCATACTATAAAGTATATGTAAAGCATATGCTAATTTAAACATTAATTGTTAAATTTTTTGTAATATTAAGATTTTTTCTATATAATGCACTTACAAAGATTTTCCGATTAATTTGCACTACTTGCGTTTTCTTCAACTGTTTATCACATTGTCAAAACTAACTCAAACTGCTCACGTAATTCTTAGGAACATTTGATTAAGTCTTTGTTTCTTTGTCTCCTCAAACGACAATGGATAAATGTCTATCGTATCTCTCAGTGCGATTTTCTAATCGTGATAGTTTTACTCGTTCCACGCGTATCTATGTCCCTATTATTATTATAATACAGAACTAGCAATGACATTCTTGAGAAATAATATTTTCATGATTTAAAACGCGAGATTGTTTCGAGATGTATGCTGTATTAGAGAATTGTATAATGTACTGTCTATGAATATTTTTATGAAGACGACGGGATAGAAGAGACAGACAGATATACGGAAGAATAAATTCTTTGAATTGTTCCCAGTGAAATGTATTATTTGTTCTCTATTTCCACGATTATATTTTATATTTCAACATGGTTCACTCATATAATAAAATATTTTTACTGCCTGTTTGCAAAGTGAATACATTGGTTGTTACGTTGAATCGTTATAGCTATAGCTCATGGCAATGAAATTTTAATGTTAATAGTCTATACGCTCGGTTAGTAATACACTTTTTCGTTATAGCGTGCTGTCTACGACCGGCTGTCACATGTCGGAATGTCGAAATATCATCACATGTTTCGTTGAATACTGACTTTTACACTTACTCTCTTTTTAATCGAATATACATACGGGTAAGGAAATAGCTTTAATTCTTAGGTGAAAAGATATTAGTAGTTATAATATAAGATTTTCTATTAATGTATTTATTTGCATGCATTTTTCTCTCAATATTATTTCTTATAATAAAATATCAATCAACGGTTTTAACGCAGGCTATAAAAATTTGTAGCCCAAGGAGAAACATGGAATGATAGAAATATCGAAAATGTATATAACAATTCTACTTGAATATGTATATCTACTATTAATGTAAATTTCTTGTAATATCATCTTAATCTATAATTTCGTTTCTCACCATAAACGTATGTTTAATATCTTTTTTACACGCCACAGATTTTAAATACGTGCTAATATAAACCTTCCACATAGATTTCATATATTGTCTAAAAATAAGTTAGTTAATATCAACAATATGTTAACACATTTATTTTTGCTCTTTAACATACCTTGTACGTCGCTTCGTGAAATATGAACGATAACAATTTGTATTTATTAATTATTTTCCTGCTGAGAGCGTTTCAATACATTGTAAGCTGAATACGATGCTTTAAGTAACTGTAAAAAAAATTTAAGATGCATTTAATATTATTTAAAATGTTTATAGGAAATAGTAAACGTATTTTCATAATTGACTAATACTGACAGACACAAACGAGTCAAGATTCAATGTGATGATAACTGCACTATTAAATTCAATGGGTAGCATCGAGCGCCTCATGATTAGCAGAAGAGCTCTTTTGCTCTTGTTATCAAGCGTCTGCCACTCTATATTGTATATGCTGTTTGCTACTCCAGTGCTCTGTAAGTAAACGTTTAATAAAATACTGCACACTATTAAAAAAGTATATCATGTATTATATAATGATTCTTTTTCTTCTTCTCAGTTTTTTATTGTTAGGCTGGCGCCAGACTATGCGCGTTTTCGCAAATCATTCGTGAATAGAATCATGTCATCCTTGTTGTTTATCAAATGATAAACAAGAATAAACGATGCTCGAATCACGAATATTCGCGTAAAACGCGCATAGTCTGGCGCCAGCCTTATAATTTCTACAGTTCCAGTAGTTACAGAAGACACTTAATTTATATTTTTATATGTAAATATAAGATCGTAGATGCATGTATATGTAGATAAATTATGTACTTTTAATTTGAGTTCATTTCCGAACCAGCAATAGAGGAAGATCTGTGACAACATGCAGGCCGTATATAATATCAGTGTAACAAGGCCTCCATTAAGCATCAGGAGAGAAATAGAAGCCAATTTGTATAAATTAGCACACACTACTAGCATGCTTACTGCGAACTGGAGAGCAATTATCTTCGCAAACCTGTGATTTACTGTATTCGCGTATCTACGATTAAATAGAGGATTTTAGTCTATATGCGAAAGTCATTTATCAATCTCATCTTTCATAATTTTTTTATCCGATAAACGAATTAATAATTTTTGAACTATTTTGAGAATTTCGAACAAAGAGAAGAGAACATGTATAAACAAATATTTTTGTGCGTATTAATTACAAATTCCAAATTATTTAAATAACAGTATTGTTCTAAAAACTAACTCATATATACGGTCGTGGTGACGTACACAATCACGGAGAATATGTTGATCGTCTAAGATTTTTGTCATTCGGTATTCCAGAATTTCGAGCTGACAACAGATCTCTTGTAGGAGTCCGGATACTAGGCTGTCGATGGCAACGTTTACAGCCGCAGTGATTGACATACCTATCATTTGGTGAGTGAATACGAAATAAAATATAATGGGTTGCGTGTAATCGAATGGCAACCATGCTTTGTACGTCAAGTTTCCTTTCATAAAATCCATAAAGATGGCATTTAAAATTATGCATATGACCGTTACTTGGACGAGGCCGTAATACCAGAACGCGTACTTCCTATAAAATATATTTCTTATGGAAATATTCTAATGTTTACAAAAAATTATTATGTCCACTTGTTTTTAAAGTGTTTGCTTGTATGTTACTCACATTGTTATATTTTCTTTGAATTATATTACTATTTATGTCTACGTTGTTTGTGAGATGATTTACAAGCATTGGATGAATGTGAAATGATTATGTTCAGAAAATGATCAAATTGTGCCAAACACAATATACTATGTAGTGTTAAACTAAATAAATAAAATATATAAGATATGGTTACATCTTATTGTATAAAATATTGCTATAACGTATTTAATAACGCAATGATGAAGCGTTCTAATTATTCAAAAATTGATTATTGAATCATGATTGATGCGCTTACTTGTGTAACTCGAAAATGATACTTACTTTATCATTTTGTCATATTTTTGTCGAATTATTACTTCTTGTGATTCCGACGGTTTAAAAGGTTCCTCCATAAGGATATTGATTATCGTTATGATATGTTTTTTAGTTATCCACATGGTAATTATTTTGTAAGTCGCGATAAATACCGTCAATGTCATATATATATTGTCGCTCATTTCGCTGAAGTTATCAATGCTCAGTGCAGTGTTCATAATTTGCGATATTGTGAATGGACTTATTAAGCAAATTAATAATATTCTATAACTGTTATACATTATTTGTTTAGACAGCGATGTCCATGAAAGCGGTTGCCAGCATCCACTGACCGCACAGAGTATAAGCGTAAACTCTAGCACGATCATTTGAGTTTTCTTTTATTTAATTTTGCCTACATATAAATTATTTATAGTGTTATGTCTACTTATATCATAATTTGAATATCATATATAAAATAAAAAGAAATAAAAGTTTTATGACAATATTAAAAAATATTATATATATATTAAATAAAATATTATTTTTTTGTACATATATAGGGTGGACCATTTTAATCAATCCACGCGAATATCTCGAAAAGGAAAAGTTTTTCAAAAAAACGTTTTCAGACAAAAGTTGTATGGCCTAAAGGGGGACGTATGATTTCGATGTGAGTAGTATTGTAGATGTCGTCGTTTTCAAGAAATTTTAAAGGCGACCAATTTCTTAAATGGAACTTAATTTTTTCCTTGAGTTCAAAAATTCAAAAAAATATATAATTGCATATTGCAAATTGCATAATTTTTTTTAAAAGCTACCATGTGTTTTTCTCACATCAATTGATTTATTCCACTATTCTACGCATAAAAGTATTAAGGTACAGTTATCAAAAAATGAATAGTTTACGAGATATTGTATATTTTATGTCAAAATGTTGTAAACTTTGAAGCTTCATATCTCCAGAACGGCTTATGCAAAAGATAATTTTTAGGAGTGTTTTGAAAACGTCTCGACGAGATCTACAACTTTTATCTCAAGGAAAAAATGAAGTTCCATTTAAGAAATTAATCGCCTTTAAAATTTCTTGAAAACGACGATATCTACGACATGACTCACATTGGAATCATATGTCCCCCTTTAGGCCATACAACTTTTGTCTGAAACATTTTTTTGAAAAACTTTTCCTTTGCGAGATATTCGTGTAAATTGATTAAAATGGTTTACCCTGTATATGTATATACAGGGTGATTCAGCTCTGCAACAAACTCTGAAGGACGATAGATCTCGCAGAAAGAATCATTTTTTGTCAAGTAACCTATGTTCTCTGACGTTTAGGTGCTACGCGACCGCGAAGGTCTTAGGTGACATTTATTACAATTATAAAAGGAATTCATCTAGGAACTAATTGTGCGAATACGCGCTACTTTTGACCAAATTTGACACAGACCTCAAATGTTTGATAGAGTCCGTCAATCAATGTTACGACGGTGTCACGAATGCAATCAGGTTCAGGGTAGACACTTTGAACATCTTCTGTAAATTGTATGCAAGTGTACTTGAAATAATAAATAAATAATTCATTTCATAATTGTAATAAATGTCTCCTAAGACCTTCGCAGTCGCGTAGCACCTATAGGGTGCGTTCCACTTAACGCTCGCAACGCTCGCAAGTCATGTCATCCTTGTTGTTTATCAAATGATAAACAAGGATAAACGATGCTCGCGAGCGTTGCAAGAGTTAAGTGGAACGCATCCCTAAACGACGCGTCAGAGAGAACATAGGTTACTTGACAAAAAATTATTCTTTCTGCGAGACCTATCGTCCCTCAGAGTTTGTTGCAGAGGTCCTGAATCACCCTGTATATATGTATAATATAAAGTTTAACTTTAATGGATTAAATAAACTTTATTTAAATAGATCTTAAAATTAAATTACCAAAGCATTTAATGTCAGACATTGGACAAGCATGAAAAAATTGCCATTGATAATTATCTTCAAATAAAACGAAGAATTTTGTTATATAAAATATAAGAGGGCCATAATTTTAAAATAAATAATTTTAAAATATACTCATACAATTCTATGTTTAATGTATAAAATTTGTCAATATCTGTTATACTTACAAAGTGAATAATTCTTACAGTCAATTACTTGACGTCACATTAAAAATCTACCGCAAACATCTTGAGAAATAATTTATAATATTTAAATAATTCGTTGAAAAATTATATGACTAAATCATATTCGCGCGTTTAATGACAATAGACAAATTTTATGGGAGCGAGATACACCCAGAATGTCTATAGCCTCGCGACACCACTTTCTGACAATGCGGTATCCGTTCGCCGAACCCCTTCTTATCTGTCTCTATTATTATCGTAATACCGATCTTGCGACGGCGCGGAATATTATTTTCATGAGTCAACATATAGATAAGCTGCAATTTTTGTCACGCGATGGGGTAAATAACATTTCCACAAGGCAAGGTGGATGTACTTTCGAAGGTTCATCAATATAGAACACCAGATGTAAGTTGCCCCTATGAAGTATTCATGCAAGTTACTTATTGTACATTGATCAAAAAATGTTTTCTTTATTACTGTCTCTACCCAGTGCTTGACATGTCATCACATGCTACGTTTTACATATCGATTTCTGTTCGCGATTGTCGGTAGAATATAAACATCGAGGAGAAAGTGAATCGTAGAAGCTAACAGTGGCATAATAGCTTCTATGATACTAACAATAAGTCAAACTCCTTTAACATCATGTTGATGGTTATTGTAGCGATTAAAATAATATTGTACGATCTTTGCTAATATGAGCAAAGAAAAGCGTGAGTATTAATACATGCTTAGCATTAATTATAAGGACATCTAATGTATTCAATAATGATGTCAAAGAAAATACAAACATAAAATATGTTGCACAATTGTACTTATGCAATTCTATTTATGTCTTAATCATTCTTATACTCCAGTTTTAATCTAGGTCCTATAATTTTTTTTTAATAGATCTTAAAAATTGTCGTTAATTTGCCTCAAAACATCTTAATTTTTTATCTTCTCTCTCTCATGACATATTTGCATTATTATTGGAATATGAATTGCGGTGGCGTCTCCTGCGCAATAATACTTTTCTGTAACTCCTACGCGTAATATCATTTCGTGATACGTAAATTCTTATGACAAAACTGCGTAAAAAAATTTGTTCAACGAACTGAACACATTTAGTTGTTTGAAGATTTGATTAATGCAACAACTTTTTATTCAACCGAACTTAATCGTAGTCTACTTAACAAACTGTTCAATGTCGGTTGACGGAAATGGTTCAACCATTTCATTTAATTGACGGGACTATTATTATTTGGTTATCTTTAAGAAAAATCAGTTACCAGCATCGTTATATTTATTTCAACAGTCTCACGGAGTCAACTAAATGCGTTTAGTTGACTCCGTGACTTATCAGCCATATAAATATTTTATTGTTTTAAATGCGAGAATAATTAGTTTGAATGAACTGCGTCTTTATTACATGAGATAACAACGGTTTCATAAATTATATATGTTCAAGACAAACAAATGTTTTGTCAAATAAGTATACATTCTGCATTGTATAGAAAAATTCTTAGGTAAGACTGACCCAATCGATTATTCATGAGATGCTTAAATATTTAGTTCCTTTAACTGTATGTAAACTTTGAAAGAAATATTTTTCATAAAATACAACTTAATTGTTTGTTAGAAAGTAAGGTTGTTAATATTCTGGATCAACAGTTTTGGACTGGTAATGCGTAAACGTATTAACAATGTCAAATCAACATTTCTTTAGTTACAGTGAACTACTTAACTTTCCAAAACTATCTAAGTAATTCTGACCACATATAGTGTTAATTGAATTCTAGTTCATCCTCAAAATAAAACTAATTTTGTTTGGTCTGACGTTGCGATATTCAGTCATTTGAAAATATATATGTGGTTAGAATTACTTAGTAGTTTTGGAAAGTTAAGTAGTTCACTGTAATTAAAGAAATGTTGATTTGACGTTGTTAATACGTTAACGCATTACCAGTCCAAAACTGTTGATCCAGCATATTAATAACCTTACTTTTCAACAAACAATTAAGTTGTATTTTATGAAAAATATTTCTTTCAAAGTTTACATACAGTTAAAGGAACTAAATATTTAAGCATCTCATGAATAATCGATTGGGTCGGTCTTACCTAAGAATTTTTCTATACAATGCAGAATGTATACTTATTTGACAAATCATTTGTTTGTCTTGAACATATATAATTTATGAAACCGTTGTTATCTCATATAATAAAGACGCAGTTTTTTCAAACAAATTCTCGCATTTAAAACAATAAAATATTTATATGACTGATATAAACGCATTTAGTTGACTCCGTGAGACTGTTGAAATAAATATAGCGATGCTGGTAATTGATTTTTCTTAAAGATAACCAAATGATGATAGTTCCGTCAATTAAATGAAATAGTTGAACCATTTCCGTCAACCGACATTGAACAGTTTGTTAAGTAGATTACGGTTAAGTTCGGTTGAATAAAAAGTTGTTGTATTAACCAAATCTTCAAACAACTAAATGTATTTAGTTTGTTGAACACAATTTTTTTTTAGGAATGTAGACCTTTAGGATCCCTTGATAATTGGGTCTTACATCCGCTAGATGGATTTTCTTTGAGAATTTTCCATGAAAGTAAAATTCGTTTTCCAATCCTGTAAATAGGGAACGCTCGAACTACGTCCTCAGTTCCCAAAAAGTTCCTAATACATCTTATTACACTTTGTAATAATAACAATAATAACCTAATAGTACATTTGAAACAATCAAATTATTACTCATGAATAAAACTAATTTTGTTTATATTCCATTTTTTTGAGTAAACTATATGTTTTGATACTGTAAACTTTTAAAACCAATAATATCATCTATTGTACAACAAAACATGTGTACACACGAAAATAATATAAGGTCATTTGAATCAAATATTTGGTTACCGTCTTTTAATAACTAGTTATTCCATAAAGTTCGTTCTAATGTAGGTTTTGTCACTATGACTATTGTCTTTGGTTAAATGAAAAATATATGAAGTTCGCGGTAATATTGATCTGTATAGGTTTCAACTGTAATGAAGTCGAACGAAAACGCTACGTGTTTATTTTAAATATAGATTTTGTTGTTCTATCATATTTTTTGTTTCACACACACATCTTTTTGTTGTCTCAATTAATACCACTTTATGGATCATCAAAATAAATTTCTATTCAATTAAATATACTCTAGAATCAAATAAATATTTTGTCTACAATAACTCAATTTGGTTAGACCAAATTTAAAATTATCGTAGCAATTAAACAAAATATTTAGCTCTTATTACATTGACATTTGTTTCCACGTATTTGACCGCAATATTTTGTTCAGTGAAATAATTTTTTTTTTCGTTAAACAAATTTTTTTCCGTGTAGTATACTGCAACTGCGTAGAACAGCGATACGCATCAAAAAAAGCATACAAATGAAATTGTTATATTTGTTATTATATTAACGAGTCAATATGTTACGAATTATCTCTCTGATTATGAATACTTAGATGCTACTCCTTCGTATATACGCATTAGTTAATAATTTTATTAAATATTTCATTTATTACTGCACAAAAAATGAATTCCTTGTATAATAATTAATGAATTAGAAACTATGGCTTATCTATATGAAATCTTAATATCATAGATAATACCATAGATAATATACCTTATTACAAGATATTATCATTGTCGTATTCGTCCGCGGTCTTAAAATGTCATTAGACACCTCGTTACATATCGATTTGTGCATCCGCTATGCCGTACAATGTACGTAAAAATAATGATATGAAAAAAATATATTATCTTAATCACGAATCTATTCATGTTACACCAATATAACATTTCTTGAAAAATATAAGATAAGTGCAACATTTAAAAATACAATGTAATGTTTATTTCAAAGGCATTAGGTGTTGAAAAATTAACTACATATGATATCTATATAATACGTGACGTGTATTATTAATGGACAGATATTAAGCCATACCTGGGCCAGTCATATATGAGAGAAAAGATAAAAATGAATTGTCATACACACGCATACACACAAGAACAATATTGCAGTTATATTTATATACCTTTATTGTAGATATTTTTCTTAATTTACTTATTTTGGCTTATTTGATTACGCACGCACACATTTCTCTACTAACCTACTTATTATTATTTAATATGCCTTGAAAATTTTGTGATATTTTTTCTCGAAAATTTATCATTAGCATTATTAATTAATTGACTACTATTACTTTCAATAAATTGATAATATAAATTTAACAAATTTATTATAAACAACAATTTTCAATCTTGTGCTAAGTTACTTTTTCTGCGATTGTATCAATACATTAAAAAGCGAATATGACGTTTTAAGTACCTAAATTATAGAATAAATTATTGAACAAATTGTATATTTATTACATGGAAAAACTAAATTCCTTATACAAACCTTTACAAAAGAGTCAAGATTTACCGGCATAATATCTGCGCTGGTAAATTCGATTGGTATCGTAGCACGATTCATGATCATTAAGAGACCTTTTTTTACGTTGTTGCTAAATATTGTCCATTCCATGTTATAAATGCTATCTGATAATTGGAGGCTCTGTAAATAAAATTAAACAAAGTCATATTGTATTATCCCCTTATACAATATATATATACGTACATATCATCCCCTTATACAATACATATGTACATACATTTTCGTTTTTTTTGTAGCGGTAGATATAATGTTGATTTCGCAACTTTCTTCAGATAAACTAATGAATAATGAAACTATGAAATTAAAAGTAGAAATTAACTAAGTTATACTAAAACTACCTTCAGCTTGATTTCATTGCCGAACCAGCAGTAATAAAAAATCGGAGCCATAGTGCTAGCTACAACCATAACATCCTGTATATAAGAAGCGGTACTGGACGATTTCAAAGCCATGTGAATTAAATTGTAGCTCATTACCATCGTGATCATTAGGAACTCGCTAGGAACTATCTTGGCAAATCTATCGTTCACCATATGCGCGTATCTAAAATTACAGAGAATATTTTTAATTTACTTACCGATTTTTTCTAAAATATTTAATTGATAAATTTAATTGGCAATTTTAATATTCAAACATGGAAAACATCTTATACTTTTATTGTTCAATAAATATTTTTACAGTATCTTCTATAATTCTTAAAGAAAATTGGTGAGATGGTAATCATATTTTGCACTGTTCTTATATCAAGGATAATAAAATAATTTTAAAGAAACTCATTTCTAATATATTTTTTAAATCGGTCCCACACAAATCACGAGTAGGTACTCGTGAATTAAGACATTCGAAAAAATTTGCGCAAAATGTGAAGCATTAACTTATTATTTAATTTAAATTTTTTCTTTTTGCAAATTTTTATTTTTACAAATTTGATTGAAAAATCTGGATTGTGAAAAAAAAATTACTGAGAAGTTGAAAGTTTTCCGATTAAAATTTTAATAACAGCATATTCGTTTAAAAGAGACATGTAGCATTCTAGAGTTAAAAAAAACTTACTCAAATATATGTATGTGATGGTGTACGCAATCGCGTAGATTGTCTTGATCATTCGCGATGTTCGACAAACGATACTCTAAAATTTCGATCTGGCAGCAAATGTGCAGCAATAATCCGCAAATTAAATTGTCACACGTGGGATGGACAAGACCGATACATATTAAAGTTATTATCTGATGAGCGTATGCGAGATAAAATAGTGCGGATATTGAGCTGTCGAACGGTAACCATGCTCTGTACATTAAAGATCCATTCTTGAGATCCATGAATAACGAAAGCGAAATCATGTAGAATGCAGTTACCGAGACGATGATTAAATAACCTAACGTATTATTTCTATAAAAAATTGATTATACATATATAAAATATGTAATTTAATTGAGTACATGTATTTATCGAAAACAAAACGCTAAACGTAACTTACGTTATTTTTTTGTCAAACTTCTCTCGAATTATGCTTTCGTTCAGATCCATCGGTTTGAATGGCTTCTCGACAAGATTATCAATTAATATTATAATACTATCATGATTTATTCGTATGACAATTGCTTTGTAGCACGCCAGAAGCGAAATGAGAGCGTTGAACAAGGTGTCGCCAACTGTGTCAACGTCGTCAGCATCTAATATCAGCTCCATAATTTGGGTCATTGCAAATGTGTATAATATTAGAATTATTAACACTGAGTAAGCGTTGTACATTATGCGTCTAAACAGCGATGTCCACGATGGTGGTCGCCAGCATCCTGCGACCGCTAAAACCGTGAGCGTAAATTTCAAGACAGGCATTTCGCATTTCTTCCCAACATCACTTCTCAACATCCACTTGCCCAACATCAACTTCACTGTTTTGATTAATGCATGCACTTATTTACTACAAGTTTCGGTTGTTATGATAATGGACTGATAATAGAGCGATAATTAATAGACTGAGATATCTTTTCAACTTCGTCAATTTGTATGTATATACAATATTTACAATAGTACATTAAGAGATATTTGTGATCGTTTATCTTTATAAATAATTGTTAAGTAGTTATCTTTATGTATGTTAATAATTAGGTACAAATATAAAAACTTAGTAATAATAAAAAAATAACGAGTAAAGAGCACTAAAGTACACCTGTAATCTGTATTATTATAATATTTATTTAAAATATTCAATTTTTTTATACATTAAACTTACGAAAATTTCGATCGAATTGTTTGAAAAATTTGTTGAGTATTTGAAAAGTTTTAATCAAATATTTGCTGCACGATGAGTGACAAGTCAAATGATGTTACAAGGGAACAGCAATCCCGTATCTATAGCCTCTCAATTCGATAACGACATTTTGCTTAACTTCCCTCTTCATATAAAGTATCTATGTTATTATCATAATAACAGACTTGCAACCACGTTTCTCTTGTGAAATAATATTCTCGTGAATTGAGAAGTGACATTCTTTCGAAATAATATGTTTATTACAAAATTGCGTAATGTACCGTTATTTTAGTGGGGAAGATCGCGGAATAAAAGAAGTCAGATATGCAGTCAGATATACAGAAAAATGAATTCTTCAAATTGTCATCAATAGAGCAGTAGTCGTGAACCTCCGAGATACCTGGTGCTTCCTTTGTTTTATGTCTATTATGAAATATCTTATTTATAACCATCGGCAATATTGCTCTATGGTACAATGAAGATGCACGAAAAAATAAATTCCTCAAATATTAGTTAATAAAACAGTGACTATATAGCTCACCTGTATGAAACGTTAATATCATCTATAGACTCAGTTACAAACTGTTACCATCACATTTCCTGTCATACTATCTACAAAATATCATGTGATATTGTGATATCGTGCACTTTTCGAGATGAATTTCTGGGTTTGCTATTTCTGGTTGAATATAAAAAAGATGAAGGTACCTCAATTCATTAACACCTAGGCAATTTTTATGTAGCAACTATAATTTACAATGTAATTTTTCTAAATATTATAAATATATAAAATACTTACTATATATATATATATATATATATATATACTTAATGATTCTTTGAACGATTTATTAATGATTTTATTATATCAAGAAAAATATAATTAAGGTTTGATTAATAAAAATAATACATTTATGATGTCAAAAATCACATTGTAAAATACAAATGTAAAAAATTGCAATAATAAAAGTATCAAATATTATTATAATTATTTTATTGCAATATTATTATCGTAATACGATTTTAAAACATAAAATATTTTGATATATAATTTACATTTAATTTACAAAAAGTTTCTAATTGATTTGCTACATACATATTTGCATATTTCAAAACACATTACTTTATCATATTTAATGAGAAACTATTTAATTTTATGGGAGAACTATTATAAAATAATATTATAACCTCATGATTTTAGCAAAAACATCATAGAACTTACTTCATCCAATAAAGCAACTATATTATTATTATTATTATTATTAAATTATTACCACTCTCTTCTTTATAGATATTAATATTAATAAATTACTATTATTAATAAATTATTAATAAATTACTAAGAGCTTATACTTTAATATTTTTACTACATTGCATTACACAATATACAGGATGTTAAAAAAACCATCAAATATTTATATAGTAGATACTACACACCATACTGAGTAAAAAAACCTTAGTAAACGTGGGTCGAAAGCTCAACCGTTTCTGAGATATAAACATTTTGTATGTTACCATCATGATTGATTTACTGTCTTCTACGTGTCGCATGCGATATTTATCTCAGTGTTTATAAATCGGGTTTTGAACTTCCTTATTCAATTTCCATACATACATACATACTTCATAACAAAAGATTTCGATGAATCAGTTGTCATCGATCAGCGATTGCGGATCTATTTGGTGATTACACAGTTACAAAGTGTCGTGCTGAAAATGTCAGCGATTATTCTAATGAAGAAATGGCAGATATGCATTTTACGTATGGTCGTGCTAATGGAAATGCTTTAGCTGCACAACGTCTTTGTGAATCAGGCTCATTTAGAACTCGCCATCGAGACTCTGGAATCGGTACTACTCTTGTCTGGAGAACACTTCATGAACAATTACTCTATCCATATCATGTCCAGCGAGTCCAAGCACTCACTCCACCGCGGCGGACTATCAAGCAAGAATAGAATTTTTACAGTGGCTACTCGTAAAATGTGATTCGAATCCGAATTTCGTATCTTGCATTTTATTTACTGATGAAGCTGCATTTACGCGAAATGGAATTACAAATTTCCACAATGATCTCGTAAGGGCAGTAGAAAAATCCTCACGCATTTATTCAAACAAATCACCAACATCGATTTTCGTTAAATGTTTGGATGGGCATTATGGGAGATCACCTCATTGGCTCTGTAATACTCCCAAATCGGCTTTTAGGTGCTGCTTATCTCAATTTCTTGGTGAATACATTACCTCAGTTCTTAGAGCATGTGCCTTTGGCTGAAAGATTATCGATGTGATACATGCATAATGGGGCTCCAGCTTATTTTGTGCGTAATGTGAGAGAGCAACTTAAACATGGTCAAAGGCGGATTGGAGGTGGTGGACCAATTGCATGGCCCCCTCGATCCCCTGACTTAAAATCCCTTGGACTTTTTTTATGAAGATATTTGAAAAGCATAGTGTATTTTTTGCCGCTAAATAATTTAGAAGAATTACATGACCGAATCCAGCGTGCTTGTCAAATAATTCGACAGAGACCTGAAATTTTCGTGACAGTTCGCGACTCTGTAAGAAGAAGATGCCGCGTGTATGGAAATGGAAGGAGGACATGTGGAACACCTTCTGTAAATATCAAGATGAAGATTTAGACAGATTATCTTCTTCTCACGTCGCATGCGACACGTAGAAGCCAGTAAGTCAATCATGATGCTAACATACAAAAATTATATCTTGTCAGAAACGGTTAAGCTTTCAATCTATGTTTATAAGATTTTTTTACTCAGTATGGTGTGTACTATCTATCATATAAATATTTGATGGTTTTTTTTAACACCCTGTATATCACATCTTACTTCATTTGATATTATCTTTGCTGAGAAGTTGACATTTCGTTCAATCTTGATTCTCACATATGTAACATAACAGATAAAAGGACACTAGAACTACGTTTTTATAAAGCTATAGTCAAGCACATTACAGAAAAAAACTATAGTCAAGCAAATTATAGGAAAAAAATAAAGAATTTCTTGATATTTTCTTGATATTGACGTTTTTTAAATGTGCAATGATGCAATTTTGATTTCTTTTTTTAACAATACAATATGATTCTTTCTATGATTTTTCTAATTACTCTGCTACTATTCTAACAAGAAGTATTGAAATAAAGTCAATGATATGTGAATGCTTTATATGAGATATTACGTACTTTACCTCCAATGACACATAAATATAAAATTTGTATACACCTAAATAGAGAGACTTTAATAGTATCAAACTTAAATTTTGTAATATTTCTATCCTTTTTTTGGTAATATATCTATCATCATCATACTATTATATAAGTAGCAATTGTTGTCTGTCTGTCTATCTGTCCGCGAACTACTCTTTCATTAGTGGACCGATTTTCTTGCAACTGGTCTCAAAATTTTCAGAATTTTTCGGGGATGGCCACCATGTGTTTAATTTTTTTTAAAGAGGGAGTTCGATCGAACGATCTGGCCAGTATGTTATGAAACACCCTGTAGATATCTCACTCTCTCTCTCTCCTCCACTCTCTCTTTTTATCTTCTCTAACGATAGTCCTAAAAAATTATCAAGAGACACGGTAGTGTCTCGCGCCAAGTAACGCGCAGCGAGACCGCCCCGTGTATCTTTACGCGAGCCGGCGAGTTGCGAGATTATCGAATCTCATGTTTACGGCAGAGAAGAAGTATTTCATGAGAACCATAGCACTAGCGTAATGACTAATTAACAATTCAGATTTGAATTAATAATTAAAACTCTACTAATTAAAAATTTACAATTAAAGTAAAAAATATATAATTTTTCAATGTCTACGTATCTCAGGTCGCCGATGACGGAACCCAGGTAGTGCGCTCCGTAGATTCCGGTGTCTAAGTGTTCTAATTTCACAAATTTGATGTCTATGTGTCTCAGGTCGCCGATGACGATATCCAGAGAGTGCGTTCCGTTGTTTTCGGTGTCTAGGTGTATTAATACTTCGAATTCGATGTCTACGTGTCCGAAGTCGCCAATGACGAGGTCCAAGAAGTTCGCTCCATAGTTTTCAGTATCTAGGTGTATTATTACTTCGAATTTGATGTCTACGTGTCCGAGGTCGCCGATGACGAGGTTCAAGTAGTTCGCTCCGTAGTTTTGGGTGTCTAGGTGTATTAATACTTCGAATTCGATGTCTACGTGTCCGAGGTCGCCGATGACGAGGTTCAAGTAGTTCGCTCCGTA
>NJRP01000157.1:248359-259870 GCA_003063835.1 Aphaenogaster floridana | reverse complement strand
ACATTTCCTACTTACTTCTGCATATTTAATGTGTCTGTACTTTTATGATATAGAATTTGCAGTAAAGAAATATTCATACAAGATCGCTAGTAAAATTACGACCTGCAACTTTTATTATACAAGAGACGTACTATTTTCATTTTTACATTTAGATAAAGAATAAAATCGTCATTTATAATCAAGAAAGGAGAATAAACTTTTCAAAGTTCATCAATAGAGTATGAGCTCCCCGAATAATCGCCTATTTCACTTATTAATATGCAAAATATTTCATTTTTTTATTGTCGTCTTTATCTAGAAGACAATACATCGCTTAGTATTGATTGCGACAATGTATAATATAATCGGACACAACGCAATTCAAAGCTATGCTTCATAGTTAAGCGGACAGAAGAAACCGAAGATCAGAACGTCTAAGTTTCAGTAATGTTACATTTTATGCATATGCGACGATACAGTTGTGTACTTTTTTTCTTTAACGGCAAATCTTACGATTCTAGATAAAGACATTCTTCATAGAACTTATTTTTTCCAATACTGCAACTATATTGTTATTGCAATAAATGCAATTCACCATTTTTCATAGATACTGATACTTTTCTTATTAAATTACTATGTGATTAATAATATTTTTGATTATAGGGGAGACCGGGGCAAATTGGCTACAGGGATAAGTTGACACATTGCTTATATTTCGGCTATTTTTAAACAAATTTCAATTTCAAACAAGTGGGGAATGCAAAATCATCTTTGACACATATGACGTAAGTTGCATTTTATTATAAGCAACGGTTATAAAATAATGGCATTAAATAACATTTTAAAAATGGAAATAAATTCTGACAATCTCGTAAATTCATTTATTTATATTATTAATAAATGTAAAATTTTATGTTAATTGCTATTATTGCAGTTAGAAAATATATTTAGTTAATTACATTTTAACGAATTTTTAAACACAATATATTTTTATATCATGCTGTATATACATGACCTGAAAGAATTTAACTGACTTTGGGGTATGTTGACATGAAAGGGAGAGAGAGAAATAGGGCAGGTTAGTACGGCGTGTTTGTGTGCATTTTTTCATTTATTTAATACATACCTACACAGAAAAAATAATGTATCAACAGCACAATCTAAGTTGAATAAATTTTGTTATTTCACAATAATAATACATATTAATTAAATATATATGCCATATCATAGTTTTAATATAGCCTGAGTATATAATATAGTGAAAATAAAGTAAAATTAGCTTTATATGTTTATGGTAAACCATAACATCAACGTTAATTGAATCAAACCATATTTTTTTGGTGTAGGCAACTTACCCTATAACGGTGTAGGCAAATTACTCCATTATACCCCGTTAACGGGGCAAGTTGACTCGCTAGATATCTTCGAAGATAAAATGGATTTCCTTTACAAATTTACTTTTAAGCTTTTCAATATATATATTTTTGTTGCTGAAGGATTGTACTTTCGAATTATACCAATGATAGGCACAAAATGCTGTTTATAAAAGAACAAAAAAGTAAAATGTAAAAAGTTGGCCGACTTGCCCCGGTCTCCCGTATTGTATTATATTTTAGATAACGTATGATGATTTATTATTAATGAGTATATGTTATGTGGATACAAAAGTTCAAAATATAAATCTGTTTTCAATAACATAATAATTAATTTATATTGTATTTTTATTACAATTATGTGCAACTACATTGTAAACAGAATTAGATTTGTGTTACTTTTCTTGTACTCGTACTAATAAATTATAAGCGGAATACGATGTTTTAAGCAGCTGAAATAATAAAACGTTGTAAAGATATAAGTAGCATTTCATTCTTAGTTAACTGGATATTACACGATACAAAATTTACTATACTAACCGCCACGAAAGAGTCCAAATTCAAACTAATAATATATGCAGTAGTAAATTCGATAGGCACTATCGCGCGTTTCATAATTATTAGGAGACTCCTTTTAATGCTGTTATTCTGCATTGGCCATTTTGTTTGAAAAATGCTATCCGCCAGTTGAACACTCTATAAATTAATATGCAAGCTAATATTTATCTTTCTTAAGCATTTTAATTATTAAAAATGTTATTTTTATATATTTGTCAACAACATGTTTCTGTTTATGGTATTTTTATTTAGATGTAATTAATAGTGTGCGATTCAATATAATTGCATAACATAACATTAATGAATCATAAAAAATACTCAATTCAATCTCCTTATACAAAATATTTTTTGTAAAAAATTTTATAATGTAAACTAATTAATTATACCTTTGATTTGATTTTGTGCCCAAACCAACAATAAATAAATATTTCTGTTAACATGCAGCACGTAAATCCAATTAACCCAATACTATCTGTATTCATTGATGATTGGCTCAGTGTATATAAATTGCAGCAAATTGCCATCGTACTTGCCGTAAACTGATATGCAATTATTTTTGTAAATCTCGTATTCACTATTTGCGCATATCTGCAACAGAAATTTCGGTTTTGGAACACTGTGATATATTTGCACATATAAGCAATAAAGTTTACATCATCATAACTAATAGATGACTTCTATTATTACTTATGATATTATGAATTTAAAAAAAATTACTAAAACATTAATAAAGATATCTATAATAACAACACATAATGACTATAAAGATATCTGTAGAGGTAGAAGTGAGTACTAGTAATACTATGTATACATTTTAATAATTGTACAAAAAAATAAAAATTGAAATAAATAAAGAATAAAATGAATAAGGTAAAAAAAGAATATAACTTTTATCATGGTTTTGGCAAGATATACATATCAGCAATGCTAAATAGTACATAATTTTCCAGCGTTAAAATGATAACTAACTCAAAAATTCGATTATGATGATGTATGCAATAACACAGAGTAAGTTGATTGCTCAAAGCTTTCGTCAATCGATATTCCAAGATCTCAATTTGGCAACATATGTGCATTAAAATTCCGCACATGAGGCTATCTATTGCAACGTTTACAGCAGCACTATGACATCCGCTTAACATTTGATGAGCGTATGTAAAACAAAACATCATATAAGATGAATAATCATATGGTACCCATTCTCTGTACTTTAGTCTTTTGTGCCTAAAGTCAGTAAATAACGAAGCTAGAAGTTCGAATACGCATGTTCCCGCGACCAAGATTGCGTAGCGGAATGTGTTGTCCCTATAAAGTGATTAAAAAGATTGTTACATCTAAATTATTTCTAATGTAAACTATGAAATAAAATAGTTAAAAAATTTTATATTGATTTTTTGCAACAGACAATATGTTATTATTTGATAGTAGTACTACTAATTATAAATCTTATTTTATTCTGGATTGGAAAACATAATTCATTATTAAACTATTTACAAATTTTTATTTGCAGCTTTTGTAATAATTCTAGCTAACGAAAATAACTTTTGGTATCAAAAGTTTAACCTTAAATACATTTAAAAATTACACATGTATGCATATATATATTAAAAAATTATTATAAATAAAATAAATATTTAAAGAAAGTAATTAAATAAAAAATTGAGAATTAATTAAAAGACATATTTACCATATTTTTTTATCATATTGTTGTCGAATTTTCAGTTCATCCGAATCTAATGGTTTAAACGGTTTTTCGGTAAGGTAGTTAATTAACCCTGTCATGTTCTCGTAATTTAAACACATAATAAGCATTTTATAGCATGCAGTAGACATATTCAACATCATATTTAGACTGTTTGTGAAGTCAACAGTATTGTCGATATACAGGACAATGTCCACAAATTCCGATATTGTAACCGTGTATATTAAGCTAATTACGTATAATCTATAGATATTATAAACTGTCCGTTTAAAGAAAGACGTCCACGATCGCGGTCGAAAACATCCAGCGATCGTAACAATTGTATATGTCAATTTCAGAACATGCATTATACCAGGACTAGTTTAATTGTGTGAAAAGAAAAAAAAGAGAATGAAACAGATACGTATAACAGAATTCAATTATATAACGTGTGCTATCAACTTTGTCAGTAATTATGGAAATCTTTAGTTAATATTTATTGCTCTCAAGATGACTTTAGCCTGATAGAATCTCTATTGTACAAGAAGTAAGATAAGATAACATAATTTCGAGAATGTGCGTTGTAGAATGTCTATAGACTTATGACGCTACTGCCCGATGGTAACAATATTTTTCATCGCCGATATTTCCTACCCTACTTCTGCATATTTAATATCTGTATCTTCATAATATCAGTTGCAATAACTGTCTTTAATGCAATGTTTCCGCAAGATAATTGGTTGAACTGTTTCTATATACAACTTTTATTATATAGAAGATATAACATTTTCATTATTACATCGAGATAGGAAACGTAATTATAACACAACAGAAAGAGGGGAAAAAATTCTTCAAAAATTCATCAATAGAGTATGAGATGCAAACCTCGACAATATCTTGATATGTCTTTCATTGATGTACAAGATATTTCATGTTATTAACTTCTGTCCTTAAAAGGGAAGAGTCGACATTCTATTATTGATTCCTACACACGACGTAATCAGGCCAAAGAGTCACAAGAGAAGTATGCATTAAGACAATAATCAAACAGACGCGATTTAATAATAGGTACCTAAATTTTTCTGGTTTTGTATTTTCCTGTGTAATAATGTATTTACAGTTTTATTTTCCTTAAGGAGGCATACCCGTTTGAACTCTCAAAAAATGAGTACATTTTCTAGACTTTTTTGCAGCGCAACGACTTGATAAAAACTTTTGATTTTTTTACAATATTAATACAATATTATTAAGTACTTAAATAAAAATTTTCAGTTTAAAAAAATTTATTTTTTTCAAGTTATGCAAATATTTGCAGAACTCTTCCCATTTTAGGTGACTGCACGGTGTGCATGAAAACGTTCGTAAATCATATCCGAAATAAAAATCCAAGTTTTTTTATTAAACATATTAATAGCTATTTGTTATCCAAGTGTTTTTTTTAATTTAAAAAAAAAGTGCCGACATGTTGAAAAAAAGTTTCATTTTTTAAAGAAAAATCTATCTTTTTTTGTTTATAACAAAAAAATGGGGGATTGGATTAAAAAAAGACTTTGTTAACAGATGCGGAATCTTATTAGAAACTCGCATGCAAAATTGAAAGTCAATCCTTTGAACGTAGCCCGAGTTTTCACGCACATCATAAAGAAAAAAGTAGTTTCGAAAAAAACGCGTTTAAAGTTTTGACTCGGATTTTTTGCCAAATAATTTTTTTAATTTACCTTTAATCAACGATTCCTGGAGCATAAAATTAAAGGATCAAACAAACTTACCTGTAAGGCTCAGTTCCACAATCTCCAGTTAACTTAACCGGCGGGTTATTCCATTGGAATTGACCAATCGCATTTGTTAATTTTGCTTAATGACAAATGCGATTGGTCAATTCCAATGGAATAACCGGCCGGTTAAGTTAACTGAAGATTGTGGAACTGGGGCTAAGTGATGTTCGATCAGAATTATATGTAGAGTCTCGTTTGAAATGATTACTATGTAGTACCGCTACAATCCACACGAAGTCGCCACAATTCTTTAGAGTCCCAACGCAAAAATGACGCCTCTAACGCGCCCCCTTTGCCCGCGCCTCTCCTACCACCTTCATATCTTTCAGAGCTAATATTATCAAAATACTTAAAAAAAATAATAATAAAATTTAGATTCTATTGGACGACCGGTCCAATTAGAATCCATTATACCAAGGGCGGGTAACTTTAATTCATCAGGGTGGGGAGTAATCATCTCGAACGAGACTCTACATATAATTCTGATCGAACATCACTTACAGGTAAGTTTGTTTGTTTGATCCTTTAATTATATTACGAGTCTCGTTCTCGAGATTACTAGATGTAGATGTTTAGAGACGCTCAACCTCTTTTTTATTATTTTTTTTTATTTACACCAGGGCACATATATCAGGCTAACTTAGTATATACATGTAACAACTTATTGTAATACTACCTGAGCAAACTCCGCGCGATTGGCCTTAATTGGCCTATTATAAAATTTTTCAAAGACAAGCGACTCTTTCGACCAACCAGCCGTGGCTTTAATGACATTTATGTCTATACCCTTCTTGAGCGCAGCGGAAGTCGCAGGATGCCTTGTACTGTGTGCAGTGCATTTCTCATCGATACCGCTTTTTACTAGCACTGATTTTATCCATCTGCTTATCATGGCCGACGAGGCGGCCTCTTGTAAAGTTTCTTAATACTAATAAATAGATTTTCACAGTTTCCTCTCAGTGACGCTGTAACTTCCAAATATCTTTCGAGTGTCCCGGCTACGCAAAGCTCCGGCTTTTCCTTAAAATATGATAGCAGCAACAGAGGCTGATATCCCCCTGGCCTTGAAGTCTTAATCAACCCCGGAACTCTGATTTCTATACCCGTTAATGATTTTGCTATATTGTCCAATTTAATTAACAAAAGTGTCTGCACTCTATGTGCCAATAGCTAATAATGTGACTAGTTTTTCTGTCAGCCTATTCAGTTCGAGCGAATTGAGAGGGTGTCATTTCGCTAACATTTTTAATACAACACCGACATCCCAGGTCTCTTCATACTTAGGTCTTAATGGCCTTTTGCGAAACACACCTTTAAAAAATCTAGTGACCAACGGGTCACTGGATACTTTGTTTACAGAAATCAAGGAAATTGCAGCCCTTGCGTTCAAGGACCCATATGAGGCACCCGCCTCAAAAAGTTCCGATAAGAACTCTACCAATGACTCCGCTCGAGGATTATATACATCGATGTTGGCACGTCTACAATATTGCCACCATAACTTTAATGGACTGTTGTACTGTCTTATCGTGCTCTCAGCTAATGACGAAATTAACACTCGAGTGGCAGACTCGGAGAGGTTCTTCCTTCGATAAGCTTCCCCGATAATACTCCTGCCGTCAAGGACAGACTCTTCTCCAACGGATGCCTCCGTGACCAGCAAGGGGATATCAGTAAGTCCTTAACCGGCTCGAACCGTAACGTATCCCTTATTACTAGGGACATAAACAAAGAGAACCAAGGCTGAGAAGGCCAGAACGGTACCACAACAATACCACAAGCCTTATCTGACATAATTTTTCTTAGCGTCTTTAACACCAACGCAAATGGTGGGAAAGCATAGAAGAATCTGGTACCCAAATCCAGAGTAAAAGCATCTATTGCGGACGCTTCTGAATCTCTGTGCCAAGAACAAAAAATATTACACTTCCTATTACATCTTGATGCGAATAAGTCAATTTCGGGCGAACCAAACGAGCGAACAATCTTATCGAAAGCGAAATTTGCGAGTTCCCATTCTGTGTCGATATTTTTTACCCGCGATTCTTCGTCTGCCTCTACGTTTTCCTTCGAAGGAATGTATGAAGCGAACAATCAAATCCTTCTGGACTCGCACCACCTCCAAATGTCTCGCGCGACCTGATTCAGACGTGGATAACTAATGCCACCCATCCGATTCACATACGCAATGGCGGTTGTATTGTCTACACGTAACAAGATCTCACAATCTACCAAGTCCTTGGCAAAACATTTTAATGCCATAAAGATCGCAATTTATTCTAAGCAATTAATATGCAAATGTCGTTCCAAGTCTAACCAGAACCCTTGAGCTCGTTGACCATTGCAAAAAACCCCCCAACCGGAAGGCGAAGCATCCGAAAAAATTTCCTTTACGAATTTAAATTTCATTATCGGCCCCACTGCCTTGGGTGAATGAATTTTCCACCAACACATGTCACTCTCAAGACTGTCGGAGAGGGTCATCGTAATCGCCCCCGCTCACCAACAATGCCAACTGCTTCTCTCTTTCAAATTTTTTCGAGTACAACCACCCATACTCTACAGCTAGACAGTAGACTGTTATATTACCTATGAACTGCGCGAATTCTCGAATCTTACAAGCTCTTTTCGCACTAATACGTTTTGTCAGCTCTTGCATATGTTGTCTCTTTTCTGCTGGTAATTCTAAGGTCATATTTATTGAATTCAAAATAAAGCCTAGGAACTCGCATCTTGTACTTGGCACCAAATTGCTCTTTTCGTAATTTACAACGAACCCCAACGCAGTTAACGATTTAATCGTCATCTAGCATACATTCCTGCAACATCTAGCGATACTACCACCGAAACATAGCATGTCGTCTAGATATATCACCGACAAAAAACCCTTCAACCACAATGCGTGAACGACCGGTTTCAAAATCTTTGTGAATACGAAGGGGGCTGTATACAACCCAAAGGGTAGACAGTTATACTCAAACATCTATCCTTGAAATATAAATCTCAAGTATTTTCGACTCTCCTCGTGAATAGGGATGAGAAAATACGCGTCCTGTAAATCTAAGTTACACATATACGAACCCTCTGACATGAGCTTCACCGCAGTTCGAATGTCCTCTAATTTAAAATGGGTGCTCTCAATAAATTTATTTAAACGCTTTAAGTTAAGAATAAATCTATAAGATCCGTCTTGTTTTGGTACTAGAAAATAACTCGAAATAAATTGCCTTTCACATGATTCGCACTCTGAGACCGTCCCCGCATCTACTAGCCGACTTATAGCAATCTGGTAATCTATTAATATCCGAGCTGATTGGAGAGAAGGTGAACTTGGAATACTCTGCTGTACCGGAATCTCAATGAAGAAAATTTATACCCTCTTATACCCTCTCACGCAGTTGAGAACAAATTTGTCTCTTGTAATCTTTACCCATTCCTTGTAAAAATTACGCAATCAACCTGCAATCTTTACCTTTACACCTTTGGCTGAGTCCCCTTCTGGGGGTAAGGCGATCGGTTCTGGGCGAGGCCCCAAGCATTGTTCGATGACTGCCTCGTCCGTTGTTGCTTGTTTAGCTTTTGAGAAGTCCAGCTCTTGTTGCACATCGGAGTGCTGCTCTGGAACCTGACCGATCCTTCCAGTTTCCCTGCGTTGACGCCGGAGCATTGTTTACTCGATCCATCGACCTCATTTGTGCAGGTTTCTGCTTCAATTTCAAGCCAACCTTAATATTTTTGACAGATTTTATTTTATCTGCCAAATTGTTGCCAAACAAGAATTTGTCTGAACCAGTTCCTCCAACATTGTCCTGACTTTCTCTTCAAAGCTCGGATAAATGCAATGTTTTCTTGCTACCAGCTCCTGATGGTGCGCTGTCGCCAAAAGTTTTCCGGCATCACACAGATATTCTAATAGCTGATTCTTGTTTACACCTTCATCCCCTCCCGCTCCTCCAGAAACAGAGTGATACCTGCGCTAAGTGCCGCTAAGGAGGAACCCAGAAGGTTCTGAGAATACAATAGATGTTTATCTCTTTTAACCGAAGTCTCGAAGAGCGACGATGCAATCTCCGGACTTCGGTGCCTCGAGCGAGCAATTACCCTCGCGTTGATATTTTTCGAGCAATTGCGTCTTTTCTTCTTTCTTGATGCCCGACTTAATCCAGCTAGTCCAGCGAGACGCCAAACCAGGATGAATTTGGACCTCTCTAACGCTCGACACAGATGGGTCCAAGCCCAATACTCCCAAAACCTCCTCGTCTACAATACGTGCTATAGGTATCTGGGCCACCGTTTCCTGAGAATCTTGCGTAGACTTGACCTCCTCCAATTTTTCAATGGAGATTTGCTCTAGAGAAATATTCTCCTTCAGTTGCGTCAAGTCCATTAATTCTACAAGAACGAACATAATTTTCAGGTCATGTTTGCCCTAAGTTGGTGCTGGAATAGCCCAACTTATGTGCGGTTTTCTCCCACCGCCAAAGGGAATAGCACAAAAATTTGATATTCTCCTATTCTGAAAACGAAACGAAAATTTATCTGTAGACTCTCGGCTGCCAGAGGCAGATCGAGTTCTTGTCTCTTTCCCCTCTGAGAACGCCGACGCATCCTTGCATGTCGTATGCCAAATCTCTTTTTCGAGCCTTTTCATTCTCTTCCAAAGCTCCTTCCTGCTCGGCCTCTCCTCCTTCCTCTTTGAAACCTTCTTTGCCTTCGACATCCTAATTAACTCAAAAACGGACTCTGCACAACGGTTGCCCCTTCGCGCACAAGAAACGTTATGGTGGTGATAGGAGAGGCGCGGGCAAAAGGGGCGCGTTAGAGGCGCCATTTTTGCGTTGGGACTCTAAAGAATTGTGGCGACTTCGTGTGGATTGTAGCGGTACTACATAGTAATCTCGAGAACGAGACTCGTAATATAATTCGTCTTCATCAGACTTGCTTTATACTGTTTTTAAAATGTTTAGCTATGAAAGTATGCAAAATTAAAAAAATCAATATCTTGAAAATTTCAAACGAGTATGCCCTCCTAATGGTACTAACGAGGGGAAGGCGCCAAACCCGGGAAACGGATTTGGACGAAACTTATATCTGTAATAGTCCTTCACTAGTAGTAAAACATAGTGAAGTACTAGCGCGCAATTCTCAACTGTTCTCAAGAAAAACGCTTTTGAAAAATAAATGACTAGTGTTAACCAGTTTACAAGCAGAGATTTTCGACGAGGTGGTGCAGCGAAGCAGCTCGTGACTGCTACGCTGCCGAGCCGGGTTCAATTCCCCTCGATCTTTTTGCAAATTTTTTTTTCAACTATTTGAATTTTTTAGCATATGTAAAAATAACAAAATTAATTTTAAGTAAAACTTTATTATTAAAATAATTTTAATCAATGATTCTTGCGAGAAATAAAAAATAAAATATAGAAAAATGCTGTTACCTAAAAAATGTAATAATATATTTTTGTTTTAAATGTTTTTATGATAATTATCATACAGAAAATTGTCGACAACTTTCACAGAGCAACGAAAGTGATGATAATGAATAAAAATTGACAGCCTTTCATTGTCTGAAAAAAACATATTCTAATTATTAATGTAATAACATTATGGAAATATTTTTTTTTAATATGCTTTATACTTTTTTATTTATTAAATAATATTAAAAATAGTTGTGTTTTATTATTTTAACCATTGGCTTCAAATTTGTTAATAATATTTAAAGCAGCGAGTAATATAAATATAATTCGATAATTATTATTACATAAAATTAAATTATTGTTTATTACATTTTTTAGATAACAGCATTTTTCTATATTTTATTTTTCATTTCTTGCAAGAATCATTGATTAAAATTATTTTAATAATAAAGTTTTGCTTAAAATTAATTTTTTTATTCTTACATATGCTAAAAAATTAAAATAGTTGAAAAAAAATTTGCAAAAAGATCGACGGCAATTGAACCCGGCTCGGCAGCGTAGCAGTCACGAGCCGTAGCTAGAGACCCTTTACTAAGAGACGCGACAATCCTGTATGAGTTTTCATTGGCTGTGAAACAATATGGCGGAACCAATCAACTGTCATATCCCCATGGTCGGAGCCAAAATGCTCGAGACGCTCTTGATTTTATGAATGCATAACACAATATTCT
>NJRP01000157.1:139033-200009 GCA_003063835.1 Aphaenogaster floridana | reverse complement strand
GATAAGATAAGACACAACTAACTCCAATATACTGTCGTGGTGACGTACACAGTCGCGAAGATTATTATGATTATTCGATATTTTGCTCAGTCGGCATTCTAAGATCTCAATCTGGCAGCAAATGTGCACTAGCAATCCGCAAATGAGACTGTCACAAGCCACATTGACGAGCGATCCAGCCGTCAGGCTAATAAGTTGATGAGCGTACGTGAAACAAAATACTATGGTGGACGAATAATAGTCATACGGTAACCATGCTCTGTACGTTAGATTTCCTTTTCTGAACACCGTGAATAAGGACGTCAGAGTGATACACGCACAAGTTGTTTCCACCAAAATCGCATAGCAGAGTGTGTTGATACTGCAAAATGACTGTGGAGATAGTTACGCTCATTTGTATAATACAGCTTCTAATATTTAACGATACATTATTGAAATGTATACTTATAAGTATACTTATAACAATTACATATTGTTACAGAATACTTGATATTTATAATTTTTATATAAAAAAACAAAATGAAAATCTATAATAAGCTTTTTTCTTTTATAGTTATCTTATTTTTAAAAGTAATCTTTATTACGCAGTAAAACTTACTATATAATTCTATCAAATTTATATCGAATTCTCATTTCGTCCATTTCCAACGGTCTGTACGGTTTCTTAACGAGTATGTTGGTTAACATGTTAATGTTTTCTCGATTTACTAACAAACTGAGCATTTTAGAGCACGAAACAACCGATGCTAGCGTGGCGTAGAAATTTTCGGTGAAATCTTCGGCATTATCAACGTTCCAAATAATGTCCAAAAATTGTGATACCAAAAAAGTGTACAATAATATAATCATGAAAACCGTATATGCATCGTAAACTATGCGCGAACAAAATGAGGAGCATAACTGCGGCCGCCAACATCCAACAATCGTCAGGATCTTGAAAGTTAATTGCAAGATGCGCATCTTTTATTTCACGTTAAAGTTTTTTTATTTTATATCTGCAACTTCACCTAAATTTTTTCACACAATATTTGCATAATTAACCATACAGATAGAACTACTGAAACGCTGGAAAATATTTTGCATTAAATCTTATTTATACAATATTTCTAAAGATATTTCTTTGAAAAATATTTCTTTGAAATAAACCGAGAAACGACGAATAAGACGTTATTCAAACGACTGACTATCGTGGAACTTTTATGTATCTCTCTACCTTTTCCTTCTAAGATTCTATAGTTCATGTTATTACGTTATTATCATAATGTCGAACTTGAATCATTAATCCCATAAATACATTTCTATCGTACCGAAATTATGGGTCTTAGAAGATACAACTTTCATATGCTGATATTTTTTAGATAATATTATTTTTCTAATGCAATGTAAGAAACGGAAGAATATGGATACTGTCGATCATTTTATTTTTATAAATTTTAATGTAGGTAATTCAATTATATTACTTCTCTTCAGCTTAAGAATGTTTTATTTCTCATAACTGCGTGTTATTGGATAGTTGCTATATGACTTTTCTCCGTATTGATTTCAGGGACTGTAATTTCTGACTCCCGTTACAGACATAAGATGTTTAAATTATATTACATGCACGAAGTGTGTCAGAGAAGGCAGGATAGGCAAGAAAGTACGAAATGTAAGATGTAGATATAAAATAAGTGTTAGTAAACAGGTATAATAAGAAAAATATGCAGTAGAATAAATAATATATTTAGATAATTTTTTTTTATAACAATACATTATGTGAACGTTAGTTATTAATTGCATAATTACAAATTTTTTTCTTCTTTTCATGCCTCCTTTAAGATTTAATCTTGTGATATGAGTACTTTAATTCCATCCATTTAATTCTTCTACAGAATCACATTTTTTGAAGCAAGTTGTAAGTAGAATACGACGTCTTAAGTATCTAGAATTATTGTGTAGACACTTTTAATATTGATTAAAATATGTTTAACAATTAATAAATTTGCAGCTGATTCCGTCAATAATAATATTAGATACATCACGTTTTAACATGAAATTATATAGTGCTGAATTTCTATTGTTCCAAATAATAATTTATATTATTCAAAAATTATTTTATAAGCCACATACATAATTTGAATTTATTAGTTGATTAAAATTAAATTGATAAAATTTGTTTAAATTTTATTAAATGTTTTAAAATATATAAATAAATTTCTAGTATTGCCAGTGATAATTTAACAGAATTGTTTAGTTTATATCGACCCAACTGGCCACAATTTATTGATATAATAAATTCACAACGTTTTGGCCTGGGATTTAGGCCTTTCTCAAGTGACTGTCTACAATTAACAATTTAGTACATAAATCAGGAACTCTCCAATAAAGATTACATACATTGATAAATAAATAAAACATGAAAGAAATTACCTATGTTGAAATGATTAAGATAACATGTTAACGTCAATTGAGGTAAGATATCTTAGCAAAAGCAGCGTCATTTGTGTGTGCATTAAATTTGAGATTATAAAAATCATAAATAAACTAGCACAATTAACACGCATCTCAGACACGTCAAGATGTTATAAAAGCAGAAGATGAACTAACTATTCAATCAATAATCATTAAATACACGGTCAACCAAGGATAAATAAAAAAAATAAATAATATTAACAAAAGAGTCTATGTACTTTTGATAACTCTATCGTAAATTAAGGACCAACTCACCTATAAACACTTAAAAAAAGACCCTATCAAATCTATGACATCTAAACTTAATCAGTTAGTGAAATCTTGGTTTGACGGAGACATCATTGATCACTACACTTATAAACATTTAAATTGCACTAATGGCAATCTCCCGCGTTGTTATGGGCTGCCAAAGATCCATAAGGCTGGCTATCCTTTGCGTATCATAGTATCTACGTTAGGAAGTCCGCTTTACAATATAGCGATGTTTCTTCATGACATTCTATATCAATCTGTTGTGAAACCTTTTTCACATATAAGAGATAGTTGGACTTTTGTGAAAGCGATCCATAATAGAAATATTAGTTCGCAAGAGGTGCTCATTTCCTTGGATGTTACTGCACTATTCACGAACATCCCGAAAGAATTAGTTTTTGAAGGCATAGTTAAACGTTGGCCTAATATTTCGCAAGTTACCAAACTGAATTTGGAACAATTCATACATGCTGTTAAATTGATTTTAAACTCTACAAGTTTTAGTTTTGATGGACGCTTTTATGAACAGATTTTTGGCAGCCCCATGGGATCCCCATTATCATCAATCTTGGCTGACATAGTCATGGATGATCTGAAAACTAAATGCTTACAATCTCTTGATTTCGAGGTTCCAGTGTTCTATAGATACGTGGATGACATCTTCGCTCTTATACCACAAACTAAAATCAATCATATACTTGCTGTCTTCAATAATTACCATCCTAGATTGCAATTCACACATGAACTTGAATTAAATGGCGCGATTAGTTTTTTGGACCCGACAGTTATCAGACACAAGGAGAAATTGATTACGAATTGGTACAGGAAACCCACCTTTTCAGGTCGCTATGTGAATTATTTTTCTAATCATCCCCTTAAATATAGACTTAATTCCATAATCAGTCTTGTTGATCGTGCAGTTGGATCGATTTAAACTAAACAATTCTGTTAAATGTTTTAGTAATATAAATATATCATAACATATAATAAATCAATATATTATTCTATTATAAATCCTTACGTAAATGTAAAACAAATTTAAATATATCTAAAAATAAAATTTGTTGGCAAAATTAGTTTTAATAATGTTTATACTAACACCCATGAAGGAATTAAGATTCATGGGAATAATATAAGCACAGGTAATCTGAATAGGCACAATTGCTCGCCTCATTATTATCATTAAAGACTTCTTTTTATTTTCGTCCAATTCCAACCATTCCATTTCGAAAATGTCATCGACCATTTGACAACTCTACTGAAATATATAAAATATATCCATGGATAGCATTTGTGCAAAAAACGAAAGACATTTTATTACTGATACCTCTTAGATATTGATATGTTTAATAATAGTTAGCATTTGCTAAATATAGACAGAATAGATTTGTCACATTATCTAAAAGCATCATCTATATTTACCTATTAAGTGTTTATTACCATACCTTTATCTTTATTTCGTTTCCGTACCAACAATACAAGAAGATTTGTGTTAACATGCAAGACATATATAATGTCATTTCAATATATTTGGCTTTTGTTGTTACTTTACTTAATTGATAAAGACTGAAGCAGACCACCAACGTACTCATTATAAATTGGATAGTAATAGTCAGTCTAAACTTCGCATTTACAATAAACGCAAGTCTAAAATTTAATAATTTTGCTTATATAGTAAAATATTTGAATAAAATAAAATTGACAAAAACAATATTTGAATCACATATCGTATATGTGAAGATATACAATAATGAATTAAAAGATATTGTATAAAAACTTGCAATATTTGCAAAATTATAAGGCTTAACCTGAAGATATGATAATGTTGACGTACGCAATCGCGAAGAACGTCTGAATAAGATTTAATTCTTCTCAAACGATAAGCCAAAATTTCAATTTGACAACAAATATGGACCAATAATCCACAAATGAGAGTATCGCAAGCAACATTTAGAAATCCTGCGATAATTTGACTTATCAATTGATGAGAGTATGTCAAATAGAACAGTAATGTCGGTGAATAATCAAATGGCAACCATGCCCTGTACGTTAATTTTCTACTTTTCAGATTCATACATAAAGAAGATAATGTGATACATGAGGTTGTTATCACTCCCAGATATACAAAGTACCTAGTATTAATTCTGAAATAAATATAAAATAATTCTCAAATATAATCTTGCGAGATTTTATCAATTTTATCAATTTCTTTCATTTATATTTATTTTTATTAATTTAAAAGACAAATTATTTTTTATGACTTTTGAATATGTTCTGTTTCGTTTCTCTATATACACAATAAAGAAATGCATTAAATTTATTTGGGGGGATAATAAATAAAAATATAATTTTAATATATAAATTACGTAAAAAATCTAAATATAAAAAGTAATACTAAATAATTTTTAATAATTTTAATAATATTAAATATGATAATGTAATATTATGATATTGTTTGTTCATACTCACTCTATGTGTTTATCGAATTTATACAGAATCTTCATTTCAGTCGATCTCGACGGTCTACATGGTTTTTCCATCAGTATATTGATCAGCATAATTATGCTCTTGCGATTTATCAGCAAAATGAATAATTTACAGCAAGAAATGAACATGGCAATTAGTGTAAAAAAATTATCGGAAAAATCGTCAGCATTGTCCACGATTAGAATTAGGTCCATCAATTGTGATAGCATAAAGGTATTTAATAATAAAATTATTATACTTGAATATACGTGGTACGCTACGCGTTTATGCAGCGACGACCAAGAATCCGGTCGCCAGCATCCAAATATCGTTAAAAGTTTAAAAGTATACTTAAGAATGTGCATTTTAAAAGCTTATCTCCTTTGATGTCATCTGCGAAGCACACAATACATGTAATTGGTTAAATATAATTTGTAAACTTATGCAACGTATAATATTATTAACTATATTAAATATATCTCTAAAGTAATTTGCACAATTTTGTTAATTAGAAATTGTTTCTGTTTTTATTAGTATGATTTCATATATATTTTCTTATGTATTTTTATTACCTATGTTATTTCTATATTATAATTAAAGCTAAAGAACTTTCTAATTGTAATAATAAGTGTAACAATTATAAATAAGCATTACACATTTGCCGTAAGAAGTGGATCAAATTATAACAAATACTTCAATCGGTAAGTATAGCATGCAACAAAATCTTTAGGGTGACTGATGAATGTTGACAGTCTATAGCTTTGCGGATCGAATTTCTTAGATGCGAATATCCACATATGTCCACGTTTCCTCCCTTCGTAGTTGGTAACTTCATTATTCATTTTAAAACGTATCCCTTGCAATGTATCCCGCATAATAATTTTTTTATGACTTGACATGCAACACATATATACACAGTAGCAAAATTCACAAATTCACATTGTAGTGGAGATAGTGGATATCTTTAAATGTAACAATGTCTTCCAAAAGCGAGGTAGAAGAAATACGAGATAGAATTGTAAAATATTGAACAGATAATTATAACTCATCTTTATATAATATCAGTGTAAGTACGTTGTACTTCTACGATATTTAAACTCTATATTTTAATTTTCAATGAAATTTATATCTTTCTGTAGCTATCTGACATTACTGATACTTTTAGAATACTAAATACTTTACAATTTTCCTTCGTTTTTATAGTCTTCTTTCATTGACAAAATTATAATCTCGAAACTTTATTCTATAACTATATATTTAGAGATAAGAAAAGTTTATTAATAGATAATAATATAATAACAGTAATATAAAAAATACAGCAAAATAAAAAATGTTTAAATAGCAATTTTTCAATTAATTTAATGAATGCGTTACTTAAACAATGATTTAATTAAGAATAGTTTAAAATTATGTCATTTTGTCGATCTTCAGCGGTCTATATAATTTCTCGACGAATATGTTAATGTATTAATGTTGTTTTGATTTATTACCATCTAAGCATTTTAAAGCACGAAATATCCAACATCAGTATGATGTAGAAATTTTTGGTGAAATCTTCAGCATTATCAACATTCTAAATAATGTCCAAAAATTGCAATATCAAAAAAGCATACAATAATCATAAAAACTGTATATGCGGAAGTATAGTGACAAACATGACTGTGGTCACCAACATTTAAAAATAATTGTCAAAATTTTGAAAGTTAAAAGTTTGCAAGATATACATCTTTTATTTTACGTTATATATCTTTATATCTGCAACTTCACGTAATTTTCTTTATTCAGTATTTGCATATTATTTTTTTGCACAATCAATCGTATGAGACAGATAGAACTACTTGTGGATATGATGAAAAATATTTCTTATAAAATTTTATTTACTGCAATATTTTTAAAGACATAATATATTTTTAATAAATTGAGAAACGACGAACAAAATGTTCTTTGGAGAACTCACAATTACGAAACGTTTATATAGCATTTTTAAATACAAACACGATGTAAGGAACGGAAAAATATAGAAGTTATCAATTATTTTATCTTTATGTAAGTAATTTAATTATATTACTATTTTTTATCTTATAAATGTTTTATTTGACATTACCATTTTGCGTGTTATTGGATTGTCGCCGCATATAATTCATTTTTCGTATTAATTCCAGGCACTGCAATTTCTGACAAACAATAAAATATTTTAATTATATTACATTCGCAAAGTGAATTATAAAAGGCAGAATAAGCAAGAGAAACTAAAAAGATGTTAATAAACATAAAATAATAAGAAAGATATGCAGTAGAATAAATTATGTATTAGATAATTTACATTTTTTATAACGATACGTAACGGAAAGGTTAATTATCAATACTAATAATAAATATATCATTTTTCTTCTTTTTGCCTCTTCCTAGATTTGATCTCATGATATGAGTAGCACACTAATTCTATCGGCCTCTTACACAATCATTCCCGCATTTGTTGAAGTAAGTTGTAAGTAGAATATGACATCTTAAGTATCTATAATTAGTGTATAAATACTCACATAATCTTGATTTAAATATGTTCAGTAATTAATAAATTTGTACTCTCTCTAATTTCAATTTATAATTATGTAAGATACATTAGATTTTAATATTAAATACGTATAATACTGAATTTGTTATTATACATTTATTTAATAAGCAGCTTAAATAACTTTTTCATTATCTGACTCAAAATTTGTTTAAATTTTATATTAAAGATTTTAATAATATAATAAATTATAATGTATTATAAATCCTCACTTAAATACAAAATAAATTTAAATATATCTGGAAATAAAACTTGTTAGCAAAATTAGCTTTAATAATGTCTATACTAACACCTATGAAGGAATTGAGATTTATAGGAATAATATAAGCAGAGGTAATTTGAATAGGCACAAGTGCTCGCCTCATTATCATTATTAGAGACTTCTTTTTATTTTCGTCCAATATCGGCCATTCCGTTTCGAAAATGTCATCGACAATTTGACAACTCTAATAAAATACGTAAAATATATCTATGAATAGCATTTGTACGAAAAGCAAAGGATAGGTACTTGTATTATTGATATGTTTTCATACTTATGTTACTGATATGTTAAATATTAATATGCTTTAACAATATGCAATTTTAGTATTTTGCAATTAAAAATAGGCTGATTAGATTTGACATATAATTTAAAAACATTTATACTCAACATACCTGCTAAATGTCTATATTACTATACCTTTATCTTTACTTCGTTCCCATACCAGCAATAGAGGAACATTTGCGTTAACATGCAAGATATATATAATATCATTTGAAAATATTTAGCTTTTGCTGTTTTACTTAATTGATAAAGGCTGAAGCATACCATCATAGTACTCATTATTACTTGAATAGTAATAGCCAGCCCAAACTTTGCATTTACAATAAAAGCAAGTCTAAAATTTAACAATTTTTCTTGCATAAAAACATATTTTAATAAAATAAATTTAGTAAGAACGAAATATCATATTAAAAGATATGCTAATAATATAAAAAATATTATATAAGAATTTGAAGGGTTTACAAAATTACGAAATTTAACCTGAAGATATAATAATGTTGAAGTACGCAATTGCGAAGAACGTCTGAATAAGACATAAGTTTTCTCAAACGATAAGTCAAGATCTCAATTTGACAGCAAATATGGACTAATAATCCACAGATGAGAGTGTCGCAACTAATATGTACAAATGCTGCGATAATTAAGCATATCCATTGATAAATGTACGTCAGACAAAACAGTATCGTCGATGAATAATCAAATGGCAACCATATTCTGTACGGTAATTTTTTATTTCTGAAGTCCGTAGATAAAGATATCAATACGACACATATGCATGATATCGACATTAGATATATAAAGTGCCAAGTATTAATTCTAAAATAATAATAAAGTAATTTTCAAAAATAATAATCTTGCGAAATTTTATATGAATTTCTTTCATTATTATTTATATTTATTAATTTAAAAACAATTTATTTTTTATAACTTTATAATAATAATAATAATCATTATAATAAAAATTATATTAAATACATTACATTTATTTAAATAATAAAAGAAAATATTATAAATTTCATAAAAAATCTAGAATAGTACTATAAAAAGTAACATAAAATAAATTTCAATAATTTTAATAATATTAAGTATAATAACGTAATATATTATATGATATTGCTTGCCAATACTCACTCTATGCTTTTATCGAATTTATATAGAATCTTCATTTCAGTCGATCTTGATGGTCTACATGGTTTTTTCATCAGTGTGTCAATCAGCATGATAATGTTTTTGCGATTTATTAGCAAAACGAATAATTTACAGCACGAAATGAACATAGCAATTAACATAAACAAATTATCCAAAAAATCGTCGTTATTGCCCATGGTCAGAATTACGTCTATCAATTGCGATAGCATAAAGGTATTTGTGAGTAAAATTATTATACTTGTATATACGTGATATGCTACGCGTTTATATAGCGAAGACCAAGAATTCGATCGCCAGCATCCAAATATCGTTAAAAGTTTAAAAGTTGCATTAAGGATGCGCATTTTAAAATACTATCTTCTTTGATGTCATCTGTGAAGCACACAACATATGTAATTTATTATTACAAATTTTGTATAATTTACAATATTATTAATTATATTAAATATATCTCAAAATTTATAATTTTGTCAATTAAAAAGTGCTCCTCTTTTTATTATTATTGAAGTTTAATATACAGGGAGTATCAGACCACCCGTCCACCTCGATTTTTCCAAAAACGCGAGGTGACAGAAAGTTGGAGAGAAATGTTAAGTCCCAAATCCTATCCGAAGAATCGAATAAAGGTATTTCCGTTTTCCGGAACTAACCGGAAATAGTGGTCACCTGAGTCAACTTTGAAATCTCAAATAGAAACGTATGTCATGTAAGGTGTTGTTGGATAGAGCTTGAAAAAAGAAACATCTTTTATTCGAACATAATCGCAGTATCTCTAACCGTTGAGGAGAAACGACTGGAAAATTGAAAAGTGATAGTGTCGAAATTAGAGAGCCTCTAGGAGAAAGAAGCGCCAACGGGTCATGTGACCAGCCTTTTTGTGATTGGCTGGTCCAAAATGCATGGATTTTTGCATTGCGACGCTAATGCAGAACTGATGCGACACATTTGTCAGACAAAGATGTAAAATGTGTTTACATCTTCGTCTGAGAAATACGTTCTGCATTGGCGTCGCAATGCAAAAATCCATACATTTTGGGCCAGCCAATCGCAGAAAGGCTGGTCACATTACCCGTTGGCACCTCTCTCTCTCCTAGAGGCTCTCTAATTTCGACACTATCACTTTTCAATTTTCCAGTCGTTTCTCCTCTACGGTTACAGATACTGCGATTATGTTCGAATAAAAAATGTTTCTTTTTTCAAGCTCTATCCAACAACACCTTTAACAGAAATACCTTTATTCGATTCTTCGGATAGGATTTGGGACTTAACATTTCTCTCCAACTTTCTGTTACCTTGCGTTTTCGGAAAAATCGACGTGGACGGGTGGTCTGATACACCCTGTATATTTTATTTTTTTATTATTTATCAATGTTATTTGTGTATTATATTTATATTTTTAAAAATTCTCTGATTAGTCTAACTAATTATAAGTAAATATTGTATATTTGCCATAAGAGATTCTCAAATCAAAAGAATTAAATTATAATAAAGAAATTATAATAAAGCAATCATAACTGATAAGTATAGCACGCAACAAAATCTTTAGGGTGACTGACAAATGTCGATTGTCTATAGCTTTGCGGATCGAATTTCTTAGATGTGGATATCTAGAGTACACATTTCCACCCCGCAGTAGTTGGTAACTTCATTATTCATTTTACAACGTATCCGTCGCAATGTATCCCTCGTGAAATAATTTTTTCATGAGTCGACATGCATGTGTACACGGTAATATAATTCACATACATTATGGCGATATAATTATATCTTTAAATGTAGCAATATTTTTTAGAGGCGGGGTAGAGGAAGTACAAGACAGGATAGTTAAATATTAAATACAGTTAATTATAATCTACCTTTATGAAATATTGGTGTAGATACATTCTGTGATATTTATAATCTCCTGATACTTAAATTTTCTATGAAAGTCTGATTTTTCTGTAGCTACTGACGTTACTACTATTTCTAAAGTACTTGAATCTTCTTTCCTTTTGATAATCTTCTTTTATTTATAAAATCATAACGTTGGCATCATTCTATCTACAAATATATTTTTACAGGTAAAAAAAGGTTGATAATAGATAATAGTAATATAGTAATAGTAATATAAAATATACAGTAAAATACACAATTTTTATAAATGTTTATTTAAATGACAATTTTTTAAATAAGTTTAATAAATATAATTAAATTATTAATGAAATGACAATTTAATTTAAGTAATTAAAAAATAATTGAATAAAAGAATAAAATATTGTACACGAATTAAAATATAAAACACAATATAATTTACAGAGCAACTAACAAAAATCTATATAGTTTCATTGGTCGTATTGCACATGATGGCATTTCTTGTTCATCCTCCTTCTCATATAGATAGTGACAGAAATCTTATTTTTTATTTTGCAATAATGTCATTTACAATATAGTATTATTATGAATCAAAAATGTACAACGCACAGATGTCACGTTTATACATCGATTTCCGAGTGCATGTCTTTTAAAGGCGGAGCGGAAAAGACAAAGAAGAAACATTTAAATTCGACAGTCACTTATCATACATCCCTATTTATTATCCGTATAGATGAATTATAGTTCTAAAAAAAAATATTTGATTTACCTTCATTATATGGCGAAGTGCTATAATATTTCTTTTCCACATGTGGATTTCTCCTGCTATAATTTCTAACGAAAAATTTGAACGTGCATATGTATAATTTTATTACATTTATAATATCAATGTGAATTACACATACATATCTATAACATGCAAAATATAATTTTACAAAATATTAAATTATATAATAGTTTCCTCTCTCTCTCTCTCTCTCTCTCTCTCTCTCTCTCTCTCTCTCTCTCGATTTTCACTGCAGAAATATAAATATTAATAATTCTTTTTTATTCTTTCAACTAATGAAAACTACATACAAGAATCAATGCTAATTATAATGTCCTATCGTTTCTGTTTGCGTTACCGCTCAAAATCATTTGAATGCAAATAACAATGTGAGAATAAATTATTGTAATTACTATTTAAATCGTGTCATTCTCTATTATACTTGCTGCAAGATATTGTAAGCTGAATATGACGTTTTAAGTAACTGCAAAAAATAAATATTGCATATGATAAAAAAATATTAGAAAATTTAGTTAGAAATTATATAAGAAAAAAATATAATAAAATACAGAAGTTTTCTAAAAAGATTTATTTTATTTTATTTAGATAAATTTTTATACATATTATTAAATCCTGTCAACTTAATTAATTCTGCGATAATAGCAAGCATTTTATACTAACACCCACGAAAGAATCAAGATTCATAGAAATAATATAGGCACTGGTGAATTCAATAGGCACTGTACTACGTCTCATAATCAGTAATAAAGCTTTTTTTACATTCTGGTCTAATATACACCATTCCATTTCAAAAATATTACTGATGATTTGTCGGCTCTATATTTGTTATAGAATAATATTAAAATACGCGTAAGTCAATTTTACCAATTAGATAAACTAAATAATTAGTTTAATTAATAATTATTATAATTCATTTATTTATTATTTGAATTATGATTTATTCATAAATTATTACTTCAAAAATCGTGTACCTTTAGTTTTACCTCATTTCCATACCAGCAATAAAAAAAGATTTGCGTCAGCATGCTACACATATATAATGCCAGCTGAACATACTTTGCATTCGTTGTGGTCGACCTAGTTAATTGATATAAGTTGAAGCACACCACCAATGTGCTTACCATAAACTGAATAGCAATGGTAAACCTGAACTTTTCATTAACCATAATAGCAAAGCTGCAATTAAATATAGTTAACTATTTCAACATTTGCGAGTCGAAATGGTATTGATATCTTTATTAACACGGCTATATTAATGTTTTTGTAACGTTTTAACTATGTCATATATAAATACAAACTCGAAAATTCGATTATGTTGCAGAATGCACTCATGAAGAATATCAGGCTCACGTGCTATTCTTCTTAAACGAGATTCCAGTATTTTGATCTGGCAGCAAATGTGCACCAATAGTCCACAAATCAGACCGTCACAGGCGACGTGAAGAATGGATCCGATTATTAAACTTATCAGTTGATGAGCATACGTGATGTGAAATAAGACTGATGTTGAATAATCATACGGTAACCAGGCTCTGAATGTCAATGTCCGTCTTCTGAAGTCCGTGAGCAATGACGTTAACGTAATGCACACGCCTGTCGTCTCAACCAGAATTGCATAGTGTATCGTGTTTGCTCTGCAAAATAACTGTAGACATTGTCGCGTTTCATTTGTAATTCAGTGTTTTATCTAATATCAATTTTGCTATTCTTTTCCTAATACGTAACTTTAGTAATAATTATAATGTTTGTATATTTTATTCTGTTTGTATTTTCATTTAGTACTTAGAGATATAACAAGTATGAACAGAAGAGATATTAGAGAGGAAATATTTAAATCTCAAGTTTTTATCTGAAAGCTATATCATATGTTTCGTACAATTGAGAAGTTAATTTTAATATAATAATTATTTCTTCATGTTCGCAGAACTTACTGCACGCCTTTATCAAAATTGTGGTAAATTTCCATTTCTTCCGATCCCAATGGTCTACACGGTCTCTCCGTAAGAATGTTGGTTAATGTTGCAATATTTTTACGGTTTACCAACATACTAAGCATTTTACAACAAGAAACGATCATTGCAAGTAACATGTAGAAATTATCGGTGAAGTCATCCGGGTTATCCACGGTAAGAATAATATCCAATAATTGTGATAAGGTAAACGTGTTTATTAGCACAAGTACGAAGATTGTATGCATATGGTAGATTACACGTTTACATGACGATGTCCAAGAATCCGGTCGCCAGCAACCGCAAATAATTAAAAATTTAAAAGTGGAATCTAATACTCGCATTATAATATTATATTTTTTGATATTTTATTCACATGCACCGTGAGAACTAAATGGTAATAAAAATTTATATATACTTTTTATATATTTTCTCTAACTTTTTAATCTCATATAAAATTTTAAATATATATTGTCTAAAAAATTGAATAATTAATTTTCTCAAAGATCTTTATCAAAATAAATACACACACAAAAGTTTTGTCAAATAAAATTCTATAAGTAAAATATTATGGTAAAATTGCTTGCACAAGTAATAATCGAATGTGCGACAAACTCTTTAGGAGGACAATATAGAATGTCTATAGATATGCGCGAATTTCTAGCGAGGATACTCTTTGTGTAACTTGTCCCTCCTTATACGACAGTTTTTAATATTTAATTTGTAACCACACACGTCCCTCACGTACAACGCGGATGTTAAGCACAGACTTTGTCTCATAGTAGTATATTATATTAATACTTTCAAAATAAATTATATGTTAGAAAAAGCGCTGTGGAAGAAAAGAAAACGACAACCCTCGAATATCGCATAAGCGATCTGTATATCCGTATGTCGCATAAAATATTAACGTTGATAATTTCTATGCTTCTAGTAGGAAATATTTAATATTCTAGGAAATATTACCTCTATTTGGAAATAATAATAAAAGTATCAATTTGTTATATCAAATCCATAGGCGACAGATTTTCTCTCCCTGTTTGATCCCTACTGGTTCTTTCCTGTATTGATCCCCGTCACTACAATTTCTAATTTAACACATGTGTATGCAACCTCTAATAATATAATTATAATCGTATTACTAACGTGCGACGTAAGTAAAACCCGCATTAAAATAAGTTATAATAAAAATTATAATACAAGCATCTTAGTTATTTTTTTCATTTATAATATCAACAATACAAGAGTTAATTACAAATATTAAAATTTTTTATATATATTCTATGATATTTATATGCACATATTCGTGACATAAATTCACATTGCGTAATATGTTACCGATATTTTTGTCTACTACATGTGTCTAACATTATTCTTGCGTTTGCTGAAGTATATTGTAAGCCGAATATGATGTCTTGAGCAACTACAATAGAAATTATTACTAATGTTATCTAAAATAAGTTGATATGTATGAATATATTTGATTACTTCTTATCTTATCTTCTTATCTTAAACTAATAACAATGTTTAATTGATTATAATAATTTTTTTATTCATATATATATTTTTTTATTTCATAAATATACTAACCATTGAAATTACTATTGAATAACATTAATAATAAACAAAATGTTATTTTAATTCAATAATACTTTCCATTAAAAGAAGAAAGCACGTTTATTTACGATTTCTGCTTAATTATATAGATTTCAATACTAACACTCACGAATGAATCCAAGTTCATAGAAATAACAGAGGCACTAGTAAATTCGATTGGTACTGCAGCACGTCGCACTATCATTAATATAGTTTTCTGAGCGTTTTCATTTAGCATAAACCAATCCATTTCGAATATATTATTCATCAACTGCCGACTCTGTATTTAACAAAATTAAGGACTTATTATTTATTTTATGTATATATATATATATAATATACTAAATATTTAAATAAAAAGCGATATCTGTTTTTAAAATCTACATACTTTCAATTTAACTTCATTCCCATACCAACAATAGAAAAAGATTTGTGACAGCATGGAGCATGTATACAATATTAGTTGCATATACTTTGTTCTTAATGCTGTTGACTTGGTAAATTGATACAGATTAAAGCACATCACCAATGTACTCACAACAAACTGGACAAATATAGTTAGCCTAAATTTTTCATTTACTATACGGGCAAACCTAAAATCAATAATATTGCAATTTTTAAATTAAAAAACATATGAAAAACTTAAAAACAGTAGTATATATATATATATATATATATATAAGAGTATATAAACGCAGATAAAAAATTGCATAAAAATTACAAAAAATTTTTAATTAATATAAAGAATATACATCTATTAAAAAGTAAGTGAATAAAATATATAAATATGTACAATTTAGCAAGAAGATATATCTGATAGAAAGAATCTCATATTTTCAAAAACGAAAATGTTCTTACTTCTAAATAATACGAAAAGAAAAGTCTATGCTGAGTGTATATATCATACATTTTAATAATAAAAAATATATTTTTTTCCAGCTAATTAATTCCAGTTAATTATGGAAACAAACTTGAATATATGGTTGTGCTGAAGAACACACTCGCGAAGAATATTAGGATTACGTGCGCTTTTTTTCAAACGGTGTTCCAGTATTTCTATCTGACAGCAAATGTGCACCAGGAATCCGCATATGAGACTATCGCAAGCCACGTGGTGAACGGATCCAATTGTAAAACTTATTAATTGATGAGCGTAAACGAAGGGAAAAAGTAGCGACGAAGAATAGTCGAATGGCAGCCACGCTCGAAACGTCAAATTTCCTTTCCTGAATTCCGTCAGTAATGACGTCACGGCAACAGATAGACACGTTGTCTCGACCAGGATAGTATAGTGAAGCGTATTCGACCTGTAAAACGACTATAGACGTTTTCGCGTTTCACTTTTCATTCAATATTTTCTTCGACTGCTGAAGCGTTGCGTCTGACTTTATTTGTTCACATAAATAAAAAGTAAGCTTGATATAACAGCGCGCAACTAATCGTTTTAGTTATATATTGTTATATACTCCAATAGAACAATGATAGCTGTTGCTAGCTCGCGATGCTTACTGTATGAGTTTATCGAATTTCTGTTGAATCTTCACTTCGTCAGGTTCAACCGGACGGAACGGTTTATTCATAAGAATCTCAATTAACATCTCAATGTTGTTGCGATTCATCAACAGAGCGATCATCTTACAGCAAGAAACAATCATAGCGAGTAGCACGTAGAAATTATCGGTGAAATCGTCGGAATTATCCACGATCACAATAAGATCCACCAATTGCGATAGCATAAACGTATGTATTAGTAACATTATGAAAATAGTATACATGTGATAAACTAACCGTTTGTACGGGGTTGTCCAGGAATCCAGTCGTCCGCAACCGCAAATTGTCAATATTTTAAATGTAAATGCTAGTATAAACATCTTTAATATATCTTCTTCGATGTTATCTGTTAATGTCTCTCCTTCATGAGAAGAATTATAATAAATTATTTACTCTATATTTTTTTGTACACATACACACAAAACACATATCTCTTAGTGTGTCTTTTTAAAATTTTGGAAAATTTAAATATAGATTAATTCTTTATTTTAATTAGTTAGAAATTTCAAGCACTTCATAACGTAATTGTTCATCAAATTAACCGTTCGAAAATCTATACATACAGTAATATGCATGAAATGATAACTAAATTACATCTTAAACAATAATTTTCTGGAATTATGATATTAGATAATATTATGAGAAAAATTATCTCGTAATGTAATTTGATACGCGATAAAATCTTACGATAAACTGTACGATAAACGATCATTAAATGTCTGTCTATAGCTTCACGATCTTCCGGCAATAAAATAACCTACCCAAGTATTCCCATCGACAACTTTTATTATTCAGGTTGCAATTGTGCATTTCACATAATACTATTTTCATACAGGTTAAACGCAGACTTGATGATATTACGATATTATGACATAATAATACTTCATGAGAATTATGTTTTGTGATATTACATGTTAGAAAACAGAACCGAGGAATAAAAAATAATAAACCCTCGAATGTTGACTCGAGCTCTGCGTACTTACCATTCATAAAATATTAACGTCGATAACTCGTATACTTCAATCGAAAGATATTTAATTCATGAAAGCGTAAATGTCGTAATTTGCTATATCGGGACATGACTGACAAACTTTTCTTCTTTGTATTGATTTCTGCTGCTTTCTGATTTCTGATAGTCTATGTAATCTAACGTGTATAGCATGTGGCAAAGTAATACTCAAATCCATACAAATAATTTGATTAGTGCACAAGTAAAAGTAATATTGTATAATTGTTGAAGGTTCTAAGATTCTATAATTAACAACATAATTTTCAAATTCTTCTTTCTATTCAAATGCCATAATAATGTTACAACAGTCATGTATCATCACCGAATAAAATCATTTACTGTAACTGTTTAATGCATCACTTTAATATGAATTTGCATTGAGAGATGGCGGAATAAAGTATTAATTTTTCTTCTACTTTGTCTCTGCCACTCTTACATTTGCTTCAGTATGTTGTAAGCCGAATACGATGTCTTGAGTAACTGCAATTAAGATTATTAATGTTATTTAAAATAAGTTAAATATGCATATAGTCAATATTATTAGTTATATTAAAATTTTTTTTAAATACGAATTAAAATGGCTTTTAATTTTTTATCTTTAAATTTGAACTTTATGCATGATTATTTTTTACGTTAAATATATTAAATATTGAAATTGTTCTTGATATGAGTATCATTTAATTCTATTTTTTATGTCTTTTATTAAAAGAAATTAGTTGAAATAAATTTGGCATTGGATGCTTTATTTATAATTTCGGCTATTAAGTATACAATGACAATAAATTTTTACACTAACACCCACGAATGAATCGAGATTCATCGAGATAACGTAAGCACTGGTAAGCTCGATTGGTTTTGAACTTCGTTTCATAATCATTAATAAAGATTGTTTAGTATATTTGTTCAATCCGAACCATTCCATTTCAAATATACTATTGACCAGTTGACGACTCTATATTTAACAATTCAGAACTTATTATTTCTCTAGTGTGTGCACACAAATATATTAAAAATATTAAATGTTCAAATAACAAAGAAATATATATTTCAAACATATACATATACCTACCTTCAACTTAACTTCGTTGCCATACCAGCAATAAAAAAAGATTTGTGATAGCATACAGCCCAAGTACATTATTAATTGCATGTATTGTGCTCTTAATGCGGTTGACTTGGTAAATTGATAAAGAATGAAACATACCACCAATGTACTCACAATAAACTGTATAACGATAGTCAGTTTAAATTTTTCATTTACCAAACGAGCAAATCTAAAATTCAAATTAAATATTATAACTTTCTTCAAATGATGAAATATAACACATGAAAATTTCAAAAATTGTGAGAATTATTAAAGTTGTATGTACAAATAATATATGAGTGAAAAAATAAGATACAGTTATAAATTAATTAAATAAAGTTTAAATATATTTAATATTTCCAAAAGGAAAAAACATATTTTATTCTTTAAATAATAGATACAAATAACAACTATGCTGTAATGCATTAGAATAGATGTAAAATATTTATACACATATATATATATAATATATAATATTAATTGCGTAAAACCAACTTGAATACATGATTATGCTGCAGGACAGATTCGCGAAGAATATTCTTATCGTGTGCAACTTTTCGCAAACGGCATTCGATTATTTCTATCTGGCAGCAAACGTGCACCAGTAGTCCACATATCAGACCGTCGCAAGCCACATGGAGAACAGACCCGGCTGTCAGACTTATTAATTGGTGCACGTATACAATGCGAAATAGTGACCACGAGGAATAGTCGAACGGCAACCATGCCCTGAATGTCAATCTTCCTTTACGGAATTCTGTCAGCAACGACGTCACGGCAATGCACAGACACGTTGTTTCAACCCAAATTGCGTAATAAAGCGTGTTTGTCCTGTAAAATGACTATAGAGATTTTTCCGTTTCATTTTTCATCCAACTTTTACTTGGACATTACTTTCGCGACTTGCAATATTTCTTTCCAATCATATATTTGTTATATCAAAAAGTTAACGTAGTATCGCTCAGTTTAATAAATAATTTATATTAATTAGTATATAAGTATGAAAATCAGATAAACATTATCACTTACCAAAAATTATAAAAATTATTGCAACCGTTTGAGAAACATATAATCACATGTATGACGTACAAATTATTTAAATATTTTTAAAATTTATATATTTTAGAAATTTAATGATTTAAAAATTTTATTAAAAAATTTATTAAACTTTAACTTATTGTGGCTGAACAAAAACCTGCTAATTAATTCTTAAAACTTGAATGTAATATTGTACGTACGTTTTTATATGTAATTAAATTTTGTATGTCCAAAAATCTAATAATACTCACTGTACATGTTTATCGAATTTCTGCTGAATTTCGATTTCGTCAGTCTGGATCGGTTTACATGGTTTCCTTATGAGAATATCGATTAGCATCGCAATATTACTGCGATTCATCAACAGAGTGAACATCTTACAACAGGAAACGATCATTGCGAGTAGCATGTAGAAATTATCAGTAAAATCATTGGCATTGTCCACGGTCAAAATTAGATCCATCAATTGCGATAGCATAAACGTATGTATAAGTACCATTATGAAAATAGTGTATACATGATAAACTAACCGTTTATATGGTGTCGTCCAAGAATCCGGTATCCAACATCCACAAATCATTAATATTCTAAACGTCAAATCTAATATTTGCATCTCTAATTTCCAATTTATTTTTGTCAACGATATCAATATCCGTTCTCCAGGTAAAGTGTGTGCTCGTAAACCATTTTTTAAAGTGACTGCAGTATTCTCTATTTTTCTTATTTTAAATAATTAAATATGAAATCCGAGATATATATCTTGCAAAATATAATAATTACTTATTGTTAGAAACGTACTCAAAAATATACGTATATAACAGTGAATTGATAGCTAAATTACAACTCGATCAACGATTTGCGCCATTTACTAATTCAGCTAATATTATAATAAAAATGTTTTCTCAGAAAATATTATACACAGTAAACTCTTGAGGGAGACTGACGATCATAGAACGTCTATACCCTCACGATTTTTCCAATAATAATATGCTTTGCTTGACTTCCCCCTTCATATGCGACAATTTTTATTATTCAGATTGCTATGTCTTTTAGATAATAATTAGATAATAATATTTTCATGCATCAATCTCCCTATTTTTTTTCTGATTGTTAAATATAGACTCAATATTATATCTTGACATAAAATAATACTTCCTGAAAAATAAAATATTAGAAAGCAAAACTACAGAGCAAAAAACTAAGATGTTCGAAAGTGCTAAATAATGCAGTATTCTATATTGCAGTATTGTGCAATAAGATATTTAATTCACTGCTGAATCGGAATATAAGTGGTAATAAATTTTGCTGCTTTGTATTGATTTTACGACGGCAGTTTTTAATCAAACATTCTAACTTGCAATCATATTGTAAGAAGCCGCACTCTGCATATACTAATATGTGGAATACAAATATGAATGCAAAATGTAAGTAAAAAAATCATTACGCAGTACTTACTAAAAAATATATAATGTAAACAATAATGCAATTTAAATTGTTTCTCTTTTATCTAATATATTAAAAATTGGTTATGTAAAAATTATTTATGTGTGATAAACAATTACCAATATTGAATGAAATAGTTTATTTTAATTTCTAACTTAATATCCCCATATTCATGATAAATCTGTATAACGTAGAGAATATGTATAACAACATTGTTTATCTAATTAGTTTTGTCATTTTGCGTTTGCTGAAGTATATTGTAAGTCGAATACGATGTCTTAAGCAACTGCAACATGCAAAGTTATCTTGTTTCAATAAGTTCAAAATTTATTTAATAATTTAAGATTATTTATACTTTAAAAGCGAATTAATATCTACTTTTTAATTGTCGTAAAATGATATCTTGATATAAAAATAAATTGTTTATACTAACACCCACAAACGAATCCAGATTCATAGGTATGATGTAGGCGCTACTAAATTCAATTGGCATTCTACCACGTAGTGCGATTGTTAATAAATCTTTTTTTGCATCTTGCCTTAACGTAAGCCATTCTATTTCAAATAGGTCATGGACTAATTGTAGACTCTACTTATGGAAGTAAAACATTTATTAAGATCTTGAACGAAATAAAGAGATTTAATTAATGGTATTGATATTACATATGCATTTTTGTGCACATTAAACAAAAAATTTTGTGCTTTAGTATAAATAAAATAAAATATGCATATTTATCAGTATTTTGTCTGATTAATATAGAAAAATAAAAAGTTACTAAATTAGAAGAAACATTATCATAATAATATCTCTATTAAAAGAGCGCATACCTTCAGTTTGACTTCATTCCCATACCAGCAATACAAAAAAATTTGCGTCAGCATGCACGACATGTACATTCCTAATTCAACGAATTTTCCGCTTGTCTTGGTTATTTGATATAAAGTAAAGCATACCACTAATGTACTTACTATGAATTGAAAGGTAATAGTAAACCTGAACTTTTTGTTTAATAGAAAAGCAAACCTGAAATCAATTAGATACGTTTTAGCATATTTTATTATTGACAAAAATATTAAAAAATATAATGGCAAAAAATTACGAGGTACTAAATATCTCTAATATATATGCGTATACATATAAAAGTTAAAAAAAAGTACAAAAATATATTATAAATGCAAACATTGTTTAGACAAAGAGATATTTTTGCAACTTGCTCATGTATATCGTAAAAGATTCAAAGAAAAACTATAACGTATGTACAATTACAACGAAATTATAAAAAGAAATAATTTTTATTATAACATTAATTATGAAAACGAACTTAAATAGAAGATTGTGTTGAATAACACAGTTGCGAAGTATTTTGGGATTGTGTACGATATTTTTCAAACGACAACTTAATATCTCTATTTGACAGCATATATGCAACAATAATCCGCAAATAAGACCGTCGCAAGCAACATGTAAGACAGATCCAACTGTCAAACTAATTAATTGATGAAAATACGTAAAATGGAAAAGTGTTGTCGAAGAATAGTCGAATGGCAGCCACGCTCTGAATGTTAATTTTTCTTTCCTGTAATCTGTGAGTAATGATGCTATCGCCGTGGATGCGCATGTTAATTCAACCAGAATCATATAATACAGAGTGTTTGTCCTGTAAAATGACTGCATGCGTTTCATTTTATTACTCAACGCTTTTTTTAATTAACTTCAGATTGAACTTTTTTAAATCAGAAAATTAATCTTTTAATTGGTAATTTTAATAAGAAATAATGCATTGTAAGTATCAATTGTAAAAAGAAAAATATATATTACTACATATAAAAAATGTATTACAAAATTTCTAACAAAATTTGATTATTGAAAAATAATATTATTTAATAAAAAAATTAATTAATTAAAACGTTATTATAAATTCTAATAAAATTTGGTATCATTCTGTTAAAAAAATATAAATTGTTTAATTCTCAAATAAATAATTAATTATAAAATACAAATTAAAAAGTGATTGTCTCGCAACTTACTCGTACTTACTCAATGAGCTTATCGTATCTTTGTCGTATTTGCACTTCGACCGGATCACATGCTTTGCACGGTTCGTTCATGAGAATGTCTGTTAGCATAGCAATGTTACTACGATTTATTAATAGGCTATACATTTTGAAGCAAGAAACGATCATGGCAAGTAGCATGTAAAAATTATCCATGAAATCTTCCGGATTGTCGACGGTCAGAATTATATCCAAGAATTGCGACATTGTAAACGTATTTATCAGTAAAAGTATAAAAATAGTGTACATATGATACATTAAGCGTCTATGCGGAGACGTCCAGGAATCCGGTATCCAACAACCACAACTCGATAAAATTTTAAATGTAAATCCTAATATGCACATTTTAACTTTAACTCCGTCTAACTTTTTACATTAAAAAGTTGTTTCTTACGACGATAAGTAACTTATCGGAGATGTTGCATTCTCTGTTTCTGATTTCGAACAAGTATAAAATTGTAGTTACGCATTATACAATTATTTATCATAAATTAATTTATCAGATAAATTACTTGCTCATTGTTACCAACTAAAAACTAATTCTCAATTAACAATTTCGTTGGAAATGGCTATAACTATTGTAGTGACAAAGTTTTCGAGTTATCGATAGTGATACAGTTTTTATAGCAACGCACAGTAAAATCTTGAAAGACTGACGATCAAATATCTATAGCCTCGCAATCTTCCGGTAATAATACGATATGCAACTTCCCCCTTCGTATACAACGACTTTTATTATTTAGACTGCGAATATGCCTTTTGCGTAATAATATTTTCATGCAGAAATAGTGTAATCATTAAATAAAGATTCGATATTACATACGATGTCACGACATAATAATATTTTATAAGAAAAATACTTTGTTAAATAGGAGCTGTGTGTGAGTCAAAGAATAAGAAATAGAAATCTTTGAAAATTATGAATAATACCATATTCTTTACTGAACATTAGAAAATATAAAATTTGCAGCTACATCATATATCCAGTAGTATTCGAATATTTTAACATTCTGTCACTTTGTAATAAGTCACAATATGCATATACACCAGTACATTAATACAAAATAATGTATGGATATATGGATATATAGCGTAAGTAAAAAATGCTCTAGAAAAATATAGTATAAGTACGGTGACCATATTTTCTGAGAGAAAATAAAGGACAAACCTGAAAATTTTAGGGCTTTGTTCCAACATGTTTTCAACCAGTTTGTGACTGTCAGGAATCTGCGTATTACGAAATTTTCTTGCGTAGTATATCAAAATGAGATGCACAATTTTTTTATAGTTTAAAACTGGTTCGATTGTGTTGGAACAAACCCTTGGTTTAAATCTGACATAGATTCAGAGAATAATAAAGAATGAAAACTAATATGAATAATTTTTATTTAAAAAATTAAAAAATATAATTAACAAAAAACAAAACAAATTATATATTAGTGTAGACTGTAGATTAAGTGTAGAGTAATGAATTTAAGTGTAGTAATGAATTCCAATTAATGAAAATTTTAAATTATGTAAGTGTTAACAAACATTAAAAATTTTCGACGTTTTAGTTTTAGAACATTCTAAACAGATTGGGAGCGGCAACTAAAAAAATTTTTTTTTCACGAAAACAAAGCTTCCTCCATGAAGAAGCAAAAAGAATGCTTTTAGTTATATTTTTTCAGATGAATGGATTTTTTTTAAAGTACATAATTATTTTTCAGAAAATCATAAAACTGTAAACATTTCATCTCATAGTTGCATTTTGTGTAAATGTAAGCTTCCAGAGTTTCAACTTTAAGTTGCGTTTTTTCACTGCACACATTTTTCGGTTGTTTCCGTAAAAATTCTCATGTTAGTACGACATTAGACATTGGAACGCTAAGTAGAAAAGAACTTCCCAATATTGTAATATTAAAAAATAAAGGTGTAATATTGTAAAAATAAAGGACAAAATTGAGTATTGAAAAAATAAATAAATATAAAGGACAGCTACTTGAAATAAAGGACTGTCCTCTACAATAAAGGACGTATGGTCACCGTAAGTATAAGCAATCATTTAAATCATTTTCTTTTTTATGTGTAATATACAATTATGTCAATATTAAGTTACAAAACTCAGGAAATTTTATTTTAATTGTTGGTTTTGCGTAAACATGAAGAACATAGATAACAATATTAAATAATAATCTTTCATTTAATCTTCGATACTTGCATCTCGCATTTGCTGAAGTATGTTGTAAGTCGAATACGATGTCTTGAGCAACTGTAACAAGCAAAATATTTAATTAAATTTGGAATTTTTATTTTAAAATTATGTTATAAAAGTCAATATTGACTATTCTACATAGAGACATAATTACTGTTAAAGTAAATTTTTTGTACTAACACCCACAAACGAATCGAGATTCATAGGAATAATATAGGCGCTCGTAAATTCAATAGGAACGTTACCACATTTTGTCATTGTTAACAAATCTTTCTTTACATCTGATCCAAGTTTAAGCCATTCTATCTCGAATAGATTATTAATCAATTGCAGACTCTATATTCAAAAATATGAAATGTTTATTCATTTATCCCGATTATAATAAAAAAGATATCAATTTGGAACAAACTAGTTCTTTTACGTTTTCAATACATTATTATATCACTATATGTATTTAAAAAAAAACTAAGAGAAGTCTTGTACATCAATAATGTAATAATGACATGTTTATAATTTAAATATTTTATCTGAATAATATTAAAAAAATAAAAAATTTGCATTATTAAGATGTACAAAAAATAGTGTAGGATATTTAATTTCTTTTAAACAAAATAAAAAAATCATGCAAGATTGATTGATTGAACCATACCTTCAATCTAACTTCATTCCCATACCAACAATACAAAAAGATTTGTGTCAGCATGCACGACATGTACAATCCTAATTGGATAATTTTTGCATTCGTTTTGGTCAATTGATATAAAGTAACACATACTACCAACGTACTTATTATAAATTGTAAAGTAATAGTAAACCTAAATTTTTTATTCACCATAACAGCAAACCTAAAAATAATCAGACCTATGTTGTTTAATTTTTACAAAAAAATATAAATTAATTTTTCAAATATATATAATGTATCTTATAAAAATCATATATCAAAACATCTTATTTTTTTAAAAATTTATACAAAGTACAAATATACTAAATAATGTTCTTTCATAGATTATAAATAAAACTATGCTACGTATATACAATAATCGTACATAAAATCGCAAAAAAATTTATTTTAATACTATTTATATAAAACAAACTTGATTATAAGATTGTGTTGAATGACGCAGTCACGAAGAATTTCTGGATTGTATATGACTCTCTTCAAACGGGAATTTAGTATTTCTATTTGACAGCATACATGCAATAGTAGTCCACATATCATGCTGTCGCAAACAACATGTAAAATAGCTCCAACAACCAAGGCTATTAATTGGTGAAAATATGTAAAATTAAAAAGTACTGTCGTTGAGTAGTCGAATGGTAACCACGCTCTGTATGTTAATTTTTTCTCCCAGTAGGCCGTGAAAAATGATTGTACCGCCGCATACGAGCATGAGAATTCAACTAGGATCCCATAATGCATCGTGTTCAGCCTGTAAATAACTATAGGCGGTTTTACATCTCACTTATTATGTAATATCTTTGTCAATATTATTTGTTGCAATCGACATTTTCCAAAATAAAATTTCCAAAAAAATTACTGATAGGAGCTTTAAAGATTTACTGAATTAATCTGTTAGAAAACAAGATACATTGTAAAAATAAAAGCACACACAAAAGAGAATATTATTGTTTATAAATAATGTAAGAAAGATTTATATAATAGAGCTCCAATTTAATAAAATAATGTGAGAAAATTAGTAGCATACTAAAAGACTAATTGACTGATTCTAAATTTACTATAGCATAGTCAAATTTAATGCCAAATTTCAAATGAATATGAATTATTTAATTCTTATAATAATTAAAAAACACAATCACATCGTAAGACTTACTCAATAAGTTTATCAAATTTCTGTCGAATTTCCACCTCGTCTGGTTCGATTGGTTTACATGGTTTCTTCCTAAGGATGTCCGTTAGCAATGCGATATTACTACGGTTTATTAATAGACTAAACATTTTAAAACAGGAAACTATCATGGCAAGCAGCATATAAAAATTATCGGTGAAATCGTCTGCATTGTCCACAGTCAGGATCAAATCCAAGAATTGCGACATTGTAAACGTACTTATTAATACAAATATAAAAATTGTATATGCATGATACAGCAAACGTCTATAGGGAGACGTCCAGGAATTAGGTATCCAACAACCGCAGCCCGTTAAGATTTTAAACGTAAATCCTAACACGCGCATCGTAACTTTCTTCGTCTACTTTCCGTATATGACGAAAAATAAGTCATTCAACATGTATCCCTTTCCGTTTATTTCTTAGTGTTAAATGACATTGCAGATTGGCATAATTATTTATTGTAAATTAATTTTATAGAGACAAATTATGTGCACTACGTTCTTTAAGCTAAAAATTAAAACACTTAATTATCGCTCAACAACTTTGTTGACAATGTCTTTAATTACAATAACGTTAGAATCGCTTCCACAGTGGTATAGCTAGCAGTAGGTAAAATCTTTAAAGAGACTGACGATATCATCGAATGTCTATAGCCACGCGATTTTCTAACAAAGATATTCTTCGCTTAACTTCCCCCTTCGTGAATAACGACTTTTATTATTTAGGTTGTACAATTGCGTTCCTCAGATAATATTTTCATCAACTAGAGAAAAATACAATTGATAAATATAAGTTCTATATTACTGTGACATAAAGCTTTATGCAAATAAAATGATATCTTACCAAGTACAGTTTAAGAATAAAGAATAAAAATCCACGATCGTCGTGAATAATTGCGTATTGTTCTCTTATACTGGAAAATATCTTTATTTTAAGCTGGTTGTATAATGTTGAATCGGCAGCAGCGGAAACCTTTTTTCTTTATATTTATTGCCATTTCTTCAAATAAGAGAAATTAAAAATTTTTCTAATATATACAAAGTGATTAAATAATTTTTCAAATATACTAATATTAAAATAATCATAAAACGTGAGTCAAAATGTATTTTAAAAATATTACTTATAGATGGCGTCAATAGGAGAAAATATTGTGTAACGTTTGGGATATCTTTTTCTAGTAATCTTATTTAACACACAAAATTTTTAATTAACAATTCAACTTAATGTTTTATTTTTATACACACATGTTTTATACAAAGATTAATGTTCATGTAAATACAAAATATAGATTTTCTTCTACTTTCATGTTTTTACTACTTTATTATCGCATTTGTTGAAGTATATTGTAAGCAGAATACGACGTCTTGAGCAACTGCAATAAATGAAGTTATTTGCTTATCATGTATTTCTATTATAAATTAATAATCAATTCTCTCCTAACAATACAAAAAATAAATCCTTATTTAATTTATAAATTATTTGTAATTATCTCTCCATTAACGTAAAACGCGTTAATAGAGTTAATTTTAACCATAGATTAATCATAGATTTTTAATGAATTTATTGCATATCTATATCAAAATGCACAAAAAACAAACACATTTAGAATCTGTGAAGTTAGCACAACATTCTAATATTAAAAAAACAATTAGAGTTCCAGTAGCACTTTAATAGTTCTACAGTTCCTTATAAAAATAAAAAAAGTTTCGCATTTTTTATAGCAAAAAACAAAAAATGAAAAATTCTGTGCTAACTTTGCGAATCTAGCACGACACATCCCCCTCTAAGTACAAAAAAACAACAAATATTAACACTTTATTATCGCTAAAACTGCAATAAATAGCCAGCACGGCACTTTTTCTCCAAGTGTCATGCTGGCTCCAAAGATTAAAAAATTATTTTAAAATATGTGGCCATCGAAACTCTGATTAAAAATGATTGTAGAACATAGAAGTGTGCTAGAACTAACGAGAACTATCGCTAGAACCGCGGGAAATAATCAGCACAGCACTTTGTCTGCAAGTGTCGAGCTGGGCGTATTATTTAAAGTGTATGAAAAATTGTTGGAATTTTGTTTTCAAATTACACACAATGGTGGAACTCGAGTAGAACTAACGGGAACTGTTGCCAAAAGTGTTAATATTTATGGTTTTCTTGCACCTTAGAGAGGGCGGTGTCGTGTTATATTCGCGAAATTAGCACATTTTTTAATTTTTGGTTTTTTGCTATAAAAAATGCGGAACTTTTTTTATTTTTATAAGGAACTGTAAAACTATGAAAAGTGCTACTGGAACTCTACTTGTTTTTTTTATATTAGTAGAATGTCGTGCTAACTTCACACAGATCCACACATTTATAAAATTGGCTATTAATTAAAAATTAATCATTAACTTTAAATTAAAAATAAATTTTTATACTAACACTGACAAATGATTCAAGATTCATAGAAATAACGTAGGCACTGGTGAATTCGATAGGTATTATACCGCGTGTCATAATTATTAATAAACTTTTTTGCACAGGATAATCCAATGCAAACCATTCCGTTTCGAACACCTTACTGACCAATTGTCGACTCTATATTTAAGAATATACATAAAAAAATTTATTTATTAACTTCTCTAATTTTAATTATAAAATAAAAAAGTAATCAAATTTCATGCTTTTTGCAGGTTGGCTTTATATATCTATGGATAAAAAGTATGATAAAATAAAAAAATTCATAAATCTAAAATGTAAGTATTTATAACTTCTCTTCCTTCTCTCTCCCTCTCTCTAAATAATATATATCTTACTTTTCTTGTATAAATTAATTTTTGTAATATCACAATTTATATAATATATCTCTCACATGCTATTGCCATATTAGACATTAAAGTACATGCATAACATACATACACGGAAAGAACGGTTTTGCTGAAATATTAAAAAATTTGGCCAGATACAAATCTGAAAAATAATTTTATTGGATCATCAAAATAATTATGTAGGACACTCCAACATAATGATAATGCTGCAAAAAGTTTTGTTATTCTAGTAACTATTTTAGGCGTTCTACATAATTATTTTGATGATCCAACAAAATTATTTTTGTTCTGTATCTGGCCAAATTTTTTAATATTTCAGCAAAACCGTTCTTTCCGAGTAAATATATAACATGCAAGAAAAAAAAGCAAAAAATGCAAGAGAAAATAAAACATAGAAAATTGTGCACACCTTCAACTTAACTTCGTTTCCGTACCAGCAATAAAAAGAGATTTGTGTCAGCATGCAAAACATATATAATATTATTTGAATATATTTCGCACTTAACACGCTCGTCTGCGTCAGTTGATGCAGATTGAAGCACACTACTAACATACTCACTAAGAACTGGACGGTGATTATTAATCTAAATCGTTCGTTCACCATTAATGCGAATCTAAAATCAATCGGACGTAATTTTCAAACATTTTTAAAATTATGCAATTTCGAAAAATTATTTTTATCTGTAACAATGATGATGAAGAACTGACTCAAAAATGCATGTGTGCTGTACAACGCATTCACGAAGAAAATGTGGTTTGTCTACGATTTTTTTCAAATGACACTCCAATATTTCCAGTTGAGAGCAAATGTGCATCAATAATCCGCAAATTAGGCTGTCGCAAGCGATCTGAAGGACCGATCCAGCTGTCAAGCTTATCGATTGATGAGCGTAAACGATTTGAAATAACGTCGGCGAAGAATAGTTAAACGGTAACCACGCTCGAAAAGCTAGTCTATGTTTCCTGTAGTCTTTGAACACAGATGTTGCTAATGCAAATGCACATGTCAATTCGACTAGGGTCGCGTAGTAAAGCGTGTTTGTCCTGTAAAATAGACATTTTCAAATCTCTCTTATCTTTTTCACCAAACTTTATCATTGAATCGAAACATTTTAATTAAACGTCATGTAAAATTAATCCTCGAATAAATTGACTTCTAAAAAAAGTTGCATTGTATATATCCTATGTAATGCCTAATTATATAACATGTATTATACATAGTATTTTCCATGGTTGTTATTTTCTCTATATAATTTTAATCTATTTTTAATATCTATATATTTTCTTTATATAATGTAGAGATTTAATTCTCTATAACATGTAATTACGTTTCGTAATAACTAATTATTTTAAGATACTTGCTGTACGAGTTTGTCGAATTTCTGTCGAATCTCTATTTCATCATGTTCGATAGGCCTGCATGGTTTCTTCATCAGAATATCGATCAGTACCGCAATGTTGTTGCGATTTCTCAATAAACTGAACATTTTGCAGCATGATACGAGCATAGCAAGCGTTACATAGAAATTCTCGGTGAAGTCATCAGCATTGTCCACATTCAGAATTAAATCCATCAATTGCGATAACGTAAATGTGTTTATTAGCAAAACTATGAAGATTGTATACACATCATACATAATACGCTTGTACCGTGACGTCCACGAATTCGGTGGCCAACATCCACAAATGGTAAGAACTTTAAACGTGAACGTTAAAACGCTCATTTCTACTTATCGTATCAGGTAACGTTATAAGAAAAAAATTTATTATACGTTCTTATATTATTTAATATATTTAATATATTTAATTTTATATCCTTTTTATTTCTATTATGAAAAAAATATTACTTTTAATATTGTAAAAAGAATCTAATTATTTTACCATAACGTTCATTATAATTTACAAATACATAATTTTCAGTTAACAAATTATATACATATATTAAATAATTGTAAAACAATTATGCATAATTAAATCTTTGTTAAAAAGAAATGGACTACAAAATAAAAGAACAGTGACAGTTTTTAATTCAGTGTCTTTTGATTATTAGTAGCTAAAAAGTACACATATATATTGACCACTGCAATAATACGACGAATATATTCTTTGCAGCACGACAAATGGAAATATTTAACTGACGATCATGAAAAGAGTCTATAGTTTCGCAGTTCAATTTTTCATTTGCAACTTCCGTCTATGGATTCGACGACTATATCATTATCGTGGCATAAAACTTGCAATTTTGCGTCCCCACGCAGAACGACGTTTTTGCATACGCAACAGTTTTAAAATGCATTTCTTATAGATGATGTCGTGTACTGCCACTTTTATGCCAAATTGTGGCGTGCAGTACAACGTTATGCCGTACAATATCAGCAAACTATCAATTATGGTTTAGTCACATGAAATCTTGATGCAGACGTAGCTTAAATCATATTTAATTTATTGCTGTTACAAAGTATGGTTGAACGCATTATCCCGGCATTCATTGATTGAATTGCCAAATCGGTTGTATTTCGTTGAAGCAAAAGAAGAAATAGTGGTTTAAGAAGTTAAAATAAAATCATTCGAATATATTGTAAGACATTCATATTGAAAAATTAAGAAAACTATATTGTTGTGACAATATTAATCACAACAAATTAATATTATAATTATAATATTAAATTATGCAATATCAAGTCTATCTACATCTATACGTCATTTTAGTTCATTAAAAAAGAAATTGTTTCCTTAAAATTAAAATTGTGTATGTTAATGTGCAGTAAAATTTATCAGGACACAAAATTGGCAAATAAGGTATAGTACATGGAATTGTTATAATTGTCAAAGTAAAGATAGATTTCGTTATCTTCAGTAATAGTATTTAATACCAATATATACTAATACCTTGTACAAAAGCTATTAACAATAATTATAAAATGACAATAACTTAAAAATATTGTACATATATAGAAAAATAGAATACATTGGCTTAACTTAATACAATATACAATAATTTGTAAAAAGATAATTAAAACTTAACAAAATATATAATGTAATATTTGTAACATATAGGTATATAATTTTCTGTATATAATTTTATAACAAATTTACAAATCAAATTGTCAAATAAAATGTTTTAATAATTTTGTTTTAATTACAAATTATCAGCTATCAGCGTATACATACGTGATCATTTTTTATTGATCTGTAATATCAAATTTAAAAAAGATCGATAATATATAATTATATAAATACAACGTTGATCGGCTAAAGGTAACAACGTTAGTGTTTCAACGATTATTGATTCAAGGTACATGTGAAACGAAAGAGTGTATCTGCAGTAGATCATAGCGATTTAAACATCTAGTAGTTTGCCGACTGGTAATAACTTGTGTTTCGTCGATAATAAAGCTTAGAAAAAATTTTAATAAATATTAAAAGAGAAAGCATGAAGATATTATAAAAGATAATAGAGTATCTTTTATATATCAGTATAGAAAACTTAATATAAATATAATCGTTGTCGTACCTTAAATAATTCATTAAATTGTAATACACTTCTGAAATATCTTAGGCCGGTATTCATAGTCGGTTTTTATTTTAAGACCGTCTTAAGTAACGTCTTAAGACGCTAATACGGCTCTGTGATTGGTTTACGACATCTTAAGATTGTACTTAAGACGATCTTAAATATAAGAACCGACTATGAATACCGCCCTTAGTGAAAATTGTAGCTAAATTTTTATGAATTTAAGATTACTGTATATTTAATGATAAGTAGCCAAAATAATATAATTTATACATTCACAATATTTTCCAATAAGTTATCTTCGTTTTATAATTATCAGCAATCGTTAACTAGGATGTACAAAATTTATGATATATGATTTATCAACTTCCCTCTAAAATCTACCAGATGACTCTACTATTTATTAAATGCTCAAACTCGAGCTTTTATTTTATATACATATACTGTTATTACAATAATTGTTAATTTGTAATATTTATAAATAATCAAAATTTTGGTAAAAATTAATGCGCATAAGCTAATGTTTCATATATTAAATATTTTATTTTGATGTAAAATTAATATTTTTCTTAGTTTTTGTAACAAAATTATATAACAAAAAATTATTTTTATTGTAAATTTATTGGCCAAAAATATATAAATTTCTCTTAAATATTCATAAATTATTGACAAATATATAGTAGCTACATTTTAAAAAATTAATATTCTATCGAACTAAATCAAGGATGCTTTACATAAAATTCCGCTTTACACGATCTATAATTCAAGTTATAGCTCTATTTTTATAATTTTATGTATAATACGGGAAACATTTAAATAATCACTCAAAAAACACACATACATAAAATAAAATATACATTATATGTTAAAATACACGACATATAAAATTATAAATAGAAGTATATCCCCTGAATTTTGAAGTAAATTATAAATTGTCTAATGTTTAAAAATCAAGATTTATTATATCAATCACATAAGCGTCTCATATATCATATTTGCACAGAATAGACCGTGACCGTGTGAAATTCCAACGAGAGGGCAAAGATGAAGCGAAACCCAAAGGCGAAGCGGAATAAATCTGATCGTACCGAAAGGGTCGAGGTTGTCAGCGTTACGATATAGGGTCTGTTCTTATCTACAAAATACAGGCAATACCTCCCCGCTCTTCCCCAGCATTCTAGATCCCACGTATACATTGTCCAAAGTCCAGAAGAGGAAAGTGAACAGGACACGCCATGATGAATCGGCCATATTGCCTTGGACCACTCTCGAGAGAAAGAGGGTTAATCCTGCTTGTAAACTGTTATTTTCACACCTAATCACACGTATTTTCGCATCTCCTTGGTGAATAAAGAGTTACAATAAATATGATTTTTTAAGTATGGCAGACTAAAATATAATTTCCTTTTTAATTTGAACAGCAAAATATTATAAAATTTGAGATAAAGTCAAAGTTCTTCAAATGATCGGGTTTATCTTTTCCTTTTGTTTCTTTACAAATTCATTTTTATATGCACTTAGGAATATAATTAATGCAATAAGCATTTTCTAAAGAAAAAAGTTTATATTATAATAATATTATAATAATAAACTATTATTTTATTTAATAAAATAAAATGAACTTTGTTTTATTAAATAAAATAAACTATCGACAGTAAGCTGGTAAGTAAAAATTAAATTAAAATTTGAAAAGGATTGATTATAAATACTAATTTTGAAACTTCGCAGATTCGACATATCTCTTTTAATGTATATATAATTTGGAAAAGTTAAGAGAGAAAAAGGGAGAGAGAGAGAGAAATTTGCAAGATTTATATGTACGTAGTTATAATATTATTACTCACGACTCCCTCCAGCGTGGGAAAATGACAAATCACCTTATCAGTAGCAACGAACGTGACAACCCCGCATGGTAACTGATTCTGAACACATATGTATCTTTTATATTCTCAAGTCATGCTTTAGAGCATCAGTTATGATCACGACCGACAGATTCTATATTCGTCCGAACTACACGTCATATATAGAGTGTTCCAAAAGTAATTTTTATTCTATTTCTACAGTTCAACGTATTTTCTCTAAACAATCTCTTATGTTCACAATTCAGATCATAAGAGTCCTTCATATCTTATTGATAAATGCAATTATGACAGTGTATCTCAGAGCAAAACTGACTTTCTCATCACTTTCTTTCTTCGTTATATAAACGCATCTTATTAACATTTAATGAATCAAAGGACGTTACTACGAGACCGCAATTTTTATCGCGTTTCTAAATCGAACTCGTTCCCGCATTCTTCGTGGGCCGGTCACCGGGTACAATTAACAAATCCTACCGTCTGGCCGGCTTCTGTTGTCCTTAGTGTGAACTTTACAAGACTTATATAATGCATGCGTAAGAAGAATGGACCACCCATGTAGAGAGGTCTCTCTCGACTCGGCCTCGAGTGCACTTCGGGATTGCGCGCGCGGATGAAGCACTCCATCAGAAGAAGTAGTCGGCTGGACAGCATACCGGGTAGAAAATGACACCAGTCTCGAGATGCACATTTCGTATCAGTCAAATCGAACTCTCGAACCGTATTTTCTCTTTTCGCGTTTTCGCGAAATTAGAAAACGATCGTGCAATAAGACAAATTTTATTACGAATAAAGCGCGTTAATTTTAATTTACATCTGGCAAAGATTTTATCTGTATGTAATAGAACAGTAAGCATGTGCAACAAAATTATTCAGAAGTAAGCCCTTTAAGAAAAATTAATATCTCTATATAATAATGAGGAAAAAATATATACATATATGAATTATAAACAGTTTTCTTACATCTTCTTTGTAATTAAACTGCATAATTAAGCTTTGTCACCTATATGTACGCTTAATATTAGTTTGTAATTTTTAGAAAAGTTTTTACTTGTATCTCAAAAATTCTCGAAAACATTGAAATATACAGTTGTCTTCTTTGTTTGGAATCTAGTATCTATGGTTTCGATATCATTATAGATAATGATGATAATTATGGAACCTTTTTATCTACACAAGCAGGCAATTGCTACGTTATTCTATGTACGTACAAATCTTTTGGTGCGTTGAAAATGGTATTTTCGCCAAAGGACAGAAACACTTTCTAAAATCTACATTTGCAAATATAGAAAATCTCGCAGTTCTCAATACATGATTTTCGAAACACGTTGTATAACGCAAACCCATAGAAAGCACACCTGAATAACGAGATGCGTTGCTGTTCCCTCGAGAAGAGCGGCAGAGGTCGAAGATTTCAGGTCACTACGTCTCGAGAGCATAATGCATCGCAGTGAGGGAAAGAGTTGTGTAAACGAACTTTCATGAACTTCCGAAAGTCGTCGCTTTTTCACATCTTCCCTGTCGTTACCATCCTCGGCACGATCCTTTTGCGCGCTTGCGAGGTGTGTATAGTTTGTACAAATAACAATACTAAACCAAAGTTTATAAATTCGCGCGGGCAATAAACGAAAGAATCTATCAGCTGAAGGTTTACCTTAATAAATCCAACTATAGATTTTCGAACGAAATATAAATATTTTCTCCTCGTAATTCCCGATACAATCACACGTCTGCGGCCTAAAGAAGTAAAACTTCGGCTATATCACTGATTTAGATGAATCATTATGACATATCATTTCGATTTATCGCGATCTCTCTCTATCTCCGCGAGCATGGCCTCGTTAATAAATTATCTGATAATATACCATCATGTTTCATTCAGTCCGTACACTCGAATCCAACTCTTTCCCTCAAACAAAAACGGCTTTCTAATACGTGGAACCCGAAATGCGTGTGGTCTTCGGGAAGTGTTAATCGCCTGGCTCGCTACCGTGTTGCTTCTGACCGGCCCTTCAATTAGTATGTGCCACACATGTTTCGAATCACGTGATGCAGCGTCTCATCAGACACATCCACAAATAAATTTTGAGGAAACAAGAAATCTATTCGTTTTGAAGAGTATACAGCACTCCCGTACCAACTCAAAATTTTTAATTTTTATTAAATGCTATTAAATCTAATTGACTACTTTACTGGTTTGTCATTTTATAATTTATCATAAAATAACTATGTGGTTTATTATATCATTATTATTTTACTGAAAACATATACAATAACGATGTTACTGCAATTACTGGAATTACTACGATTTTTGATATGTGAAAATCGACTACACTACTTGTAGTGGTCTATCTTTTTGCCGACAATGTAATCCTTTATAAACATTCGTAAATTAATAGTCAGTACTGTGTACATTAGGAGAATTTTATTAGCCGCTTCGCACGCGAGAACAGCCCGAACGAGAACGAACACCGAGGCGGCGAAATCGCCGTGGATTCCGATGCCGGATAAACTCCTTAATCAAACAGCGAAGCCAATCGTGCGCAAATCGTCTGAATGAGCTTGCTTTTTTGTTATAGTTTACCAGTCGGGCACCTGTCGCGTGTGTGCGCAAAGGGGTGTGGATTCAGAGATGGAGACCGTGAGAGGGAAGAAGAGAGAGAAGGAAAGAGAGAAAGGGGAAAGAGAGACACAGAGAACGAAGCGAAGAGGGGTAGAAGTGCACGGAGAGCAGGGAGGGATAGAGGGTGAACGGAGGAACACGTGGTTCTATTTGCAAAAACAAAGTTTGCGCGGGACAAACACGGGCAGACACTAGCCGGTCTAGTCGACTTCGGGGTCAAAAGCGCAACAAAGACTCAATTGCATTTCGTTCCCACCCGTAGAATTCTCTTTTTTCTACCCCAGTTTCCGTCACACAGTCACTAATCGAATGATAAAGCTTCGGACGTCGCCGGCCGATCAAACTGATCCAGTTTCCGAATCTCGGAGATCTGCGGAGACGACCGTGAAAAATTAGATTGGACTCCGAATTGTTGACTTAATTTCTACGCTGGACATTACATTAATATATAATAAACATAAGAAACTTTGCTAATTTGATATGTCAATATCTATTTAAGTAACAATTTTAATAATAATTTGTTTGAGATATTTTATTGCCTTTTTAAATAAAATCATTGAATTGTATTTTACTCATTCGCAATGTTAGCTCAAATTGAGATTTGTAATTTGTTTATTCTGCTAAATAATTAATTATTTATATATAACTAGAAAGAGAGAGAGAGAGAGAGAGAGAGGGTGGGTGGGAGGGAGAGAGGGAGGGAGAAAAAGTTTCAATCATCGCGATCATCGGAAAGTCATTCTGTTGGTTCTTAATTCGAATGCTTACCCTTTCGTCAAACATACTTCACGTTGTCACAATATTGTTATCGGCTGCGCGGGAGTATCATAATGGATCTCAAACACTCGATTTCTCATCTCGATCAACGTTGTACATGTTGTCCCAAAATATCTCGTCAATCGTACATTTTGCGAGAAGATTAGATAAAATAAGTAGAAAACGATCTTGTTTATTTTCTCTTTCATAAAATCTTTATAACTTTTTATATAGTCATAAGATAGAGCCTTTTTGTATATAAAAGATAGAGCCTTCTATGTGCAAAATTCCGTTTTAGAAAGTTTTCTAACAAAAATATAATTATACCTTTAAAACATTACTAAATAAATACGGAAATTGGATCTCTTTCTATCTCTATTTTCTCTCTCTTCTCTGAATTTTTGTTATAAAATTTTTTACGAAAGCGAAAATACGCAAAGTAATTTTTCATGTTTCAAGCTTTTTTATATCGTGAAATTATTGCCTTTGTATAAATTACATAAAAATCTTATTACTGTTTATATATGTTAATTAACCTTGCGTGTGCAACGGAATTTACATGTGGCGCCAGTCATTCCTCGGTTCAAGTAGGCAGATATAAGCATACGAGCGTACCTGGAAACTTAAAATGGTGCTTAACCTTCTGCTTAAAGTGGTTACGCCTGGTCACTCTGACCTTATTCATTCTATTTCATTGTGAGGAAGGTTCCGTATACTCAATATTCATTGTACTGCATGCAACCTCATGCAACTAGACGCCACTTTTAAATCACTTAGACATATTCCAGGCTTGCAAATCCGTATAAAAATAGACTATGCTGAAATCAATCTTAAAATGCACTTTTATCTTCATGAAGATTCTGTGAATGATAAATATCCGATTTTTTGATATCAAAAACTAAATAGAAAATAGCACAGAGATTTAGCATTTTTGAATATCTTTATTATTGTCAACGTTTTCAGAAGAGGACTCATTTTAGCTCTTTCCTTTTCAGAGTATGTAGGTCTCGAGATATGCAAGTCCTGAAATACGCGCGACATGACTGTCGACCTGTGTACGAAGGCTGAGGACGCAAGGTTCTCGAAGCGGAACGTCATCATTGCATTACCGGGGAATTTTCAGCACGTCTTTCAGAGCGTAACGTCCTCAGGTTCGTCGCGCGAAAACGCGACTCGAAGCGAGAGGAGCTGGAAAGGGTTGGCGAACGCGATGGACGCGTTGACGAGACGAAGACGGAGGCAACGGCGGCGGCGGCGGCGGCGTAGGTGGTTGACGGTGGTGGTGTATGCCGTGACAAATATTTGCCTGTCAACACAGAGAGGCTCGCGCTACCATACCGTTCTATCCCTATGCGCGCCCGCAAACGACATGCATAGCTGAGGGAGGAACGTTTGACGGGAGGTGTAGGAGGACGGCAACCAAACGAATCATAAAAGGGCCCGATTGAGAGACAAAGTGGAACGAGGAGAGTAACGACGCGCGATAAGAACACGGAGAACTCGATTCTCGGCGTTCCGACCCGATCACGACAGTTTGTCAGCATACTAACGCGCCGCGATGAGCGGGATAATGATCGAAGGTGTTTGCACGCGGTTGCTGAGTAGCAAGAACCGAACGTTGCACAGACGAGAGAGTACGGAAGTTAGACTGCATTGCCATGAATGCAGTCGTGATGTACCGTAGAATAATACAATGCTAATAAATAGGGAGCAAAATAAATAAATGATTAATTATGAGAGAGAGAGAGAGAAAGAGAGAGACAAGTATTTCTCAAATGATTTTAAGATATATATTAACAAAAGTATCACATTTTTTATTCGCGCATCTTTCGATCAATTAGCTCCACTCATTAGCCCCCTATTTTCGTTTCATTTAGCAGTATCTGCAAATTATGAAATATTATATACAGTTTCTTTGTTTATACTATTTCTTATAAACAATATCGTGTTTCGCTATTAATGTAAAAATTATGAAAACGCAGGAAGAATCTTTAGCGAAGGTACAAACTCGATTTCCGAAAACAAACGCGCGCTCGCGCTTCGGTCCGGAGAGAAAGGAAAGTATCCGCGTAGGAAGCGAGTCTCTTCATTCACGTAGACCTTTTTGGGCAAGGAGAAGAGCGAATGACACGGATAAAGGGGAGAGAGAGGAAGGAGGATGTGGGGTGGAGCAGGGGGACAGAGAAAACGATGGCCACCTACGATCCGTTCCTCGCTCGCTCGTTCATTCACTTACTCACTCTCCTCTCTCGTTTCTATTCTCTCTCCTCTCTGTGTGCTTTTAATTTACCGGGCGGCAGGCAAATGTTTGCGCCACTCCCCTCGATCGTACAACCCATCTCTCTCCTGTTCTTCCTACTTCTCCACCTTCGTGTCTCTAGCCGCCACTTTCTATTCCCTTCGCCGTCCGTTCCCCTTGCGAACGTTTTGCACCCTTCTCTGCCGCCCCTCTACCGTGGATCCCTCACTCCCTTCTTCATCGTCCCGAATATATTGACTGACTCTGACCATAAAGAATCCCCGCGCGGAGAGTACGAGAAAAAAGGAGGGAGTAAGCGTGGAATCCATCGCGAATGGTAATATGCCGAGGTCAAAAAATAACCGCATATATAGGTTGAAGTGAGGGGAAAAAAATGGTGCCGATCGACTGATCGCGATTTTTATTAATCGCAAATTAACGGGATGTGTGCGAAATGCGCATCGACGATGAAAATGTTGATATTGGACGACGTACGCCGTCGACGGCAAAAAGTTATAAAAAGGAACGATAAGAAGAAGCGGAGAAGAGAAGGAAAGAGAGAGGAAAAAGAAAGATGACGACGATAGAAACGTTTGACTTCGTCGTAAAAGAAGTTACGCTGACGGGAGATGCCAATCGCGTCCTTTACCAGCGGTGGTTTTTAAACTTCAGCAAATAGAACTTGCTACGCATTAATCGTGAATATATCTAATTTTCCACATTCGATTCACTATCGCAAAAAAACAATTACGCATGTATCTGCACTTTGTCTATAATGATAAAACACTGGGGGATGTCGAAGATGCGCGACGAAATAAAGAATAAAATTATTTAGTATTAAATCTGTGAGCACACCCTATGTCACGTCAATGACGATCTAATCTGTATACTGGTAACCGGACATCGTTGAATCAAAGAATTGTCGCGGTTGCGAATTTCAGTCGCACGCGCGCTCGCGTTTCACTTGTGGCTTTTAATAAATAGCATAAAAACGAGATCAAATATTTAATCGGGAAATATTTGAGTGCCTATTATTACAGGGTAGTGGCGCGGCATAGATACCTGGTGCAGCAACCCCATGGTGCCTCCACTGTGCCATTCCGTTTATGTCTGGCAAATATACATAGTTGTTCGCGTTAGATACATAGACATCCGCGCGTCGATTTAAAGCGAGACATCGGCGAGCAAGCTCCACTTTCTGCTCGTCGTTTTTCCGCTTGTAACCAGTCCCCCGTGCCGTCATCGTTACTCGGCAAAGATACTCTGGTTAATTATAGTGTTTGGGGATGGGATTGAATAATGTATCGGCCGATCGAGTTGGCAAATTTTCCGAGAAAGAGACTCCTGGCATTTGCCAGAACGACGATGGTAACTGTGAGACCGCAGTTTGCGGCACTCGATAGATATCGACGAAGGACATTAAGAATATGCGAGATAAAAAATATGTATTCCCTGTTGGAAAAAGAATTTCGCTGATACAAGACACTTATAATTATTACATCATTATTGACGAGTTATATCTTAACTGGCGAGCGACATATTTCAATTTTTGCTTTCGATAGTTATAGTTGAATACATGACAATAATAACATATGATTTTTCACACAAATTTATGAATTATAACTATATAATTTATAAATAACTATATAATTTATAACTATATAATTTATAAACTATATAATTTATAAATTAATATTATAAAGTTCATAATTTGATCGACGAGAGAATTGAGGGAGAAAAAGGGAAAGGAAGACTGCATTTACCGTACAGACCAACAATCTCGAGCAGAGGTTTTCATGCTTCCACCCTTACGGTTTTTACTCTCTTTTTCCACGGCGTTCGCGTAAGGGCGTCGCGGCGTAACCTGGGAGATGCCGGCCGAGCAAAATATTTGTGCTGGGCAAATGAAACAGGGCCCGTGTCGCGTGGGAACTCAAAAGATTCCGTCGCGAGTGGTTTACACACGTCTGGGAGGAAGGACACGAAGAAGCAAATAAATTAGGCGGCCGGTCCTACGCAATTAATGCTCACGAACACGTTCGCGTACGTGCGACCGGCATGTAACAAATGTAACACGAGTGACACGCCACGGGCTGCTTCAGGTGAGGCGCGCAATTACGCGTCGCCGCCACGCGCCGATGTCCTGATATACGGCGCCTAATGAGGGTGGCCCTTCACATTTGACCCTCTTTTTTCCCGCGGTGGCCACGCGACCGGAAGTGAAACGACGGACATCGAGGACATCGCACCCACGTGTAACGACACGGCGACGCTGTGTAATAATAATTAATCGCCGCATCAAGCGGCTGCGCTGCCAAGTGAACGAGGTGAGGAAGATAATCGCGAAAGGATTGATCTGCGACTATAATATTTTTTCTATTTATATGAATAAATAACGCAGATTGTGCGAAACGTAGGATTTACCAGGGTTAAAATGGAACTTTTATTAGAACACTTTAGTAAGAACATTTGCTCCGATTAGAAACTTACATCAAAATCAAGTTACACATAGATTATTCCACGGTCAACTGAGAGATTCACGATCGCTGATCACCCCGTACTCACATTCGAGTGCATTTTGGAATAGTGCGATATCGCGAACAGGCTTTATCATCGTGTAGGATAGGAGACCCTGTATACAAGCTCAAAGCTAACGCGCGGATAATTACGTCGCGCCGATGATCATAACCGGCGGCTCGAGTGAACCGAAAAACAAATAGCGGCTGCGCAGCACTTTTTCAAGCCACTCTCCGCACAACCGAGTGCATACATGTACATACACACATATGCATACATGGCGGTAGTCAGAGCTGATCGTAAATATACGCGCGCGTGTAAACCGTGCTAGTGCACAATATTCTCTTTCTCCCTTGCTCTCTTTCTCCGTTTCTCTCGCAGCGACAACGACGGTGTAAATCATGTCCCCCCGAAGCCAGGTTTATTAGCAACCCGACGACTAGCAATGTTTGTCCTACAATAGAACGATGTATGAAGGGGGGCAGGACGAGTGAAGGAGCCGGAGCACACGGCGGAAACGGCGGCTTAAAGATCTTTCATCCCTCCATTCCCCTCCCGAAAGTTCCGCCCACAATACTATCGTGCTGTGTGTTAAGCGGAATTATGCCCCAATAAAGGGGGTCCTCGCGGGGGTCCTCGTTGTGCTCCGCCGACAGATAAAGCACGTTTACCGTAGGATTCGCCCGCTCGCGCTTACCTAATGAGTGCCGATGAAAGACACAGCGAATCTGTTGCGCGAATACGTTTTATCCCCTCGCTTATTTTATCTTCAATTACTTTTATTAGCAAAAATAGTGAAATTACCTCAAAACAGATTTTCTACTCTGTTTCGTCTTAAATAAATAATTTTTATTGGCTCTCGATGCATTAAGATATATATGTGTGAATGATGAAATAAAAATGAGAAATATTTCAGATTTTAATTGAGAAATGTATACAATCGTTCAAGTAGCAGAATAATATTTTAGCATTTAGGAGTGTACTTAAAATTATAATTGTATTTGAACGGTGATATTTCTGCTTATTTTTATTAACGTTACATTTTATAATCCTACAGTTATCTTATCATATCACGGAAAACAATTACATCGCTTCGCACGTATGTGTGTGCTAGCATATGTATGCATGCGAGGATCATCCACGTGTAGTTGGAAACACTCGACGAACGGGTTGGAAATGTTGCGGCTACAATGGCCGGTTCTTTCACGGAGTGGCGGAGAGTGAAGGGGAAGGAGTGAGGAAAATCTCGAGGTGGAACGTCGGATACCAGAAGGCGGATGATTGTACGGTGTCTTTGAAGCGGATTGAATTCGCTCTCGAAAGGGTAAAGTTGAGGGGAAAGCGGAGTAACAGGAGGAGGAGGAGGGAGTAGAAGCGGAGGGAGAGGGAGGGAAAGGATGGTAGAACGGTGAGAGAAAGGGCCGAGCGAACGAGTAAAGCCACCCTTTGAAGCGAACTGGTTAGTAGATGAATTCGAACGCTCTCTCTCTCCCTCTCCTCCTATCTTTCTCTCTCCCCTGCTACCCCTCTCTCTATCTTCAGGGAGGAGTGTACAAAGGGGGGCGAGGGAGGAAGGTGGACGAGTACGCGAGCGCGGGGGATGAGTACAAACACGGAGATGGTAAAAGTTTATTAATTAGCTGGAATTAAGCGGCGGCTGGCCCGGTGTTCGTGAGAGCCGGCGAGAATTCTCCTCATCAAGGCGAAAGGAGAGGGCGGAAGAACGCAAAAGCAAGAAATCGAGATGGGAGACAACCTTTATTCCTCGCTGATAATCTCGGACCGACTAATCGACCGTCTCGATGTAATTCTCGATGTTCAAGATATAATTGCGACTTCGCTTGTCGAGGTAGAATAAGGACGCACGAAAGGGGGTTACTAATAACGGGCGCGTTATCCCCGCCGAACTGGCTTTATCTGCACACTTTGAGCGAAAAATGTCATACCATACTGATAATTAATAAGAATTAATTGAGAATTAATAAGAATTAATATGTAATGATATGACATTTTTATCTTTACAACGGTATATTCATCCGTATAACAAATACTATGAAATATCAATTTGCGTTTTCAATCAGATTTCACGTGTGTACGTGCAGTACATTTAATGTTTTTCTGTATTAGGTCGAATTGTTGTATCCGTTTTATCGCAAGATTAAATTACAAGGCTGACTAGATTTCGCGAAAATATATATCACGCAGGTGAGTTAGTCGGGCTCAATGATCCTCTCTTTCAATTACCCCATACGTGCGCCATTAAATGACCATTTGTCTCATCGGCCGGGCAAGCCATGAGAATCGCTCGGTCGACCGGCATTCTGCTTATTCATATTTAATTCACCCGGTACGTCAAGAGGTAGTTACGGTCGTCGATCGTAGGGGTTCGCTACGGTTAAACGTGAGATATTATACCGCGCTTCCGGGCGACTTCGCTCTATTGTCAGCGCATCATCGTCGATAATTGAGGGGCAGAAAAGAAGTAAACTCCCTCCTCGTTTGCGAATTAGTATGACTCGAAACTTACATGCTATTGTTTAAGTAAATTGTAATATTAGTTTACGAAATATTTTGTTTAAATACATCACTGTTCTTGTTTAATCCTGTTAACTATAATTTTTTAATTTTTACTTCTGTAATAATTTGTCTCGTTTTTTTTTACAAAAATATAATTTATTTTTTAATCACATTAAATGTATTTTTCTATTATATAATAATAGATATATAACATATATAAATAGAAAACAATTTTTAAATTAATTATTTTAAACAAAAAACTTTGTAATTTTAGGAGCCACTACATCAATGCATTTGAAATTAATTTATTTTTAATTAATTCAAAAATACAATCTTAAACAATCTAGGTAAATTTAGGATCTGTTCATTCCATAAGATCTCTACAGATGGCACCACTGAAGTTAAATTTATAGCTACTGAAGAGTAGTTCAATCAATACATGATGATACAAGTTTGCAAAAATAACAAATTACTATTCCTAAACAAAAAAATACTTATTTATCTTTCAGCGTTTATAGCAATTACCATCACGTGGTATTAGGTAAAATAAAAAAAAACTATAGTAAACCATTTCGTTTCCCCCAGCCCCTCTCCTCAGTTACCTATTATCTAATTGCATGAGCTATTACTTAATCACGTGCATTTGGAAAGGAGAGGTATCGTTTCTGCATCTCATAACAAAGAGGGATTCGAGCCGGTGCAACCCTTGCAAACTGCATGCGCTTCTCTTATGCGGCGCGACGGGATGAGACAAGCGTTTACGTTTGGAGTAGCCTGCAGTCCCTCCTTTTCCAAACAGGAATTTGCACTCTCTTCGTTACGATGGCCAGGCGTCTCTGCAAACTGCGCGAACGCTGCGATAAAGTAACGTGGAGTAACGCGGTGTGTATATACACCGGGTGGGTGTATACGTCCTCCCACTCCCCGCGGGCTCACTCGTCCAACCCGGGAAGAGGGCGAGAGAGGACGAAGGAGGGAGACAGAAAGAGAAAGAGCGAGAGGGAGAAAGATTTGCAGGCCCTGTGGGCTTGTTTGACTTTACTTGCAGCTATGTAATTGAATATTATACCAGGCTACCTCGCTGGAAGGGTTGGAAACTCTTACAGAAGGGTAGGGCTTGGGGGCCGAGGATCCAAATGGTGGACGGGAGATAGCCCAGGAAGCCTAGAAGGAGCGCCTGATGGAGTGGTTCGTGAGAGGAACCAGAAAATTAACTGAAAATCTCACGAAATCGCGAAGGACCCTCCGCCGCTCCGGTGAATGTGTTTACCCTTTATTATACTCGCGCATTCTCTCCTCCAAACCTTCGTTCTCTTCTATCGGGCTATCAGATCCACCGAATCGCCTTTGCGTCTTTCTTCCTCTCTTTCTCCACTCTCTTTCTTTCTCTCTCGCTCGCTCGCTTCCATTAAAATAATTCTTCCATGCGCATTTTATTATCTCCGTTTGTAACTTTTACGCTGTTTCTGTGTAAATAATATTTTTCTTGTGTAAAAAGAATTAGAACATACCTTGTATCAACTCTTTTATTATCAAATTTATTAGAAAAAATTATAAATTTTTTATAAGTTATTTATAAGATGAATACTTGGAGACTATAATACTTTTTAGATAAAACGACTAGAAAGTATAACTTTTTTAATAAATTTAATAAGAGAAAGAATAAACTTTTTTGCTTGTATTTTATCTATTTAAAAATAAAATTAAAATAATATGTACAATAAATAACCAACGATTAATACGCTTTCTTTATATTTTATTAGAATTCTCTTATATTAATTTAGAACTTGGTTTCGCTAAAATTAAATGAACACCTTTCACTGATCGTATCTTTTTCAATATTGCGTTCTATAATAACGTCTTTTTAATTAGTGATACGCGAACTACGGCGCGGATATCTAGACTACAAAGCAAATTTGCAAGTTAATTTTTGGCCGTTTATTCGATTTCCTAGCTCTTTCTAAAGTAAATATTTCCGGTTACGCGTTTTATTGAATATCGCGCTTGGCTATATCAATTGTATGCGAATATTGTTTGAATTACGTTTAAAACGTACTGCAACGCGGACGTTGCCTACGACGCACTTTCGGCTAGGAAATACGCGTGCACACACGTAAATCCCAATTTCAATAATTGTGTAAATTTCATTTACAGCTTATATTTTCTCTCTATGAAGTTAATGATAGAGGAGAATTACGCTCGCATATATTATTTTTCGTTAAATGCCTGGCAATTATTTTTCAACGACAAACGAATACTTAAGCGGCCGATAACCGTATGGTTTGGCCTATCCCAAGCACGCGATCGCATTAATATGTATCGCACAATCAGGCGTCCTCCGGAACCGATTACAATCGATCCCGAACATTATCGAATCAAGTTAAGTTACACGATCGATGCTCCCAGGCTTTAACTAAAGCTGACCTGATGAGATTCAGGCAAATTTGACAGGAGATACACCTCAAGAGAGATTTATGCGCGTTCGTTCACGAACGAATGCAATGATACGAAACATTATTTGCACAAAGTAAAAGCAAATTTTTCACAGTGCATTCTTGATTTTATCGGAAAAATCATTTATGTTTTTGATATCAGATTAAACCGTTAATTAAACGCACTCCTATAGCCATTCAAATTTAAAGTGAAAGACATGTCTTCTTGAATAATCATGATGAGACATACACATATACAATATTTATATCATGTAATTAAAAATTCAAAAGTCATAGATTAATTAAAAATTAAGCTTATACAATTAAAAAAAATATGTTTCATACTTTTCTATAAATTCTCTTTAAAAATTAAGAAAACGCTCTTCTATATATATATATATTTAGAACTTATTTTATAACTATACTTTATGGTTTTAACCATATACATACTTCTGCTATAATTACTTTATATAATCTAATTGTAATTATTCTTAGATTCAGATGTAGCATTGCTTTCTCTAGAAAATCAGAAGAGCAGTAGCTTTATCGCGCTTTATCGCATTACGCTGCATCTCTCAAACGATGCATCCTGACTGATCATCAAAAGTGCACCGTGCAAATTCGCCTTAGGAGCTATGGAGAAAGCGAGGGAGCCCGACTCTCTCACTTTCTATTTCTCTCTCTCTCTCTCTCTCTCTTTCTCTTTCTCTCTCTCTCTCTCTCTCTCTCTCTCTCTCTCTCTCTCTCTCTTCGCAATGAGAGGGGATGAACACGCCGCTGGATGGTTGGTATACAGCGGACCGGTATAGTGCGCCGTGCTGGTCGATGGTGCGGCCCGTAACGCCCAGCTACTGCGCAACCAATGCGCGAGTCCACCATGTTTAATGCCGCGAATTCGCTCTCACCCTCACCAAGGGAGTTCGCCACCCTCATCCCCGCGACGCTCCCTCCGGTATCCGAGCGTGCAGAGCAACCCTGGTGCCGGCCCTAACCCCGGTCCGATCTGGTCCTCCACCGATTCTTCCTTCCACCACCCCGACTCTTCATCCCCCAGGGCCGCCGCGTACCTGGAAGGCCGCATAACGTACAACAAATTCCCGTGTACGCGTGGCTTCAAACCGCATCATCAGCCGCCCCCGTGCAACCCCCGCGGCTTCGCATCCCACCCCGCCGCATCTCGCGGATTCTATTTTATCCCTGTTTATCCCCGCGTTTATCCCCGCCGCGCTGACCAACCTATGCCGATCGCAGTCAAACAGCGCGCTTTTAACGAGTTTTTTTCGCGAGACTCGACCGCGATTGTGCTTTTGGCCGACAAATTGCAGTGGATCATTAGCGAGATGAAAGCCCGCGATGCATCCCCATTAATCACGACTGTCGACTGGTTGCGACGCTGATTTTCCGCTCACGTATGTTACATAATCTGATTTATAAAGTGGAAGAAAGGAAAACACTTTACGTAGAGCACATAAGAAATAACATCTGAATTCTTTTTCGATGAAAATAAAAGCATTTTGGTATCGTAAAATCTGTAAAATTAGCTCCATAGCTAAAATACAGTTATTATTAGTTACGAATTATATCTATAAATTTACAAACCATCTTTGTTAATTACAGGACTCATAATTATAATAATAATCGTTAGACGTTAATTTGTATTTTTATAAAAAATAAATAAGTTGATGTGTTATGTATGTATAAAAAATCTCGAAAAATTTTTTTTCCATCATCACAAAGCTTCCTCTATGAGGAAGCAAAAGATCTTCTTGTATATGTCCATAATCTTATAGTATAAATACAAAACATACTATTTTTATATATTTTCTTATAATTTTGTATAATCCGAGGTTGATAGTTTAGATAAAAAATGTCTTTTTACCGCGAGAGAAATAGTTCAACGTAACAATGAAGATTACTTTAAGATTGAGTGGTAAAACAAACAAAAAAAAGTATAAGAATATGAAAGCAATAAATATAGTTTATTAATATATAATTCCAGAATAAATATAATTGAATTTAAATATCGAACGTTGGTACTCACTAACAATAAATCTTCTTCAGCTAAATATAACTGAATAATTTATAGAAATATATATATATATATAAAATCATTGTTAAGCGCTAAAAATTCAGACATGTTGGACATGATATATTAGGTTCTTATATATAAATAATAATATGAGTCGATAAGAGCCATATCATAAGCTGGACACAAATATAATGTGGAATAAATAGTATAATAAAACGATGTTAAAATAACGAATGTTTTCTTGATAGACTAAATTATTCATTTATGTTTAGCTGAAGAAGACTCAGTACGTTCGATACTTAAATTCAATTATTTTGTTCTCGAATTATATATTAATATACTATATTTATTACTTTAACACCCTTACTTTGCTCGTTTCTCCTTGGCCACTCAATCTTAAATTATTGCTTTGCATATAACGAGCTTGACCTCTATACTGAATGAAGATTACCCTTTCTTTCACAAATTTTTCGCAACATATTACACATAATACTTAACCGATCGACTAGAGTTTCCAATTTCGGGGACTGACGCGGAGGTTGAGTATTGCACCCGGAGGTCAGTGATGGTGGCGAACGCGAAACGGCCAGGGGAAACAAGAGGTTGACGTGGGCAGGAATAGGACGAGGGTATATACCGTGGAGGGCGCGAGGTAGGGGTCGGGCCAGTACGGAGAAGCACTAGTAACGTGTATTTGCAGGCCGGCTCGATGCATAGTTAATGATTTGTCAACCGAACCCCCTGCTGGACCGCGCCGCGAACCTGACTAGGCCATACATTATAAGCGGCCAGATACCGGCAGAGTGACCGGCCCGCACGGCGCTCGCGACCACGTACATAGCGCGCTAATCAACTATTCATTTCTGTCGTTGCCTCCTGGCAGTCGCTCGATTGCAACAGCGGCCCTCCGCGGAACCGAAAACAAGTGCCAGCGAAAAATCCGTTTTAATCAACGATTCCTCCTTCCATCACGCGCACGATCCTTTAAATTTTTCGTGCGTTTCATATCTACTTTATGTCGAAAATTTTTATTTTTGTTTTTTCTTTTTTAGAAAGTTAAAAAACTACCCCTGTGTGCGACTTTCTTTGTCATATTTCTATCTTTTCCTCCATTACTATGTTAATAATAGCTGAGAATTAATGTATGACAACCGAATCGCTTGTCCTCCGTGCTCGCATGTTCGTCTATCATGCATCGCGTTTACCTTCGTGCGATCGTCCATCTCCACCCAACGATTCCGGCAAAAACTGTGAGCAGTCGCGCCGAAATGAAAAACCGTATATATCCACCTACATGCCGCGATTTCGATTTGCGACGTGCCGTGCGACCGCGCGTGAATTCGGATTAATCGCGATTTCGCGGACGCGTACCAATTCCCACATATGTCTCAAAGAGCTATGACCGAAATCGGTCGATGCGATATCCTGCAATGGAAATCCGAAATATACGTATGTGTGCGTGGCCAAAAACCATTTTATAAATGAAAGAAACGGCCATAGTGGAATTGGCTACGGAATATTGGAAGGATAAATCAAAACAACCCCGATGGATTGGAGAGTCGACATGTGCATTGGTTTTTCTCTTCTCTTCTCTCTCTCTCTCTCTCTCTCTCTCTTTTTTTTAATTATAAATTCCTTTCTATTGATTTTGTCACAGACAGGTTTCTAATAATTAATTAAATTATTTAATATAATATAATTAAATATCGCTTGCTACACTAAAATTAATTAATATATCGTATGCTTGCTATTACGTAATTAGATTATTCACGGGTAATCGGCGTTGAAATATATTACAGCAGCCCTCGACAACCCGAACAACCGATTAATGGTTAACCACATTATTCAGAAGGACTTGCGGTTTTTTATGAAGCCTCTATCTACCCCGAAGGATTGCGGTGTACGATCACGCATGATTAACCCAACACTAAAATCACATTTCCATGTTTGCCTTGTTCTACATATATATATATATTAAATTTTCATCAAAAAGTTTTAAAACATCTGCTGTACTTACACTATTATTTTTAATCATAAAATTGAATTATACCATTTTTATATCTAATATAATTCATTGAAGAAATCGATATTGATTAATCTTATAGAAATTCATAAAAAATATCATTTATAACAGAAAAACATTTACCCCAAACTGGCTATTATTTTAAGTAACATTTTAACGCATTTTAATCTGTAGAAATATTATAACTGCATTAGTTATATGTTATTTTACTTCCATATTTTATTAGTATAAGTCATATAACCAGCGTAAAATATTTTCCATTCTCAATTATATACTATTCCGACAATTCCTCTCTACAAGTTTTATATATTTTTAATAATAAGTTTATTTATTTATATATCTAACATCTCTATTTTATGAATTATACACCATCAACATTTTAGTAGCAATTTCCCATGATACAAACCACAGATCGTCACAATATTGAGTCGTGCAATTTAGAACAAATCGACGTTTCGTTTCGTGGATAACGATTTCCGAATAATAATAGTAATAAAGTCAGCGATGCCCGCGGGGCGCAAACAGCGCGGATAAAGTGACATTTGCGTTAAGGCGCATTAACGCCCCGGACGTTAGTGCACGTCATTAATTAAATGTAAGAGCCGATGGAGTGGTGCGCGGTGGTTAGAGGCTGTAGACAATCTCCAAATATTTGCGAGGACGAATATCTTACCTAAACATCGGCACGGCGACGGGCGACGGTAGTTTGCGACCGCCGCGCTTAACTACAGACCCCGAGCGCAAACGAACCCGATTTCTGAATGCACCGGCCGATCTGAACGTACTAGAGAAACCGGCCCCCGATTTTTCCCGTGTGATTTTGCAGCGCGCAAATATTTGTCACAAACAAAAACAAGTTCGACGTATCAAATCGCATCAGCATGGTTCAAAAATTTCACTCAGGAATTTATTTAAAACATTACGCGAAGTATATATGCGTGTACGTCACTCGGCCGAATAAAATGGAACTTTAAATCCAATTTTATTATTGTCATTATATGTAAACGTATGCATTGTCATAAATAAGAAATAAAAATATCATCATGCTTCCATAAATTCGATGCATTTTATCGATGTAATCCGCCTTAACCACAAAAATATCGATAACACACGACCCTATCGGATTGTATTCAGTTACAAAAATATTTTATTTATTAACTTAAATTAAATATTGTATCCTTCGAATTTTCAATAGTCTTCTCTCTCTCATTCTCGTTTTCATAATTTTTGACATACAACTGGTACAACGATCACGACATGCCGACTGTACAGATATCTTCCGTACAAATCGATTCGTGGCTCTTCCAGGGGAATCCCCGCTGCGTTCGTGGTGCGTTTTATGGTGTTACGTAATTGTTCGCCTCGCAGCATGGGACGGGCACGCCCCACCTGGCACCAGGTCGTTCATTTTTCCTGGCGGGTCCTGACGCAGAACCGTGCCGGGCCCATAATTTCGTCCGTAATTTGTCATGACTACCCGGAGATTATCGGTCTCGCTGACAGCCTTTCGGCTACCGTTTACAAGCGGTACTGTTGCTCTTCCCTTCTAGGAAGAACCGTGATGATGCGACGGATTAAAAGAATGTCATACCGATCATCTCTCATCGTGAGACGAGAGGAAGAACCGGAAACTCGATTTTCATGCCGATTGAATGTGTTCGATGCCTTAGATTTTAATTATCAAGTTCAATGAGGAGCAGATTGTATTTGATATATTTAAAATCGTCACGCAAACCGCAAACAATTATCCGATCGAGAGAGCAAATATTTCCTTAGATTCTGCGATTATTCCGAACCGTTTAATTTTGACCGACCTAATCCTTCTGTTTAGAAAACTAATATTGAATGAATTTGTTGTTAAAAATATGCGATGCAATAGACATTAGCATTAAAAAATTTATTTTAATTTCAATATATGCGTTTAATAAGATTCAAGATTTGATAATTCAAAAAATAGTAAGATATATTAGAAAATAATTACTTATAATAAACATTAAAATAATTAACTCGTTACATTTATATAACAAATACAATTTGTACATAAAAGATTTGTCAAATACGTTTAAAAAAAATTAACTATTAAAATTATCTTGTCATTAAAAAATGTTTAAATAATAAGAAAATAAATTAATAAATTCAAACTTTGTTTTCTCAAAAATTTTAAGACATAAATCTAAATCATATTATGCTTGTCTTATTATTATATTTACTATATCTATATATTTAAATAGCATATTATATGTACAATACAATTAATAATACCAAAAAGTGATCGTTTATTTCACCAGTCAATACCAAAAATCAAACCAAGTCTTTTTAATTAATAATAATTTCTTTCTTTTTTAAGTTTCATTTTATATTTTGAAGATGGTAAAATTTTGTTGTTAAATCTTAAAATATCCGCATTAGACACTGTGCCTAATGAATAAAATAGTTTATCATGCAAATCCGCAATCGATGTGTCAGTCAGCGAGTCAGCGAGTCAGCGAGTTCGTGAGTAAGAAACTTTCGCGTTCATTCTTCGTTCTTGGAAGAAAATCGTCGCGACGCCGAGCGTCGTTTGCCGAGCACACAACGCGATTTGATTCACTTGCTCCCTCAGCTTCTTCCCGTTTTTGCGCGCGTGCGTATATGTGCGGGACTCTACGCATACACATCTATAAGTGCACGGAGGGAAAGAGGGTAGTGCAGGTCATAGTGTCACGAGCATACGAAAGGAGAGAGAGAGAGAGAGAGAGAGAGAGAGAGAGGGAGGGAGAGAGAGAAAGGGAGGGGGAAGAGAGAGAGAGAGAGAGAGAGAAGAAGAAGAACAGACGCACATATACAGAGAAAAAGACGGAGAGAAACGGCTCTCGCGCGCGAACAAGGGTGTACGCGTGCTCTCTTTGCTTGTGTGTACGATGTCAATATTATACGACAAACACACTTAAATAGGCTTAAAATACTAACATCCACCTCGCGTCCTCCGCCGCTGTGTGAATTATCCGCGTGCGATGTGTGCGACTTTATAGAAGTGCGTTTAGCCATGTCGTTATGTCGCCAGCACGGAAATACTCGCCCGAATTATACGACCGTTCGCAACTCCACTTAGTCGGTTATGCATCCAGTTTCGCGTCTGGTCGAAGGAAAGTAATATGACATTACGTAAATCGAATGTACATACACGAATCTATTTATGGCTTTGTTTCATTCGCCGCATAAATAGAAATAAAAATAGAAGCACAGAACGCTTTAAATTTTCGATGTAATCAAGTCAAATATTTAATTTGATGGATTACTTGTCACTGCTATTCATTGCGATTATTTTTTGGTTATGAGAATTATTTATTTTTATCACATGTCTCTTAATTTATAAAAATTACTCATATTGGACATCATCACAATTTATAGTCATTCACAAGTTTCATACTGTTAGAAAAAGAAGCTTTGCTCAAATATTAATTTTCAACGCTTTCCAATTTTGTCAAAGTAATTGCAAATAAAAGCACAAAGGGTTAAGAGTTGTGAAACTTGCAATTCGAGTAAAGTGTAGCTGCCCTGAGAAAATGGTAAAGGTAGGAAGGACGGAGAAGAACCAGTATGCGGTGTGCGAATTGAATGGCGATGTCTATCGCTGCGTGGAACGCAACATTGAAGTTGTAAGAGCTAACGGGATCAATGCTGAGATTCGGCACTGGTGACCGGTTGTTTGCTGATTGGCTTAAATCAACGTTAAGCTGATCCAATCCAATCCGTGCTCCGAGGCAAGCGGCCCCTTTTCTGCCCTTTCTGCGGAGCCAAAAACTAGGGTGAAACGCTTGTACATCCCGATACACGTACACGCGCAAACGAACTTAAGGCTGCGGGATACATTTAACGATAGGATTAGAAATCGAGATTCTTGCGCAGAGCCACTAGGTCGACTTATCGATCAAGCTCACATCCTGTAGCTTCGACCTCGATCTCGCGATTCGTCAAGGATATCCCAAGAAGCAAATTTTAAAGAATATTTAAAGAATTTTAAAGAATATACTTTTTGCATTGTTTCGACAGACACGACGTGCAGCGGCGAAGTTGTAGCTTAAACCTCTTTTCCTCCTCTTTTGTTTCTTCATTGCGGCTTCTTCGCATGTCATTTGTACAACTCTCACTCGAAAACACACTTAATTACAAACGCGTGTATATTAATCACCATTTGTACGGCACTCCCGACGTTAATTGCCAACGCGACACTTTGTGTGGTACTTCCGACGCGACGCGCACTTCATTGTATTGCGACGGAAGAATAATACAAAAAAGTAACTCATATGAAACTACTATCCGCTTAACACTCACTATATCTTATCAATTAGCAACGGAGAATCTCAAGCGAAAGGTTTTAACATTCATTGATGTATTTATACTACGTGACTGACAAATATAAAAATTCAAAGTTAATTAATGACTCACTAATTAAACACGTCGTTTAATTTGGAGTTCATTTCTTACCCATTAATGATGAAAAATTTTGAAAGTAGAATCGGTAGCTTCAACCTAATATCGTACGACACAATGCGATTAATAAAATTATGAGTTAGATAATTAAACGCAATAGATTGTTCGAAAATATACAAATGAGAATTTAATAATATACACAAAATATATATTTCGATCACGTAATTTCAACGAAATGTGTATCATTAATATATGTATTATTAATAAATAATAAATGATATATTATGCATTATTAATAAATAATAAATGATATATCAATTTTCTGCTACTCTTAAATCATCGATCCGGCGAAACATGTTTGAAATACGTTACATTTTACGGCCGACTTTGCGTCATGAATGGCATGAGGAAGCGTCTTCGAGATCAGGATCATGAACGATGTGAACGTCCAGCGATGTGAACGTCCTGAACATAAGATCTACAAGACGAAAAGCGAAGGAAACCTTAATAGTCGAAACCCGGACAAAAGTCAAATGTCCGGATGCAGGACCGCATTGTCCACGACTGAACTGTCGTGAAATTCATGTGCCTTTTTTTGTAAATTCCTTTGACATACTTTCTTTCAATAAATGTGGCCGTCTCCTCGGACACGAATCTTCTTCGCGAGATAAACGAGAGAGAAGCAGGAAGGTGTCTTTTGATGAGGAGGGGGTGAGTCTTGTACGAGATTTGTAATGGATCGGTGATCGATTGTGAGAAACCACGTGTTCGTACCTGCACTAAAAATATTTATTTTCAGCAAAGAATACCGCGGCCTATCTAAGGGACTTGAGGCTACGAAAACATCCCCTGAACAAATTTAATCGGCAATTAGAATTCTCGTGATGAAATGAGGCGTTGAGAATAAAGAATATACCCCTAACGCAATTTCTTTTTTGCGGAAGATCGAACACTATTTCGGATGGGATAATAACAACTGTTAAAATTAAAAAAAACTAATGCGCTTTTACCTAAAGAAATATATATTTTTTGTTTAAGAAAATTAATTATATATTATTTTATAATTAATAAATAACACAATTCCCGTAATTAATAATAAAAAAATATGCACACTCTGAAGTTAATGTTTATCATTACTATATTATCAGAAACCAGATAAGAATAATTAACAGTTGGTTGAAAGGTTATTAAAATATTTTAACACGACTTCTTTAACACAAAATTTTCAATATGACTCAAACAAAGGTTTGGTTCTGCGATAAAAAAATTGTGTTACCGAAAATCAATCTATAGAGTCTTTCCCAGCCAATTTGTCGGGGTTGTTTGTTACTCGGTGAATACCCCTACGCCGCCCAAACTGCCCCTAGGAAACGTCAGTATTCAAAGCATAACGCCTCTACCAGCCCCTGATCGTGCAATTTCGTCGCTAGCGCTCTTACGAGACTAATGTCGATCGTATATCGTTGGGGCGTGGTGGCTGAAAGGATGTATACGTTACGGGATGATATATCGACGTCGGACGGCAATAGCACGCAGAAAATGAGCAAACCTGTGAGAATTCTGTCCGGCACTTCCGATCATCGAAGAAAGTTTAATACTCTTAAAAGCGATGTGTCACGTAAAAGTGGGACTTTAATTTAAAATTCTATATTCCTTCATAACTAAATGATTTACAAAATGTTTGGATAGATTAACATTAATTAATTCAAAACGATATACAAAATATTTATGCAATATAAGTATTATGTAAGCATTACTATTATAACTTGCAACATATTCAATTTAACTTTGTCTCAAAAACTAATTAAAATTTCGAAATAGAAACCAAGTTACATCATCATCGAAAAATCACACGGTGCTCTGGAACGAATTTCCGAAAAAAAATCGAAGTTAGATAAGACATCCTTTGACGTAAGAAACAAGACTGTAAATTCCCATTGATGACGTCGGCTCGTGTCGAGCCGTTTGCGAGCAATCCTGATGACTGTGATGACGCGAGCGCTAAAACAACATTTTAAGCGGACAAACGTGCATGGAAAATGATAACAAAAGGCGTGACCGAGGCGGAACACATGTCCAAACATTAGGCACAATGTCCTCCACCGGTTTAGAATTGCATCGAAAGCCCACTACCCCTGGTACCCGCTTTTACCTCTGCCCCTTTCCCCCTTCGTTGTATTCGGCTGTGTGCCGCCAACGGCAAAATGTTTACAGTGCGTTACACGGGCTTTCAAACCCCGGGAAACGTTCGAGTAAACGGTGTCTAAATGCCATGCAATGGTCAAGAAATAACCGAGGAGAATGACTGCTGACTGGTGTCACACTCGTTGCCCAATGAATCGAGATTTCGTTGGCGCCCAGATCCTTTACAGACGGATCTCATTCACAAAAGTCTTCTGTCACGCCACTCGTGGCACAGACATTATAAAACTGTCCATTTTTGACAAGACTACGAAGATATAGCGACACTGACTGTCGCGACATCATTGTAGAATTAATCGGTGAATAAAGAATCGATAATAAAAAACGCGATTCATCGTGTCGCGTTGCGACATTGGGTACTATGATATAATATATAATATAATATAATATAATGTGATACATAATATAATATAAGTCTTAAATATAAAATTATTTGATATAAAAATATTTCGTTTCTCTATGAAAGCCAATTTGAATTCTAACTCTCTTTCACAAACACGACAAAATGTTTCGAAAATCGAATCAAATTAAATATTGAACTATTTTATTTAATTTTTATCTTTATATTGTCCGTTATTTTCTGTTTTAACGCTAACGCGAGCAACACATTGCAGAAGCACACCCCCGCCAGCAACATGTAAGTATTTCCATGCGGGTGTACACGCGACGGAATCCCGGGGTCCCGGCAAAAAGACGCGATCCGAAGTCCAAACAAACGTCCCCCCACGGGGGCCCTATGGTGCCCCATTGAAGATTCACCGCAGGCTACAACAACGTCGGCGCTGCTGCCCTTTCGTCGCCATAGAACGAGTCTCTCGCTTTCTTCTCAGGGATATCCCATCGTATCTATCGACCCCTCTTCTATTTCGAATCCGAGGCTACATGCCGCCGCTCGCCCCGGGGTTATGAGATTTTATGAGAGCCAAAGCGGTTTACGCGCCCTGGATCTTCTCCGATCTGCTTTTCTCTTCGTATTCCAACGGCAATGGCTGCCGCACGAGTACTCGCGAGGCTTCAAGAAGTAATAACGTCGCCACGTCGATTGAGAAGCTCACTTTGAAAGAGGGTGTGAGTGTATAATAACAGTACTTTACAAAACAGTTTTAAAAGTTCGAAACGATGAATACTTTAAGCAACGTGTGCAGTCATATAATATGAAAAAATAATTCTTTAATAAAGTTTATAAAATAAAGATATATATATATAT
>NJRP01000157.1:107451-137958 GCA_003063835.1 Aphaenogaster floridana | reverse complement strand
TCGCCATGTTGCTTTTTGCCATGAAGCATCTTTCATCCGAAATTACTAGTAAAGACAAGTAATTTAAGCCCTTACACGTTTTTTTAAGTTGCATCAAATTTTGGACAGGGAGGTCATCTGGTTTACGTGGAACGTCCCGATAAACTGACATTAGATTCGTAATCAGTGACATCGAAAACCCCTAGTGAGGTTATTTTGAGGCCGATTCGATCATTAAAAAGCTAATAACGTAGGATTATCGGGGGATTCATGCAATTTTTGGCCCTTTCAGGCGCCATATTGGATCCGCCATTTTGAATTTTAAAGCGGGGCACATGACTTTCGAAAGTACTAGTAAAGACTAATTTTTTGAGCTATCGAACGTCTTTGTAGGTCGCTTCAAATTTTGGGCAGACAAGTGATCCGGTTGACGTGAAACGTCCCATATATATATATATATATATATATATGGAAATAAAATTGTTATACAGTTTTTCTCAATTTTATAGAATCTGAGATTTGTTAAGATTCTAATTAATTAAAATCAAGTCGCGCATAATTTACGAATATTGGAAATCGAAGATGATCTCATAACGTAACGTAAGTACGCAACTCGTATTTGGAATTTCCAAAGACGTATGTCGTGCAATGCACGTCGTTCGCGGGATTTGATGATCTAGGCGTGGTAATTTCCCGTCCGAAGCGCGTTCCCGGTCGCGATTGTTTGACAGGATATGAACAAGGAAGGATGTGAAATAATTGAGTGATTCGAAGCGCCTTCATGGAACCGATAATCGAACATGGTCGATGGTGTCTTCGATACAACGAGATGAAGTCAGCGATGCCGATAACAGCTAAAAAAAATCACTCCTTTCTCAAGTCTTCGGCTTTAACCCTACCTCTTGTAGAAAGTCAAACACGATTGTAAGCGATATCGAGGAAACCTGTGCGTTACGACACTCGGATGGCAGTAACCTCGCACGAGCAACGGTGATGGAGTAGAAAACGCCCGAAGAAAGCGAGAGAGAGCGAGAGAGAGAGAGAGAGAGAGAGAGAGAGAGAGAAAGATAAAGGGAGACTATTTTTCTTTCCCTCGTTACGTCTCTGCCTCTCCTTCGTTACCACGAAGAAGACGGCACGGCGCGGCGCGGCGTCCTCCGTTCTTGGTTCTCCGAGACGTGGACGCTATGTGGGTCGTTCCGTCTCATCTTGTTCCGCGAGCGTTTCGTTCCGGGCCGCCTCGCGAGCCCAACTTGCGTCAATATTTGACTCAAACACGTTAAAACAATACCCGTAGCCCCGTAGAGCGCGCGCGGAGAGTCGTTCCGACGTGCTTCCCGGAATTTTATCTCGCGTCGGAAAACGCCTAACGACTTCCCGCCGCACCAGAGGATTTCGGTGTCGCCGGCGGATAGACGGGGGACAGGGGGAAGAATTCCCGGCGAGCACGAAGAGAGGTCACGTTAACTCGCCATTGGTGCGCATCGTGCCTCTTTAATTTTGCATACGCTTCTTCTTCTTCTTCTTCTTTGCCCCGCGCTTGTCGGCCAAGCGATACACGTAGTTACACAGTTGTGTGAGAATAAATCAGATTGTAATGGAAACTCCCGCCTCTCCATGAGATTAAGATACCGTCGATAACGTATTATGAAATCCCAAGCTTTAAACGCAAGTAACTTGATCCGTACGATACAATAGAAGTTCGACGAACAATTCTTCTTTTTAATATCTTCGAAGAAAAGAGTTACCAACATTATTTCGTGACTTTGCATCGAGAGGAATGAAATTTATGCGCAGATACAAAGCTATTCTTCTGCTTTCAAGAGATATAATTACTTTCGAATTATAGATGAAAAAATGAAAAAAAAAATAACGGCGTCTAATTTGATGCATTCCGCATGCACGTCAAGAGAAGAGTCATCCGCGTTTAGATTCGCAAAGCGGAAGTAAACGCGATGGTGATAACGCTGCGAAAGAAAGAAAAGAGGGAAAAGAGGCGCTCTTGCGCGCGTAGAGAAACGCAATAACATCGCGCTCTCTTTCTCTCTCTCTCCTCGTCCTTTAAAAGACTCAGAATATTGTCCTGCAGTGCAAACAGTCGCAGACACATTCTGCGTTCCACTTTGGAGCCGGAGGCCGCGCGACAAGACGCAACTCGCCGCGGCATGTTTGCCCGCAGGCAAATGTGTTTCCTTAGGCTGTCCGAAATGTTTGGACGGGCCCGTGCGCGCCCGCATAAGTGTTCAATGATTCAATGGTAGGTCCCAGAGTCGGCGGCGCGGATAAAGGACCAACGGAGAGAACGTCCATCTTTTCGAGCACCTGCGGAAATCTGCCGTGATTCGTCGCCGCCAACGCGAACGAAAGGTAGTGAACTAGTTCGATGTCCTGATAACTAGGAGCCATCGATCGAGCGTCCTAAAAAGGTTGTGAATCGATATTGCGGCGACTGAGAACGAGAATAATAGATTTCTAACTAACAATACTAGAGCATTACTTAAAAAATCATGGTAATACTGACTACGTCACGGAATTAATATTGATGTCTTCATTTCGACACAGACGATCGTAATCGATTTCGAAACATACGATCGTAATGTTCGTGCTATAACTTGAAGAGATTAAAGAAGGTAAAGATATGATATTGAATTGGATGAATGTGAAAAGAACGTAATTCTTTACCAATATTTTACATCCGCAAACTGAACACCTTCTACGTAATACTGCGTTCTCCATTTGCATTCTGCCTGATGGCGCATGCTTCTAATCATCACAGTGCGATATCGTTAAATTTCACTATCGGCATCGCGCTATTCAGCTTCCTCACGATTACATGTCACGCCAACATCCCATGTCATGACGGCCGTATCGCGGCATGATATCTAAACACTAATGGCGCTCCACGTCCACGCGCCGATCTCGCGAGATCTCGAGGCGGCGTCATGTGCTGCTGCCATCTTACACGTCGTCACGTCGGCAGGTATACGGGTATCCGTCCCATTTGCAACTAGTCGCATTATTGTTAGCCCGAGGTATCTCTGCCATACCGCGCGGTACACACGCCGCCTGTGTACACACGTATCTCCGGTTCAGGCAGGTAGGTAGGTAGGTACCCACGTACGAGGCCGCCTCGTCCTGAGACCGGGTGGGTTGTGCACCCGCACACATACATGCATACACACAACACATATACGCATACATAAACCTCGACAGAGCGTGACGATACGCAAGAGTTAGGCGTGTGTCTGTGTGTGTCTGTGTGTGTGTGTGTACGTATGTGTGTGGGAGAGCGGGTGTACCCGGGGGGGGTGGCGTAATATAGAGAGCGGCTAAAGGCGGACGTAATTTCCTGCCCGCCTGACAACGCTGCAGACATGTTTGCGCAACTAACACACGCAACCTACTTAGAGCCTACATGTGTCCCTACGACAATGCGCCAACACACGCCTAATCTATTCCCGGCAGGTACGCGAGACGGTGGGTGTGCTGCATCTCTGTACGCGTACGTCTGTGCGCGTCTGTGCGCGTGCACCGTTGCGCGCACGTGAGCTCGCTTACGGCCTGCAACGTCTACACCGAGGGCCCGAGGGGCTTTGATCGGAGTGCTGAGGAGGGATATCCAACGACGGGGGTGAAAGGTGAGGGGTGGATGCCGGCGAGCTGGATGTAAGTTTGCGAGGAAGTAGTTGCACAGTATTAACTCGGTCGACGCTTCTCGATCGACTGTAACATGGCATAATAAGCGGATGGTGCATTAACTCGGGATTAGAGATCTCTGTGCAATTCCTGTATTCTTTGATACGTCTTTTTGAATGTAAAAAGGTTTTGTCACCTTTCATCAAGTTTGATTTAAATAAACTGCAAATTACAAACGATCCTTTCCTACTTATCTCTCGATATGTCCTTTCTTATAGAAATTTAAGAGCTTTTGATTGCGATCATAAAATCGTACATGTAAATACCAAGAGTCTCAGGGTGTTCTCCATCATGTGGCTTAGCGTCTCGTCGCTTTGAACCCTCAGCACATATTTGTGTCAATTGCTCTTCGTATTACGAGGATTTCTGCAGTATTATCAGCATCTTCAGTTGAGCATAACTGATGTATGCAGCAGGTCTTGTCTGACGCTCACTGCTTGCAAAAACGACATCCTGGGGTGTAAGCTGTTGAAAGTTGAATCGCACGTTGGCAAGGAGCACGGGGCTCTTGTCCAAATACTGACTCACTACGACAACAGTGGATCTACCATCTTCATCTACGTCATAGCGGCGAGCAGGGGGTCGAAAGCTCAGCTGATTGCCTGGTATCACCCGTGGGGAAGAAACAGTCGGTTGTTTAGTGTCACGTGCGGGGCGAAGCGATGCATCGACTGAGCATGCACAAAGTAACGAACGCGTTTTCATTTTCGGCATCGATTATTCTTAAAATAATCAAGATATATACTATAACTTGAATACCGTGATAACGTATAATGACATAACAATTTTATATATAAATATTTTCCAATCATTAAAAATTACCATTCTCAAGAAAAAATTTGCAGTAATATTTTTGCGTAATGTTCAAAGCGCTTTAAAAATTCTCCAAAGATCGTAGAATGTGTCATATCGAGTGGCATGTCAGTTGAATCCACGAGGCCAAGGGGCGTGCAGGAGCTTAAATCGTTAGGGCGCATGTTAGGGTGAGAATTAAGTGTGTCGGCTTACAATAATATGGGCTAATGCTATGCAAAACAGAGCTGGTTACTTCTCACTCGATACGAAGTTATCAACGGATCCTTCAATTTAAGAAACGTCGGCAAAATAAATTCAATTATGGATATTACATACATTTTTCATGTAAAAAATAATATAAATCCCATTATAACCCATAGAAGTATTCATAACGCTTTTATATTTTTTTCTTCAAGTGTAATATCTTCCCCTATAAAGTATTTCAGAATATTAAGGGCAATTCTAGGATATCTCATTTAGTTTACTCGAGTGCACAGAGGATACGCGCTATTGTTCCCTCTTTTAATGTTCCGGGGATATTCCTCGGAGGATATCTGTACGGCACCCAGAGGATGTCCTTAGGCTATTTGAAATGCCAGTGGCGTAACTGGGGCGCGGTTAGTATGTCTCCACTCGTAAATGTCAATTCAACACAGACGTGTCGCGTAATATCAATTTGTTGCCGTTATACACAAACGTCCTTTACGTCAGGCGATTCGTAATTAGTTGTTATATGATTTTCGCCGCGTTTGATAAATATACATTATTTACATTCCTCATCGTACTTCAATTTATTCTCCCGTAATGATTAAGCGAACGGAAAATTGCACAATTACATTCCCGCACGCAAGTTTGTCACATTCCGCGATTTTGTAAAATCGATTGCAGAATTTGTAATTGCACGAATTTTTTAATAAAATTTGCCTGCGTGCTCTATCGCTACGGTACATGCACGTATAGACGCATGCAATCAGACGGACCGTAACATCGCGATAATTAGCTCCCGCGGTGGACCCGATAGCTTCCAGCTTCCAGCACAACTTTGAACCTAATCTGGCCGCTCGTCGGTCAACCGTTGTGCAATACCATCGCGTCCGCCATTATCTTTTTCCTCGTCGAATGTAAATGCAGGCAATATCGCAATGTTGGCGCCAATGGTCCGCGCTCGAGTGACTGGTGCTGATTGATGTTGCGATGTTTGGCCAGAGGGTTGTTTCTGCGCACTCCACCCCCGACGGACCCAATAAGCACCTCACGCACACGCGCGCGCGTGCACACGCGTGCCCGTCCACCTACGCCTAGCCTCCCCGAAGGAGGTGGTGCCATTGTTTACACGAGCTGCAGCCCGTCTGTCGCGAAACCTCTTCCGTCATATCCCTTAGGAGAAGGTGGGAAGGGGTCCTGGCTTTAAACCAACCCCCCTCAAAGGCCGCCATACGACCGATGACATCAATTTGTTGGATTTGAATCATGAAAATTAATCGCCGACAATAATTGTCAAGGTTGTGTGTGAATACTTTTCACGAAAAGTTAGATCGCTTTATATCAATTATTGTTACGATATCAATAAATATCTTTATGCTTTTATCCATTCTTCGAAGTATAGTTGATGGTCGATATGTTAACAAAAGAAATATATTCTTCTTTATTTTTTAATATTCTATATAATCTAAATATTCTCTCGCAACGCTGACTGAATAATCTTCTTTAACAGGATCGTACGACAAAAAAATGAACATTTATCAGACAAAATTCTCTCTCTTTCTCTCTTTCCCGTCCTCCCTTTTTCCTCCTCTCTCCCAATAGCCCGTTGCATCGCATGGTTATCGAAGCAAAAAAAAGTAGTGATGAAAAAAGCGGAGATACAAATCCCGGTGGATGAGCATGGAGATCGTTGGAGTGCGGAAACAGCACCGATTGAATAAACAAAACTGTTTATTGGTAAACGCAATAATTGTCTCATATTTTCTATCGGGACCGTTTCACGCATGATTCGGTGTCTAATATTCGCTGCGAGTATTATTTTAAACAAATGTCTCACGCTAATAACGCAATACTTTCTTACGATACATGAAATCTTTAAAGGAACTCTTTGTGATAGTTCCGTTTAAAAGGAACAAAAGATACTTCAAAGAAAGTTTCGGCTGTACGTTTTTCGGACAATTACTGCTTTACATTTCAGCTGTGATTTTACGATGATTAAGTTCAGTTAATTATACGTTAATTATATATTAGTAATAAGTTAATTATATATTAGTAAAGTTTCTTCCTAAAACATGAATGATCACAATGATTTTATAAAAATAAATTAACATCCGCAATCTAACATAAATAATCACGTATTCTATATCTTCTAATCTTTGCGGCAAATCGCGAATAAGACCTGCCAGTGACTAAATATAATGCGGCAGAGGTGTCATTGTTTCATTGGCGTGTTCCGACGACTTTATTTCGCGACTGCAACAACGATAATGAAATTCGCGCAACTGGCTGTATGACGCCGAATTAAAATCGAGTTAAAATCACTCGCGCGTATGAACGTGGCGCCCGTTAAAACTCGTCCAACGAATGGCGATATATCGTCCAGACGAATGTAACGTCCAGTCCTGGTTTGACCCCGAATCCCCGTCCGCCGCCCCCGCTTCCTCAACCTCTGTCACCCGATCCGCACCCCGCCACCGCGCTCGCGGCCCGAAAGTGCATTAATTATACGAATGTGGACGTGCGCGCGGTACGGGAATATTTTAATCTACTTAAAAAGCCATCCGTTTGAAAGTAATTATCGCGATGAAATTAAAATGTCAACGGGGGCGGCAAGCGCGCTCGTGTTTGTGCTCCGCGATCGCCGCGCGCGTCCTGTTTACCTGCAAATCTAACTAATCTAAATGGTAATGTGCGACGGAATTACGATACGCGACCGTAGCCACTCCCCGGGCCCCTTTCAGGCCACCAATTCACTCGCCACCTCTTCACTCCCCTCCTTCCTCATCGTTGACGCGTTAACAAACGTTTTCCGCTCGTAAAAATGTACACCCGGTTGGCTTTCGGTGCGTGTGATGAGTTTTAAATTCGTGATGAGCTCGGCTATTTGAAGTTAGATTTACAGCGAGTGTGAAACGCGATGAGGAATGAGAGATGATAATGTCCTCAGGGATGTGAGAATTCATCAACATTTCAGTTGTCTGATCGTGTTATATACAGCAATAACATATCAATGTTAATATTACGGTAACTTTACTAACTAGATATATGCATCGAATTGATTTTGGTTTCATGCTTTTTATCTAGTTCTGCAGGTTGTCGAGGTTTCACGACGATGACGCAAATGGCAAGGAAACGGATTCGCGCAAATGGCGTCGTACGTGTAGACCTCGAGTCTTTCCTCCAAGGGGAATGCAGCACGCATCGGGCACCGCGGCCAATTTCAATATTTGCAGAAACTCTGGCGACGAAAGTTTCACACGATTCATAGGTAAAAGCAGAAACGTCCGCGTTGGTTTAACAATTCTTTCAGCGTTGCATGAGGATAGGTCCCGCGCGTAGCAAGTGACAAACAATGCCTAACATTCGATCATCTTGTCTAATACTCTATTTGTAAAGATAATATACAAATGATAATAAAACTGAAGCCTCAGATTGTCACTGACACATAGAATAATTTTTTAAAAAGGTCTGTTAATTGTTTGAAGTTATTTTTTGCATAGACGAGCAGAAAAGATACTTCTTATTTTACATTTAAATGTTTAATCTTCTTGCATGAGCTTCAAAATTATTAATATCACGATTCATGTTCTACATATTACAGTATATTCCATGCATGATCAGGAAACTGATTCGTATTTCTTGTATTTCTACTTTGTATTTCTTTTCATTTATAGACCATTTGACTTTTGAAACTTGGCACTTAGATATTGCGATTCTTGCATTCTCATGACTGAAGATATTTAACGATTAACAGACCCTGTTATTAGTGTGTACATGTACTTATCTTACCTAAATGTACCGTCACCGCGCGCGCGCATAAGGTCGTCGCACAATCTTCGCGAGGCGGCAAGACGATGCTGGGAGCGTATGCCAGCGAATGGCCAAAAGCGGCCTCCACGGGGGTGGAGCTGCAGGTCCAGCAATCGACCGCGTGAAATCGACCACCTCGCACTACTCCTCCACCAGTTCACCCCCCGCCGCTCTCTCTTCCTCCGCATACCACCGTCCTGCGAGATTCCCTCTCTCCCTTTCTCCCTTCCTCCCCCCTCTCTCACTCTCTCTCTCTGTCTCTCTTTCTCTGCCGCTACCCCCAATTCCACTATCCGCCCTCGTGCTCGTTGTATTATCGTACGGCCGCACAGGCTAGCCCCTACATCGTCAACATGTCCGGAACAAGCAAGCGCGCTCGCGCACACCCTCACAAGCACACACCCCCACGTACGCGTGGATACAGGCGCGCATGGATGTCGGCGTGTGCTTCGGGGTACGCGAGAGCACTATCGCCCCGGCAATGTACCGCGTCGGTGTGTGACGTGATTAAACCGCCCGTTCCAACCCCCTTTCCACCCTTCCTACCTCCGCTCGCAGAGAGCAACCACCCTCGCCCACCCTCGCCGCATCAGCCGTCCCGTTTCCTCTCTGCCTTCCTCTCGCCCCAACCTCCTCTTATCCTCCCCGGCGGCGCTCGCTTGCCGCGGCTCGCCAACAACTGCCGGCGGCCAACATGGCCGCCGCTAATTAGCGCCTAATTATTATTTATTGCATCGGACGCGACCCGCGCTCGATGCCCGCACCGCCGACCGTCGCGACACACCACGTAATATGACCGGCACTACTCTCCGCCTGGTTGCCCGCGGGCGAAAAGCCAATCGAAGCCAGGGTACGATTCGGCACACGCCCGAAATCAATCTGGGTTGTCGTCGTTGAACGGGCGGATAATTTCGCAGCTCGTAGTCGCTATATGATGTTTAGATGAAGAACCGTTTGGGATAAATCCGCGCGATCATATAACGACTTATTTATATTTCTAACTTATCAATCCCTCGGGTATCTTCTTCTTCTGACTCGAGTCAAAAAATGCCATCATTATACGATCGAAACAACAGTGAGGATGTCAGTTCTTTTCAGTATTTTAAAGAATTGCCACTTCTAATAATTGTTTGAAATTTCTTTAAATTTTTGATCCTAATGTCTCTTTCTCACACCTGCCCGAGATCATAGTACTGAACCTAGTTGAACTAAAAAAGAGGAATGGCTGAAGAGTTAAAGAGAGAATACGGAATGACTGAATAAGGCTTGAAGAACGGAATATTAAAGACAGGTTCTTCATGAAGATTATGTTGTGGCCGTTAGTTTGTACTCTTCTTGTGTTATCCACCTCGTAGTAACAAAGACTGAGCAATTTTTGAAGGTCGCGGCGCGTCAGGCGGTTCCCAATTCCACAGGCAGCTTGTGAACAGGCGATGAGGAGGAGGTGGAGGAGGGAAGAAGAGGGGGTGGTAGAAGGGGGTAAACGGGAGGTGAGTTGCGGCCGGATCGGTTGAGTTAAGTCGGGTTAGGTCGAGTCGAGCAGGGGTACCAACAGGGCGGTCGCAAATATTGGTATTTGGCAAAGACTATCCTTGATCCGTGTCGCTCTTTCTCTTTCTCTACACCTCCTTGTCATCTCGCTCTTCTGGGCGCGCGTACATTCTCTTTCTCTCACACTCCAACATAGGATACTTCACCATCTTCCACCGTGCACACCGCGTATCATTCTCGCCAATATAACTGAGAATGAGACGCAGGCCAAATACTATCATTCCGCGACCTTGCTCCACGCGTTCCATAGAATTACACAGTTACAAAAACAACCCTTCGTTAACATGGATGATTAGCTATCTTCAAATGGAAAGCTGGAGATTTGTATATTATATAAAGTTAACGACAACCTAATTAATCCCGACATAGAAAAAGAAGAAATAGGAATAATGGTACATAATGGAGAAGAAACAAATAAAGAGTTTGTCCTTCCCCGGCTCCAACAGATATTCAAATCTTCAATCTACTTAAAATCGATACCTATCTTAAAAGGATGATATAGATTATTATTTATATTGATTGCTGTTCCGCGAAATTTCTAATAATAAAACTTAGAAATTAAATTTTATTTTCCTTATCCTTTAATGTTATTTAAACTCTTTAACACACGCGCGTGATAACGTAATTATTATATATATATAACACCTATAGTAATTATATAGTTATCATTGAATGTTACATTATATAACGCTCGCCACCGTTTGTAAACCGGCTGAATGCATGATTTATTGAAGCGGTTAATATTGCTAACACGTAGCTAATATCCCAGAGATATATGTTCCACTCACCACCAATTGATGTTATCCCACATCCTAAGGTAAGTAAAGGCGTTACTGTTTATTCAGGCCCGCGTTATCGCCTTCTCAGCACTGAGAAATCTTCTAGATAGGCTTCTTCAGCCTTGGTTTCAGCTACGCATATTGCGGTGTCTTTTTTCTACTAAACTTACTTCCCATTCGAGTCAACGTTTAACAATATCTTCAACGATGTTATAACAATGGGTACTTTGAACAAAATGATAGTTAAGACTACCTGATGTTTATCGACAAGAAAGTGTAATTTGAATATTGAAATATTATTTGCTATTTAAATCGCAAATAATTTTACGATTATAAGTAAGCAACAAGTTCGTATTCTTTTGATCGCATTTCTCATAAATAAAAATAAATCAAAAACATTGTTCTTTTAGACAAAAATTGTTAATTTTGATGAGAACAATTAACGAGGATCAATTGGAAAAATATCAGTTGAATATCAGAATAGAAAATAAAAAAATGTAAATCAAAGAGCCTGACTTACAGGTGAAAAAAAGCTTCGTGTCATAATTCTACGAGAAACCATTGTGAAAGTTCTTTAAGGGAAGGTAGAAGAGAAACGGGAAGTTCGATAGGGTCAAAGAAAGATATGCAGAGAAAGTATCACGGTGCACGGTGCAGAACAAATATGTGACTACCAAGGCTAATCTTGGGTACGATAACGCGAAGATAATGTCCGGATGTAAGATCCGTCGTAAGAAACACGTTGTTGCCGAATTCACGTTGACCGTCGGACAAACATTAAAAGATATTACAGTTGTAGCAGCTCACCCCTACGACCGTTCTACCCAAAAAATGTTCTCAGGCAATTTACTGCCTGGCTATAAGAATAAGGCTTCAGGATAAGTCAGGATAAGTCTCACGTAATCGTGAAATAAACTTATATTTTTAGCGCTAATGTAATTATCAATTATGTCATTTTCCACTATAAGTATGATTTCAATTCCACCCTGTATGGTGAATTATAGTTATTAGCGTGAGCGCAATGATCACTCATCGAACAACCGGTCGTTCGTCGGGGTGTATTAACTGTCAGAATGCGTAACGCGCGCCGAAGCTCTTAACTCGCGGGCAACGATTCGCACATTCTGATTCCGATTTCAGGCTGGCGCTTCGATATTTACCCGTCGTGGATGCTAACGATGCCGATGGGTTTGCGCAGGTTTGCGTAGACCCGCGTGGCGTTTATTCACGTTAACGAGGCCCGATTAAAAGCCGTGAGGTGACTCACGGGACGTGACGCGCGCGCGTGCACGTGGGTCCCAAAACGAGGGCGGCAATATATCTCGCGATATATATGTCACGTGTTGACGCCAATAGGATGAACCGGCCCCGCGTAACAATGGACCTCCTAATTGGTAACGACGTTCGAGACGACGTGGGCCCGTTCTTTGTTACGCGATCCTTAACGTTCATTCGACCCTCGACTGACCCGCTGCGACACGTATACGGGGACTTTAGTACGGCAATTATCAGTCTTTACGATCGACAACTTCTTGTCTGTTGTTTCGTTAAGCTCCCGACAAATAGGCGTTAACACGGAACGGTAAAAGAATTTCAGAAGGTTTACGGTTACTTTACGTGTCATACACCGTCTAAACTTTAGCACTACTTGAACCTTCTTTTATTATATGTAACTGGTTTTTCATTTACGTGTTATTATCGCTACCTTTAATTTTAATTTAACACTTTCACAAATTAGTTTGTTACGCAACGTTACTTCAAGTCACCAATGAAATTTCTTTCTCTTCAACTGAACTTTATACCCCTCTTTTCTTACTTTTTTCTGCCATTACAATTACTTCATTTCAATATTGAACGTAATAAAATAAAAAGCAGCTGAAAATAATAGGCCTTCGCGACAACTGCCCGTCATCATGCACGCCGGAAGTGAACACTGTCTTGTGACACGTGTCGGGAGTCTACCCACGCGAGTGCCATGATGAAGAACAGTCGCGAGCATCTCGATAAGAATCGAAACCACCTGCGGCACGCGCCCGGACACACGAAACGCACCGCGATGCATCTATGCGTGCATCACTCCTCTGAGTTGCGACGACGTCGGAAATGCAGCGGGCGCCTCGAAGGAGAACAACGACGATTATTCCTACGCACGCGGGAGGTCTCGCGTGACATGGGACTACCTCTCGAAAGAACGACGGAAAGTGAGCTAAATGACGACTGATTGGTGGACAATACACACCGATGTAAAAACCGCATTCCGTCGTTTCGAGTTCAGTCCCCCTTCCCCCCATTCACGATGCACTTGTTCATTGAAATATTTATAACATTATAGCCGACGGTGAAAGAAATAATAGAGAGCAGACGCGACACGAGGTATCGACGTTCTTTGTGCTTAACGCCTAACTGTATGACACCTTTCCTCACGTCGATCGTGAGATTATGAGATACGGGGTTGTTAACCTCTGAGCAGCCTCATTGCCGCATCGAATTTTGTTTATCTATCTTATATTCCTGTCATTGAATTTTATTTATCCGTTTGTACGCACCTAGTATATCAACGTTAAAAGTTTATGAACCGCCCGAACAATGAAAACATAATAACCAGAAACTTTAATTTTTCTAAATTGCCAGTAAATAATTAACATAAGACAGTGCTTCAAAAGTTTGTTTGATCTCAGAATAAAATCTGCAACGTGATGTTCATTTAAATTAATTATTACAAATTACTTATTGCAAATAATTAATTATTATAAATTAATTATTACAAGTATTCTTTATTAATTTTTTAGAATTAAAGGCGGATTATATGTATTTAATGATATTCCTCTCAAGCGAAAGGAGTTAATAATTTGCGCAGAATTCCAATTTAATTCTCGGGAGAGTCTCATAATCCTCATAAAAGATTACGGAATTAATCCTGGGAAAAATCAGAACCACACGTAAGGCCAGCAACGGAATGGATCGGAAAACCGTTTTCTCTTCTTGTCGATACCCTCGATCGAGAGCGACGCACGTCGGACCGTGTGATTATCCGATCACTAATTGATTAGTTAGGACAGTCGTCGAACATATGTTGGTCATCTTTACGATTCTACGAACTCGGCCCGCCGCCCTTAATCCGATAGGGGTCCGAACAGGAGAGGCCCGCGCCTACCGTTGTATATTACGCAACGTGTAATTTGTGGACAAAAGAACACGTTGCTGCCGATGCTTACGATATACCCGCTCATTGTTGCGCCACAACAATACAGCGGCTCTTTACGAGGCAGAACCCGGTGTACGCTAGGTGAAATATTCATTGCCATCGGGGGTTGCTATTCTATGAGCCGTCGGCATTAGGCGAACGCGAGAAATTACAGTAGCTGATTACTTACTGACAAGTCGGACACCATAAACGCAAGCTGCATTAACGAGCGTGCTGCACAAACAAAAAGCAAAGCGTGAACTGGTTACATTGGAAACAATTAATATGAAGCATTCTGGAATAATTAAGAACATTGCTAATCCAGAACATAATACCTATTGCTATGAGATCTGCAAGGTTGCAATTAAGTGACGTTGAATTATTAGTAAAAATAACAATTAATGAAAGCAAATTATCTTCGTACATTATTGTAAATTTTTTATCCTAAATATATTACCACAACGAGAAATCGACGGCCGGATGTTGGCAGAAAATCTTCTCGGGCCTTCCGCGAACGATCAAAATGTTACAATTAACGGGAAATCATCTATCTCGATATTTTCGAGGTCGACAAATCTGTTCCCATGAAATTAATCTTCCGCCGGCCGAGATCGCGATCCTGTTAAGCGAGACTGCTTCAAACGATGCGACTAATCCAAGATCCCGGATCCTGGTAATCTCGTGGGATGATCCGAGGAGAGGAACTGCACCCGCGTACCGCGAGGCTCTTCGAAGCTATGGTGGATCGATTTGTCGGTCGATTAGCCACGGCCGGTGTATCGGACGGGCTTTAAAAGACGCAGACTGGCCAAAACTCCTCGGCAGGATTCTCGAGGTTGTTCACACCGATGTCTTCGGTCTGGTCACTTTCGTAATGGAGGATTCACCAAAGGATATGAAGTCGGCATGACTAATGACGTGGGACTAAAAGCTATTTCGTAATGCAGGCAGGGTTGGGAACGTTACTCTAAAAAAGTAACGCGTTACCGTTACCGTTACTTTTTGTAAAAAGTAACTCGTTACCGTTACTCGTTACTAATTTTAAAAAGTAACGCGTTACCGTTACCGTTACTTAGAAAGTAACGATTCGTTACTTTTTTGAAATGCTAAAGTAAGATGTTATAATAGATTATAAAATTACATTATTTAATAATCAATATTAAAACTTAAAACTCCAAACTAGTTTCTATATAGCAAGCTTTTTTATATTAAACTCGACTAATAATTCTTCTAATTCTTTATATTAATATCTTTATTTTTTAGTATACTTATCTTTATATGAATTTATATTGTAATTCACAAATGTCATTTTGTCAAAAATTTTTATTAAACTTTGTTTTTAAAAATTAATGTTATTAAGAGTGCATTCCGATATTCACTACCAGTACTGAAAATCTATAGTTCACATTTCATATACATATACTACAGACTTTTAGTACTAGCAGTGACTATCGGAATGTAGCCTAAGATATAAGGTGCAGAATATTTTTTAAAAATAAATTTAAAATATATTATAAAATATGAAAATAAAAATATTTCATAATTGCATTTATTGTACGTAACCTATAATCCGGCAGGTAATACATTGTATATATTTGCGTATTGAAGAAGACTATTGAACGCGATCTATTGAACAGATATAAAAGATAATAGGAAACTAAAGTAACGATAAAAGTAACGGCTGAATTCGTTACCGTTACTGTAAAAATGTAACGACGTTACCGTTACCGTTACAGACAGAAAAAAGTAACGATTGTTACCGAAAAAAAGTAACGAAAACGGTAACGGCGTTACAAGTAACGTGTTACTTCCCAATCCTGAATGCAGGTATTATCGCAACCGCATATTTGCGTGTCTCAGCTGCACTTTCTTCATTTCTTTTCATTTTTCTTTTTATCTTCCAAGCGTCAATATATATATATATATAAATAGTTCAAAACTAGCGGCAATAAATGTAATATAATGACAATCTGTTTTAACGAAAGCCTATCAAAATATAAATAAAAAGGAGAATTTATTTATATAAAGACAAATCGCTTTTTTCATGACTTACGATGCACATAAACATACTCACAAATATAGAGCGTTACAAATAAAGATAGTATATAAAACGTTGTGTATATTATACAATATATAACAAGATATTTAATGCGATTATACTAATATATTTTTTATATGTCTCGTTTTACGATTGCCAGATTCGTATTTACTCGAACAAATATTAAATAATTTGATAAGAATTATAAATGAAAAGATCTCCCGTGTTCTGATTTAGGAATGTTTGACCTTCGGTATAGGCTCTTCGATGAGGAGTCGCCTTTTCGGCGACCACGAAGGTGGTCTGGGCAATTTAGGTCGTGGTACCGGGCTCGATTGTTTGCGATCTCTACCTCTACCGCGAGTCGGAGATCGTCTTCGTTGCCGTCGTCGTCCTTTAGTTGTATTCGATCTGCCGGTTGCCTTTTTCGTGCTACTCCTCTTCCTCTTCTTTGTCCTCGTATTCCTTCTGGCGATATTGCGTTTAGAGTTTGTAGTTTGATGAAAGTCAGGATCAAACCTGCCGAAATAATGTATACATATATATATATATATATATATATATATATATATATATATATGAAGAGAGAACGTAATCGCTAGAATCCTTGGGATTATAAACTTCCGCATAGATATTGAGATATCTGTTGCACAAAATGACATATATTTGTAATAATTTACAATAAGACTTTAGTAACAATTTTACAATAATAAGTTATGCATAATTTTTCTGAAAATTATTATTTTTATTACATTTAAAATTATTTTTAAGTTATTAATAGTACAATATTTTTTGACATTATTAGGATTTAGCTTATCAAAATAAATAATAGCTACTGAAGTTTTATCGAGAAGGAAGTTATTGAAGGAGAGTTGCAGTTGCTTTTGCAGACGCAGTTATATAAGTTTCGCTCAGAGATTTTTCTCGAGAACCTTAAGTTATTTACTAGAAGAGCTTTCCGAGGAAAAAGCACCTGAATTTGTTTCTCTTCTTAGCAAGTATACCGAAGTCCAGACCACGACGCAAAGCGACGGCGACGTCTCTCCGAAGAGTTTTACCGACCGCGATGTCATATTTGTCGCTGATGTGCGTCAGTATCTCCTTCTTGGAAAAGCCATCGGGCGGCTGCTCCGTACGAAGCAGGTCGTAAACGAGGGCGGATCGACGCACCATTCTTGTTGAAGTGTGACTTATTACGATAATATTTGTTACAACCGGACATAACCAGCCGATTTATAATGCCAATCGCGAAGGATGCAAAATGCCAAACCTCGCTGAAGTTCGATGCATCTATCACGAGTGACAAGCTTCGCGTATACGCTGACGCACATATACATATATGAAGAGCATAATTCTATAAAATAATAATTATCTAAAAGTACAAACGACATTTTAATTTTGCGAAGAGTATTTTTTCACGACAATTTGGATAACTTAGATTCAACTAAGTTATCCAAATTGTCGTTTTTTATTTATTTACTGGCGAAGAAAAGATTTATTTCGGTATTTTTCACTTTTCACTGTTCGATAATAAGTATCATCGGTTAAGCTTTTATATTTCACGCAATATTAAAGAAACTTACGTTAAGCACCATATGTTATTAGCGGCGTAATTGTCATTGATTATCATTATCATCTCCGTCACGTACGTAATATCCAAGAGATGAGAGCCAATGTACCGATTTGCATACTCTTGCTGACGAGCTTTTATATATAAATCGATATCCCCCTTCGTCCGAGCGCCCATCCCCAACACACACACGCATATTTTATATAAAATATACGTATAATAGGTATATATATATGTATTTATATATATAATATATATATTTGCACATATGTATATGTACGTGTACTCCAGAGCTCTGTTCCGATACTTGGAGCAGCCCGCTGTTTGCCGAGAGGGATGCAGAGAGTTTAGAAGGAGCTCGGGCTAGATGGCTGGGCGACTTCGAGGGGTGGTTCTGGCAAAGGGGGTTGAGACTTAAGTCGGAGTGGGAAAGGAGAGGCATGAGGTGAGACGAGGATGAAAACGAAGAGAAATCTTGGTGTCTAGAAAGAGAGAGTCCGCCTGGATGGCCGGCGATTCTGATTTCCGTCGGGAGTTTCGCTCTATCGAGGCGGAGGAACCGAAGTAAAGCCGTCTTTAATCATTCGATTGCCGACGCTCCAGATCCTTCTTCCTGCCACGATGGTGATGCTCGATATCCAGGATGCGACGGGATCCGACGCGCGCTCTGGCTGTTTGCTTATCATTTTGACGATTGGACGTCTCGAAAAACAAACGGTAGATTAATTCGCAGCGTTTTGCCGTGAAAGCAAAGATCTCTCGTTATCAATGAGCAGTGCATTATGTGTGCCCGGTGATTTCTACAGAGAGAATCCCAAATTGATCAAATATACTTGAGTTACAGATTCTACAAGAAAACTTAGCGATTTTTTTCCTAAGCGTGTTTTTACAAAACGGATAATTAAAGTATATACAATTATGTATAATATAAATTGCAAATTTTCTTAAATGTGACTAAAGTGTACTTGATATAAAGTATGCTCCTAATTGCAAATAATTATAAGGAATAAAAATATTTTTCTACGCAAAGCGATGTGCCAAAGATCACTGTTTCCAATTTCGTTCTTTCGTTCTACCGACTTACACAGCAGCATTGAGAGCAAAAAGAAACGATGACCTTATTGTATTAGCAGAGCTAGTAAAATATATTTGCGCAGATTGTTAAATATTAGGTCTAAATTACTACTTTCCGTCCCGTTGAATAGCCCGTGAAGTTTTCTGCATGGAACTGGAAGATCGAGGATTTTTCTCAATTTTTCCGGGAAGTTCTTTCCAAGAAAATTGGTGCGGAAACATCGACTCCTTTAAAAGGGTACTATAACTACACTCTATTTTCATAATTATGAATGCTAGCAGTGTCAAGTGAAGTAACTTGAATTCTTTAAAGCTCTCTCTCTAGAAAATGCTGCAGAGAATATAAAATATAAAATGTAAAATATATAATCAAATTTTTATTTTTATTTTATATCCACACACGTCTATATCATTTTCCGCAATTTTTAATCTCTCTATTTTAAGAACTACTGAGCAAAAATGTAATTATGACTTCATTATTATCATATTATCACCGTTATTATCATAAAAGAGAGGACGTTATGTGAATAATATACATATATTTGCGTAAAAATAAGACTCAGATTACAAAGAAAAACGTACAATAAATTAATAATACAGATATAAGTATTTTATCTTGAACTGTTTTATCCATAATTAGCATAATGTGGGTTTTCACAGATCCATGCAAAAAACTGTCATAGTCTAGGTCGAAGAAAAATGTGACAACAATATTCGAGAAGCAACGTGATCCTTAAAAGGACGGTTGGCTTCAAAACCCCGACGATTTGTCTTCCCTTTTCTTCCTCGCGCGGAGGGTGGGCGCGCGTCCTGGTTTCCCGAGTTTCTCCGTGCCTTTTTCCAATTGTGCCGCCCCCGTGCCGTGCGCCCGGGTCCTCCAAGTCGCGGCAAGTGGATTATTGACGGCACGAAACAATGGCGTAGCTTTGTTCGATGCACGTAATATGTGTTCGACGCACAGTGCACGTCTGTCTATCCGTCAGTTTTGTGCGTCACGAGTGGCACCGGCTATAAGCCGAACGAGTGGCCCTTCGTATCGGGTCGAGTCAAGCACCGTACGATACATCTGGCTGTCTGATCGGTGTTTATTAAAAATCATACGGAACTATAATCGCCCGCGCGCGTACATCCGATCTACTGCGTTTAAATACAGCCGTCAATCTCCGCGGCACGAATGCTTGACTTGACGTCAAAAAGATCGTAAGTACTGCTATATATACATATATATATTTTTTTTCATTATTTATTTATCAATAATAATTGATGTCAATATTAATAATATCGAGCTGTAAATCGTATTTATAAATGTATAAAAGAAATATGAAGTTGAGAGAAAAATAAAAATATAGAAACTTGCGACACCATGTAGCAATCACATTTCACTCGAAAGTACATGAGAATTTTTAATTTGCAAAAAAACAATTGTTTTTACTAAAAAGATTTAACTTGTATAAATTGACATAAAGAAAATGTAGACCACAAATAATTAAGAAGTGATATTTATTGTATACTCACTTAAAGCAAATGGCGGCCGATTACAGACGAATTCATCTAACAATCGCGATACGAGAAGATGGATATACATACGCAAATATGAAATGAAACAAAAGTCGATCGCGAAACTCAGGGTACGTGAATCACAAACGAAATATATCACTTTACTTTGGTGGAGCCATCCGCTGAAGGAGCTGGAAGTTCAGCTCGGCAAGGAATGTTGCTTCATTCTGAAGGATGGAAGGAACAAGCTTCCTCTGCGACAATTTTATTGGTCTTTCTTGAAAGAGGCAGCAGCAGCAGCCGGTTACTCCCCAGAAAGATGGGATAGCACAAAGTAAAGTGGGAGGCAGTCGGGGTTAATTCTCTGACTACCCCTTCCCGAGTTTTGATTCCGATACGACAAATTCAGCCTTCGAGATAACTGCGAGACGATATTACACAATTTCGCTTGAATATCTTCCACATTTCGGAAGAAAGAGGATTTTTCTTTATCAAAAATATTGAAACATCAAAAAAGATTTCTTTTTTATAGATTTAGTTACAAGCAAATGAATAACAAAAACTTGTTCCTCAATTCATTATAAGTGGAATTTACGAAAGAACTTCAATTTAAAATTTAATTAGAATCAAGGTGTCGAATGTTGAAAAGTAGAAAGTTGTAAGAGAGAATGTTTCCTAAAAGATATTTCGTTAAACAAAAATAGATTGATTGAAGAATTAAAGTTCGTGTGAATTTTGATTCACCCTGCATAGCGCTAAAGAATTAATATTAGATATGTACACAATATATTACACAGCCTGCTTCTTTACTAAATTACAACGTGCGCGGAAATTGTGCGGCGTGTTTGCCAGATGGAAAGGCGAGTCGCAAGAAGTGCGCTCGCTCGTGAAGGAGAAATCTCTGTGACGATAAGGAGCCATGTGCCGTTGGGAATGCCGGGTTTTGGTCATGGTGAATTTTGCCATGGAGGTCGTGATCCAACGTGCAAACAACCCTATGGGCAGAGATTTCGATTTGGTATCCGCTGATGTCGACTATCGTGCGTCCCCCGAGGCGCAAAAGCACTGCTCACCATCGAAATAAAGTCCCGAGGTATGATGCTCAAAACAACATGCCGCGGTTGCTTTCATAACGATGTTTTCGGCTATAGTTTACGTTTTCGTGAAAATTATTTTATATTTTTCTAAAACGGATACAAAATAACAAATATTTTACAGTCAGTCTCATATAATAGTTCTTTTAATATTTTTGTTTCTAAAATAAAAATATGAATAATCACACCGCTATGTATTTAAAGTAAAACGAGATAATATAGTATAATGATAAATTATTAATGCAATTCTGTATGTAATAACAAATGTTATTACGATATTAGAATATTTCCTACTACTATGATTCATAAATTCCGTTAACTAATATCCGACGAACTAATTAACTAACTTCGCGTTCCTACAACGCAGCATCACTTTATCTCCACTTTAGCCCGGCAAAGTCTGCGAAACGCATCTCCGAGCGACCGCGTAACCAGTAACACATGGAAGAAGTAAAACACTGTCTTACGCCGGTGCGAGGATGTGACGCAGACGAATTTCGAATTAACGTGCTGGATGTTTGAGCACCGTACCAGGAACCTCTCCAGGGGTTGCGAAAGTGAGGGGGTGGCTTGACAGTGGCTGGTGGCTCGGAGGGATTCAATATAATCGCGCAATAAAATTCACTTACAAGCTATAGCCGTGCGCAACGTCCCCCGTCACCCTCCGTATCCCTGCTCCACTCTACGCTCCTCTGTCCCTACAGCCCCGAAAAGCGGAGCTTTATCCCGCATCGCAGTAAAGCGCCATGAAATATTGCTGTTGAATTCCCAACCGAAATTTACGTCCGCTCCGCGTGTTCGTGAGAGGGTTGATCAGAATGTAGGTTTATAACGTGCTTACTCCCAGCAATTTCTGTGCTTTGGTTTAGTTGAGAGAGAGAGAGAGAGAGAGAGAGAGAGAGAGAGAGAGAAAGAGAGAGAGAGAGAGAGAGAGCTTATATAGATCAGTTTACAGTGGAAGTAATGCATTTTATAAGTTGTTATTGATAATTATATAAGAAATATTTCTAACAAAATTTAACTTAATTAAAATCAAGAGACATTTTAAATTTAGCTAAACATTTCTGCTTTATATCCTATTACAAGAGATAACTAGCTTTACATTTCACATCTCATAACTGCTATAGTTATCTCCATGACTACTCAACTGAATACAGCATTTTCACTATAAACCGATCTAAATAAACTTAACTAAATCAAAGCATAAAAATCATTAATATTTTGTACACAGCTTTATGTTATTAACGACGTGATTGAATATGTCGTGTTATTGTCTTTTAATGTAGATTTCTATATAGTAGCAATATTATCAGGACGTTTATTTGATTATCCACTGCCTAGAATACGCCATCAAAAAAAGGGTATCGCGGAAGACAATCGGAGCGAAAGCGCGGCATCATGACGATTATTCACAGCGTGGCTTCAGTGTCTCCCATTAAATCGCGCGCTCTCGGCACGACGGTGCGCCGATATGTACGTGCTGGCCGATGAATACCGGCTGTTTGCATAGGTCCGAGGTACGCCGACATATGTACAGGGATACGAGAACGACGCCGACGACGAGTCCGGGCTAGAACCCGAATCGTTCGGGGAGCAAAAGGGAGGCAGAACGCCACGACGGGCCCCTGTGTACACTCAGCTGCCGGTCGGTTTTTGCGCGAGATTGGGCCCCTCCATCTACGAGTCCTAATGTTACGAACCCGGGCCTGTGCCGGATGATAATGCAGTCGTATGCCTTTCGGAAAACACCGTCGGATTTTTCTCGAAAATATATATACATATTAATAGCTCAAACTCGATAAAATGAGGATTAACTCACACCGGGAGTGATACTAAACAGTGAAAAATTGTAGCAATATTAAATAAAAAAAGAAAAATTGTAGTGCTTCTATTTTCAACATTTATAAAACGCAATTCAAGTTGTTTACTGATTTATTTTCTCCTCATATATTGAATGGTTTCTCTTTAAAATTTTAAAAATCGTAAGTTTTATTCGTATATATTAGACATTGGAAGCGTAATTTTGCAGAAAAACTCATATTGCAACAATCTGTATTTTAGTTTTGGAGTAACGTTTTTACTCGCGCATCGTGGATTTTTGTAAACTGCGGCGTAAATTGAAACATAATAAAGTGTAATATAAAGAAAGATGCGTAAAAATATTTGTGTAGTTGGCAAATATATATAGAGAAAAAATTTGCAACTTTAATTTTTTTTACAGACCACAACCTTGCGTATAAAGGTCTTAAAAAACTTAACAGATTTGTAAAAGTTCAAAAAGATATACTCCCGTGTTCTTCACGATCTAATGTCGTGTACAAAATTAATTGCTCGGACTGCGATACCTCTGTAATCATCTGTAATCACAGATCATCGTATTACTCTTTCTCACGAGTTTGACTGGAACAATATTAAAATTTTAGATAGCGAATCACATTATAGAAAAAGACTTATCTCTGAAATGGTACATATTAAAAAGCAATCCAATGATCTAAATTTACAGAAAGATACAGAGCTTTTAGATCCGGTATATTTTGATTTGGTTGACACGCTTTAATTCGGGAACTTCTATTCGCGGAATTATGTATCAACACTCCGTATTGTCAAGCTTTCCCCCACAAGATTCCATGCATGTCAATTTCGAACCGGTGCCGTAGAAAGGGAACCTGCCCTATAAATATTTGTCACTATTTTCATCTACATTCATTTTCATCCTTAGTCGTGACACGACATTTGCGTTCTTTCCACCCAGATAAGATCTCGAACAGTTTCTTAAATGAATTTCTTTCGTTCTATCAACCTTTAGTTGTAAAAATTACTTACATTAATGTACTCTTTCTTTTTCAAAAAATTTTCCATAATTTGATCAATTCACTTAATTCATTAATTTTTCCTTCATTACTTCTATTTACTAATTAATTCATTTGGTGGAAGTAACGCGAATTCATTCATCTATTCTTTATTATAATTTAGTACTGAAGAGGACTCAAATTAGAGTCGAAACGTTTACTTTGTATTTGTATATTCATATTGTACATTTAATAAATGAATGATTTGTTTCGCCTCGACAACGGCGTTGGCTCACATTGGCTTTTATTGAATCGTCTTTGATTTTATATCTGAGAGCCTTACTATCATTAATATTTAGTTTTAATTTTTTTCAAAGTAAAAATCAGAATTTTGCGTAAATCTCTCTGTAGCAAACAAATTAAGAAAAGATTATTTAAAATCTTAATATATCAATATGGATTCTTCTAATAAATACCAATTAATTTATCATTATCAATTTAAAATTTTAATTAATAATTAGTTTTTAACTAACTAGTAAACTTTACTACTTCTTTTGAAGTTAGCTTCCATTGTTTGCCATATAAAATTTATGGAAAGATCGGATTTTACGGATTCTACGCGAAATATTTCTTTTCCTTCCATTTTATTCCTAGTTGCATAAAATGTCGGAACTCTCAGGAGTTGCGAAAACTCGGCATCAGCGCATCGAGCGAATCATCAGAACGATCTGTGTCGGTGGTTCTTATCGGAAAAGGTAGCGCAAGTAGACGCCAAGAAGTGGAGTCCAGAAAGCGAAGGAAAGCGTACGCTTCGCTGAGCGTGAATTCGCGACATTGCCTTCAAACGCTACATAATTGCGAAAATTCGACGTCATCGCGGATTTTACCTTCTACGTGGATCTCGTGCCGACATTTTGCGCACGATACAAACTGAAATCATTCGACTAAAGCTGTAAAATAACTTTTGGCATAAAGCTAAGTTATCAATACTATAAGTTTTACATTAAACAAAATAAATTTTTAAAAACTACCTAAAGAATATTAGTTTATGCTAGAATTTTGACAATTCTAGAACAATCTAATTATACGATAAATTACAGGTAAATAAATTACAATATTAACGCGTGTGCACAATTTAAAGAAATTCGTATTGCTAGATAATTATAATTTTATTTTCGTCTCGCTCTAAATTGTCCATGCAAAGACATAAAAATTATTTTTGTAACTATCTATCAAAATTCATGTAGATACATACTTCGACTATCGCAAAAAGCTATGCTTCTTCTTTAAAATTGCCGGCTAAATTCTCGCGACATCCAGGGAGATGCGGCGTAATGCGCAAGCAGCCGTGACGGATTTATGGTAGCTGCAGGACTTTTATACAGAGAGGAGCAGGAAGCGTGCCCGGCGTGCGTTTGGTCCTGCGAGAGGAGCTAAAATGGAAATTCTCGTCGCTGGTTGGCTAGGTCTGGCTCCGCCTTTCCCCGGGACGAACTACGTGTGTTACGCTCTACGTGGTGTTTAAGCAGATACGTATACCTACTAGCGGCATGCTACTGTCGCTGAGAATCGCGGGACCCTATTATAGCGGGGCCCCCCTTTCTCCCGCGGCGTCGTCCTCTTCGCCGTTTTGGTAGCGCCCCCGGAATTCAGGTTTGCGTTATGGGTTTGCGTAGCGGTGTGTAATCCGCGTCTCGTAAGTTCGTAACGCCGGGATTACGCGCGACCGAGGACCCGAAACGAATCGGTATATACCTATTCGCGGGACTTAATTCGAGCTTCAGTTATGGCTCTACAACGGAGCCGCGTCTAACGACTCTATCTTGACTGCGAAAAATTTCGGACGTCCGTAGCTTCTAATCTTTTGATAAAATCACGTAACAACTAACACAAACCACTAACCGGAGAAACGCAGAAATAAAAAAGGTAGTAAAAGACAGTTAAAATTCAACAAATAGAAGAGAAAGTTTTGTTATATAGTTGCGTTAAACCTGACGGTACAATCTTTTTACACATGACATTAAATTAAACCGTAGATTTATACTAAACACTTCGGAGATATCCCGAAAATTTATCAAATATCATGTGCACGATATGGTTAAGAGTCAAGATACTTTTGTTAAGATTTATAATCAAAATCTATTAACCAAAACGAAATACGGTTTAATGTTTGATTTGTTACTCCCCGCGGGATTAACGTAGCTCGTATATTATTTGCGCATCGTGGGTTAAAAACGCGCGTAACTTAAATTACATCGCGCGACAATTTCGAGGTCGCAATTTTCCAAGCCATCAGACGATAACTTTCCACACGTTACGTAACATTACGCGATTATTTTTATCAAATGTATTTTCGACTGCAATAGGTTTCATTTATATACACATCCCGCTTAAATATTTGTACACACTCATTTTTCTGCAAGTAATTTACTCTTGTGATTGGTTCATGCCGCGGTGTTATTCGCCACGATTATCGCAGCGATAGTTATTTTTTCCATATTATTTTTCTGGAAAAATGTAAATGTTGGAAATAACAAAATAAATTCGCCTCGTGAACAATGTCGTGGACAATATGAAAAACCATCAGGGAGAATGAAGATTCGACGCTAATAACGTCGAAAACCGCAAACGAACGTGCGGAAAGCGCGGCAACGACGGGTGGACGAGGGAGGGGGTGTAAAAAGAGCCATTCATTTTGACATCGATACCGCCGCTGGTTTTCTCTTTTTTACGGAGTCAAAATAATGCGACTCTGATCGCCACGGTGTGCTCAATGAAACGACACAATATTTGAACCGCCCCTCGCGCGCGCGCGCCCCCGACCCCCTGCAGGCTACGCTCCTCCATTGCTAGACAAATATGCTCCGAGTCAACATTCACAGTACCGAATACAGCTACGTCTGATTGTGTTCTCTGCCGGGACGGGGGTGAAAGAAAGACAGAGCTCCGTCGTGTGCTCACGTGTACGCGGCATTATGCTCGTCCGCACGTCGTCGATTCGAGAATCACAACGACGGCGCCGCGACGGCTCGAAGAGTGTGTATAATGACAATTAAAGTGACGGAATTCTCTTCACCGTTCAAATTAAAAGATAAAATTAGATTTTGATTTTTTAAAAATACATTTGTTAAAGCCTTAATATCTGGTACTTGCAAAATTTACAATCCTCTCTGATAGCAAACTGCGCAGTGTGTTTTTATACCGTTAGGTATTTATTTAAATATTCTATATATTTCGTATAATTTACAGACAATTATTTAACTTTTTATGTAGAGATTGCTTTATATATCAAATTATTTTGCACATTATTTAAGAAATAATATACAGACCAGTTAAACCCAAAGATAATAATCAACACAAAAATACAAATTTTGTCTTTAAACTCTCTAAACATCTATTTTTCTCATAATGAAACTTGGAAAATTATTCAAAAATATAGTTGACGATATTCTTAGAAAAAGACTAGCCGACATTGGTAACAATTCGTTGAAAGAGAAAGGCGAATATCACTGACTTGATTCAATCAACAATATGGTAATCCTCGCTCCGATGACAAGATCGTCCCAGTGGAACGCCGTAAAAGCCAAACAGAAAACCGCCCCGCCGGTCGTTTCGGAAATTAAGTTCCTTCGCCTTTGGCGCCCGAGTCCACGGGGATCTAATTATCAGTTTGGGAACTTTCGAAATTAATAAAACTTCGTCTGCGCTCCGTTCTACCCACCCTGCCCTTAGACGCTCTTGTTATATTACTCTTGGAAGTAAAACCGACATCCTTAGAGCGGAGGGTTCAAGGAAGAAACCGTAGAGAACGAAGGAAGAAGATTGGCGAGGGGGCTGCTCCGGAGGAAAGGACGTACGTAAAGGGTAGGTTAAAGGGACGGCTGGAAATTTCACGGGAGTTAGTGGGGATCCTTTTGACTGAAAGGGGAGGATCCGCGAAGAACGTGAAAAAGAGGAGCAGGCAGATTCGGAATTTACCAGTCTAATGCGACTCTCCCCACGAATCTCTTTGGAAAGGAAGTTTTCGGAGTGTGCTTGTGTCAGACTTACAGAATCTTGTTATTTGCTGTACTATACTCTATTCAAGATCGTAAAATATTTTTATGGACTCAGGATGCTTTAAAACGTCTAAAATATGTATGTGTATTAAAGTAGCCTTTTATGTATTTTAAAAGCTATTTATGAGTTACTGTATTGAATGAGTCACTGTATGCTATTTATGAGTACTGTATTGAATAACTGTCTGCTACCAGAAGTTCGGTTTGAAGAGAAGACTACGTCAGTGATGAGTAAACAGCTTTCTCTTCAACTATTTTGAGAAGATAAAGCTAATTATTCTACCCTCAATTTACGAGCGTAACATGAATCTTGGTATAAAGAATAGTGGCTAATAGATAATAATTACTTTAAAAAACAATGACCGGAATATTATAATAAACCCAGAGATATTTTTCAAAGAAACGTTTACACAACAATTCACATATGCCATTTTTCGAAGAAATGTTTGCACAATAATTCACACATACAACACATTTATCGTATTTTCGATGATTATATTCCTCTATTGCAATTTATTTATAGAAAAGTTCTTATTTGAAAAGAGAAAGGTTACTTATCATTTTTCGCGAATAACTCGCATAGTCGGCTTTAAATCGCCGCTAAATCAAAGATACAGCGAAAAGAATCGACGTTTTGTTAGAAAGACCCATATAGAGGTGTTCGGTAAAACCACCCTCGAAATTCGTTCATTGACGCTTAGGTGCGAGATTCACGTCTCTCTTTTCGAAATGTTTCGAGTGATCGAAAACCGAAGTAACGCCTCTGTAGCGATGACGTCGAGGGTCCTCAACCCGCCACGTGGGACGTCCGCCTCCTTCCGTTCTTCACTGCACTCTGGGTCACGCACAACGCGCGCATACACGACCCGTCGGAGTTCGGCACTCGAGAGCCCTGGAAGTAATTCGGTGTCACGCCAAGCTGCGGTTTTACATCGAAACTAGAGTGTCCCATTGATACACTTTGGCCGTCATTATGCCGCGCAACGAGCGTCCCTGTATCTTGTGTCGATACGCGCAATTCCATGTACTTTGTAATTTCGCCAAAGTGCCGCAATATTAATACTATTTCTGTACACGTACCACACATCACGTATTCCGTAATTTTGTAAAAGCAACGAATATTTTAATTTAATTACGTTTTATGTGAGTGTGCGATATGTATATACGCGTGTAACAATATTACTTTATAATAATCGGAAAGTATTATGTAAATAGATGTAACTGTTTCATTTAATTCTGTTATAATAAAAAAATAGCATATATATTTTAAAAAAAATAGCTAACAATATGCAGGATCTCATAAAGTCCACTATTAATATTAATCTCATATTAATCAGCGACACATAGTTTTTGAATTTAATAAAAATATGTAAATATAGAATACGTTTAATTAAAACTCTCTCTCTCTCTCTCTATGCATCATGTTTTTTGTTATAACTTGCAATTCTATTTTGTTCTATAAAATTTTTAGTAATATTACATCGTCTATACGTTTCACTTTTCATACATCCTGATAATCAATCGTTATTAGTCACATCCACGCCGAAACGCCTATACATATATCTGGATATCTATATCGCGTTGTAGGAAACCGGTAAATCGTTATTCAAATCCTCGGGTAAATTGGGGGTAAACCGAGCAATATGTAGCGTTTAGCCGGCATTATTCGCGACCCTTGATCGCGTCGGGGGTACCGACACCGAGGATGGAATAACCAACTTCCCCTCCTCGACGGGATGTCTCCCTCTCTTTCTCACCACAATGATCGGTACCGAACGGGCACAATAAGAGATCCAGCGGGGTATGAAGCACCCTACGCCGTCGGTGCGCATTTAACGCATTCGACCACCCCCCTCGGCTATCCGTCTCGTTCCCTCTTCCACGGTACCATTTCCAGGAGGGGTGCTAAGCTTAGCTGTCGCTCAGGATTACCGGCTCTGATTTGCTCGTCGAATATCGCGAGTTCACGTCGCTTCTGCATCCGGGATCCCCGAAACCGCTGCAGCCCCCGAGGGCAGCACGCGACCTGCGGACTCCCTCGCCTCAAAGACTGCCAATCTGGACGATTGTTTTCCCGGGGACGAGGCGATCGTGATTTTTTCATTCGCTTGGTATGATCTTTATTGCTGGGGATTGAGTTTTATTTCGAGGAAGATGCGCGGATGAAGGAGATGAACCTCAGTGACAATCGGTAGAACAATCTCTATTACGTCATTTTATGTTTATAGAAAAACGGCTGATTGATATCTCTTGGATATAATTACCTATTTCCAATGTTATAATTTTTCGTGTATTCTTTATAATCAGATGTAATACTTTTAATATTAAATATTTATTTATTTCTTAAGGAGGCTCTACAGGTACTCTCTAGTCAGTTGAGAGATGAAGA
>NJRP01000157.1:79463-106906 GCA_003063835.1 Aphaenogaster floridana | reverse complement strand
TAATATCTCATTTCCTGTCTCCAGGGACCCCTCTGCCATAAGAGCTCCATGTTAAAAACTGTGATTTTAAAATTCATTTTTGCAAATTTTTACACGGTAACCGGTGCTACAATTTTTCGAGCACTTTTCTCGCATCTCAATTTATACGTCCATGAAGTTTTTTTACCATTTTTCGATACATCCATTATCTATAGAGCCTCCTTAATCCTATTTTGTACGACTCAATTTTATCTACAATTTTCTGTTTTAATGAAACACTCGTTATTGCAAAATTATCACAGCCAACGCATATCTCGAAACTCCAAAAGTTGCCAACAATATTTACACACTTTTGAAAAGACTCTATCACCACATAGGCTCTGTCTGGCACGGTCTTTCGGCTTTCCTTCTCACGCAATTCACGACAACCGGAAAGAAGGTATACCGGAAAAATGCGAGGGAAAAGGAGGAAAAGAACGCCTTCTGTCGTTCTGGATGTAAGAGCGAGTCGGTGAAAATGGTCGGTGGAGAACCCGAGAGCAAGAAGGAAATTAAAATTCATGAACGCTTCGAGCGGCATCGAATTAAAATTCATGGCGGAATTATCGCCGGCCCCTCGAAAACAAAGGCGCGCGACTCGAGTACGCATACTCGCGAGTCATTCACGACGAGAGTTTCGCGGTCGCGAACTGACTTTCTTTCCATTGGCATTCAACGCTCATGGCTTCCCATTCGTGGCTTACATAATATAATTTCTTATTTCCTGCATTCAACTTTCGTTTTGCTTCCCCTCCGTTTTCCTTCCTGTTTTTTGATTCCTATCTCCTAATGCCTTATCATTTCGAAAATTCTTCGTCCGCTCGGTCCGTGAACAACTTGGCTTGATCCTTCAATGACCTACCAGACGAAGATTGCTGTCTTGCGCATGAGAATACGAGACTCTCTGGTCCAGAGGCCACTTCATTACCATCCGAAAACCGGTTAGCTCGATCTATGCCGTGGCCTACGGTACCTCGCTACTGCTATCACCGAGGAACAGCTCAAAGTGCTTCCGTCTGTCGTGTTCGCCGTTAATTAAGTGCTATTGCTTAACTTGCCATTGTCTTCACATTACGTTTTTACGTCGATTTATATTGGATACGTTAAGAACATTCTTCGAATAAAAAATTACATAAATGATTATTGAAATCACTCTGTTATTAAAATAAAAGTTCTGAAATATATTGTATAATTAAGAGAAGCACTCTGATTATTACGTTTATGCAATTTTTACTCCAAGAACATTCTTAACATATAATAAATCCAAAATAAATCTAGATAAAGGTTTTTATACTTGAAAATGAAGCATCTCGATTTTTAACATTAATTTAATTAAATTGATATTATTATGTAAGAAATCTTTTTGAGGCTATTTTAAGGGTATCTCTTTCGCACCGACCGGAAAAGCACTTCCCATTTTCCGTAATTGCAATCGCGTTATAATTAAGGGAGTATATATGCTTGCCAATTATACTACTGTAAAATAGCGTGAACTGCTTTCGAGGACTGATGAGACCAGAACTCGTGCACTCAAGGTATTCGTGAAATCTCGCGGACAGGTACGAGATGGAAAGCCATGAGAGGTCGAGTGTCGTTCAACGAAGAGAACGGCGTTACTCTCCGCTTCTTTTTCTTCGTACGTACCCGGCGTTGGATCTTAGATAAATAATAAATATTGGCGGAATCTCGAGTAAAATAATCATCGCTATCTCGAGACGGTTCATGTACCTACTAGAATCTGATACGTCCGCGCATACGAGAAAATAGATCTATGTACACTCGCGGTTGACACGTATGTTGTCTTATTTATCATTATACAACTACAAGAGTCTGCTCACTTGATGAATTAGTTTCGTTTCATTTGCAGAAATCCAAACGGCACATAAAATCAACTATCATGTGCGTATAAACGAAAATAATATTGTTATGAAAAATTAAATACTTCAAAAAGCACATATACCTTCATAAATAACTTAATATAAAAAATTCTATTATATATTTAAAATTATATTATAAGGTAAAAAAAGACTAGTGTTAAGAATATGATAAATATTATTGCAGACGTTGATAAGCATTATTTTAGAGGACAATTTTAGGAGACTAAAAGCGTTTCGAAAATCTCGCAAGGCGAAAATACCTTTTGAGGATTAAAATGAGGCGACGATCGAATGAACACGGCGCGTTCGAGTTTTTAGCCAGTCTGCCATACGATTTTACTCCGTCTTGGCGCGGACTGCGTGGTTCTCTCCTTGTTAGCACTTAATTAACTTACCACCGGCCCAACCAGTCTCCGGAGATGAGACGAGAAATTTCCTCTCGCTCGTACTCCTCGTCACTCGAGCGACGAGCCTCGAAAAAAAAAACATCCTACGCACACGGCGCAGCATCAATAAAACGCAGTACCGAGTCGCGCTTTTCCAGGAATACCAGAGAAATATTAATGAAATATTAATGTCGACACTTCGCGCCATTAGTGCCGACGCGAAAATAGAAAAAAAGACATGCGTATAGCATCGCCGAACGGACTAAAATCATGGCTCTCTGCGTGCCAGAATGCGAGATAAAAATATTCCAGAGAGGTAAATGACGTAGTTGATGCAGTTATTTTGAAGGTAAGTCGATAATAAAATAGTTAAAAGGATTGGTTACTATAGTACTCATCTTCGTTTCGCAATCTAATCAGGCTCAATACCTAAAAACTAAAAAGAGAGAGAAATCACATTCTTTGCGCGCGAAACCTTTCTCTCTACATATTCTTTTCGCTGTAGATTTAAATAAATTCTTTCTTCATGATTTCTTGAATCTTCTTCTAATCTCATCTGATTGACTGTACATACGCGCAGAAACAATAACTACCTCAATAAATACATCTCTTTCAAGCACATAACGGTGGATAGTGTAATGATTCACATCGGTTCGTGTATTATCAACAAATACATTGTTTTCGCAAGATATCACGCGTAATTAGCAATAAACAAAACGGCGCGTGTCAACAGCTTCGAAATTTTACTTATATAGACACTCGCCAGCTCTGTTGACAGGACGTACATACTGGCGTTCTTCATTCCCGACAAAACTGGAGGAATACGACTGTTGGCTGTGATAACATAAATCGGTGACGACCATAACACCGCAAATACGGATTACATTTTGGCGCTAACAACGCCAGCCGAGCTAATTCGTATTTGTAATGCGTTACGATGCGTACTTGGCACTAGCGTCACTATTTGTACCATTATAGCGCGCGATTTGCGAACATTAATATTACACATAACTTGCACATAATGTGACAATGTATTACTTACTATTGGTAGCAGATTATTTCGTTCATAGGTCAACTAATGACTAAAACGGGAAAGAAATGTATAAAGTGATTCTTGTCAAATTGGTAACTAAGATCTCGCTAATAATTGCTTTCTATCCTCACATAAAGTAAAACTTGCTAAAATACAATTTTAACTTTAGAAAAGTATAGAATCCACAACCGACAGAACATCTGTTTTTGAGTCTCGCCTCCATAAGTTTAATAAACCTTCCTAAATAGTGAATTTTTATGTTAATTATTTCAATAATAATTCTGTTATGATATATCGACGACTAAATAACCGCAATATGTAATGCAGAGAAAGAGAGAAAGTATAAAACATGAAATTCTTCAAAAATCTGTCGATGCATGCGCGTCGATTTTATGGCATCGACGTTCGTAGATCTTGCGAGGCGCGAGACTAGATGTGAATTGATTTACCGTTTTCTCGGCTTTAAAATTAGCAACGTGTCTTTATTTATCACTTCTGCTTTTTTTTCTCCTGCGCCGCTGAGATGGTCGACGATACGCGGCGTACACGGCCCACGTGTAAACTCGCGTTCTCTCAACCTACATATCCATGCATAATCAAACGAACATCGATGCATCGGGAAATTCAGCAAGAGCGACGAACAATGAGCCATTCACGAGATAAATTATTTAGAAAATAGTGAATGGAGAAAATTATCGGCTTTATCTAAAATATTACAATCCCCCTTTTCTTCAAAGACGGTATCTTTACAGAAACATTTGTGTTTCTTTTTCAACAACTTTCAAGTTATGCTGATAAGTATCAAGAACGAAAGAGAAGATCAACAACAACCATAGAAATACTTTTCCGAAATGAATAATTCCTGTCCTGATAATTTCGAAGCGCCGCACCTTAAGACGAGAGGTGCAGATTTTGCATAAAAATCACGAGAGATAAGCATCAGGGATTAGGGCCGGTATTCATAGACAATTCTCAGTTCTCAAGATCAGTCTGTCTTTGTCTCGCTAACTACGTTTTACCATATGCGTAACAAAGACAGACTGATCTTGAGAACTGAGAAACGTCTATGAATACCGACCTAAGAGTTCGACAGCGCAAGATCTCTCCGACGGCGCGACGCGACTATTCGCGCAATTCGTACGGAAGATCGAGATCGCTTATCCAGAGGTCGAGCATGTAATCTGGTTTTAGCAGACGCCCGCGAAACGCTTTGTATTAGCCCTGCACATATAGACACGTTCATTCCGCGCGACAGAAGTTTGACGACAAAATATTTGTCGTTCAAACAGCACCCGGGTCCTGGAAGTCCCCTATGCCACATCCAGTCGCGGCGCCGCGACGCGGATTTCGGCAAGTATCTCTCTCTCTCTCTCTCTCTTCCTCCTCTCCCCCTCTCTATCGCTTTCTCTCCGCGTCGCGAATGACAACAATGCCGCAAAATTAAACGCAACGCCACCCCTGACTTGATACCCGGAGATTGAAACCATTACATTTCCGGTGAGTTCAGATTTCGATGGCACAGACACACTAAAGTGAGCCCAATGCTTCTTCCCGACAATTGGCGTAGCGTTCTCAGCGGCACATTTACAGAACAGCCGTAAATTCGCGCACATATTCTGTTTAGTAAAATTGTTTTACCAATTTAAAGATTTTTCTTTCACAAAAATGTTAAAATGCAAATAATTCTTAGCAACTGGACGGATTTGTTGCAAATAAAATCTAGTATTATACTATAAATAAAAGTTAAATATCGAATCGGTTATATTCGGAAACATAAATGGCACTATATGAACTTGGGATATTCGTGACGAACGCGCAGGAGAGATAATTGTATGACGAGAAGTGTGTAAAATGGTGATTACGACAGCAGACAGCTGCGTTTAATTTAAAGCGCGGGTATAGCATATCATTAACCGGTATTTAAGATAAAGATAAAGCGCGCAGAAACATCTGTAATTCTGACGCCTAATTTTCACGTTCTATATGAACTGTACACTCGCTTCCTTCTTATTATTTCGCTTTCCTAATAATGAGAAAACGTTTTCTTCTTCACATATTTAAAAAATTATTCTTATTATTAGCATTACTCTTTTTATAAAATTACTATTAATCTATTCAAGTTTTTATATCATGCAATGAACACATATTCCTTCTCTTAAACGACTTGTTCAAATCCGTTTATGTGTGATTCTCCTTCTCTCCGTTATCTTCATATTTAACTATGGTTTCCAACGCTCACAATCAGATATTAGCCCGTCAAAACTCACAAGCTAAGTTCATTACGTAACTTTAAATTATATGGAGTCTCAATAAAATCGCGAACAAGCGTTCTCTTCTTCAAAAGTTACAGTTTGCACAATTACGTTTCTCTTTCCGAAACAATTGAATGTAGAATCTTATCTCAAAATAGTTTAAGAAGATAATATTTTCGACATATGCTATTGCGGCGTTATTGCGAAAACACAGATAACTCGTCGTCGTGCAATTGCGTAAGTGCGTCCTACCCGTACGCGGGCACGTGTCGTCGCGAGCAAATAGACGGTGTGCACTTGCCGCTACCTTGGTACCACGTGTTAACCAGGCTAACCGAGATAATCACTCATTACGAGCGTTTAGCGTGGCCGAGTACCGAGGACTAGCGTCGCCGATCTCGGCGCGGACAGTTTTCCCATTGGTCGCCGGTAACGTGGAAGTAACGCGTACCGCAAATACGCGAACGGTCGTTCTGGTTAGTACCGCGATCTATTTCGTTCTTTCCTTTTTCTGCGCTCCGAGAAGAAAATTGCATCTGCTTTTCCACCGTAAATCCTCGTACATTCCATACGGAAGAGAATCGGAGAGATCAAAGTAGCGTACAAATCGTGACGATTTGCGGTAAAAGTTTCGTTTGGTGGAAAAAAGATATTAAAAATTAATATATGTAATAAATATTAATCAGTCGTAATAAAATTATAAAGAATATAAGTAGCTAGTTAAGATGTAATATATCAGTTAATTCCTTCACAATTCAGCTGTTGTCTGGAACTTTGAGAAAGAATATTTTGAGGATATTGTTTCAATCGTACGATATTGACTTGCGATTTAAAAGTGGTAGTTAATGATTTATTAACGATCAAATTAGCGACAATATTTCTTGTCATATTGCTCGGTCAATATGGTATTACGCTAAATTTGGCCACGCGTGTCTATCTATTTACTTAATACATGTAGAGGTACGGGATCGCATACCATGTCTTGCCTAATTACTAATTAACAGTGTGCTCGCATGAATGAGCAAAGGACCTATGAAATTAATATAATTAATTTGTAACTGAAATTATCTTTTCCTACATCATTTTAAATTTACAAGAATCGGCAAGAAAAGACAGCATAGTGATATGTGTTATAATTATTTAGTTTTAAACTTTTATATTTAAAAAACGAGGATATCTTTAAACTAAAAATATTGTGAATTTTAATTACAGATATTAAAGAAATTATAAAGTCTTACGATTATGACTTCGTAATCCTCATTTTGTTTACTTAAAACTTATGACTATCCTAGTTTCAGCGAAAAACTCATTACTTAAGCCAAGCGATTGAATATATCCCTTCGGAAGGACTACAGTAAAAGAAAATGGGCAAATATGGTGTTCATACATTGATAAACATTTGCAAATCTGTATCAATCAAACATCTAAACGCGCCGCTCACCCGCCGCGTCGTTAAGCCCTATTGATCCATTATTAATTGTTCAGCGGGATTATCTGCGGCGATCATTAACGACTCGTTAAATCTATCGCGTATTTCATCCGTATGTTTGATGTCGTACTATCGATTTCGCGTAATCGCCTATCAAGCGCAAACGAACTTTAAAAATTAGAACGTAATGCTGGAAATTGCGAGACTGCAGAGCAATCGGTCGAATTATCGTTCATCCCCGATTGAATCGCCAGTGAATCGAGAGAAAGACGTGCTACATGAAACGGCTGAATAAAGAACACGAAACGATTGTTCCTTTTGTCGAAATACTTTAAATGAAAAAATCAGTCCTTACTAATTATATATATAGCGCGAATATTTCTTTTTCTAAAGATCATTAATGCAATGAATTATCTACTTGTTCTTGATAAATTCATTTTTAATGTTGCCTAATGGATTGAAAGATTAAATTAAAAATTCGAAAATTACCTTAGGAAATTTCCGCTAAAAATGCTAATTATTCTACTATTTTTAGTCTACCTAGTTTATTTTCGATAAAGTTAACATTAATAACAAAAATCTCCATGTTAATTTATAAATTTATATAATACCTATATATATTAATAATAAAAATTAATATCAGTAAACATCATTTTTTTAACCTCGAAGAGATCAATTTAAGCACAAAACAATTTGCTAATAAATAGTTGTATAATAATGGGGTCGTATTATTAAATTGGAAACAAAAGAATTATAATTAATTATTACTAATTCTCTCTATTTCTTTCATCGAATGCAGAAGAGGCAATCTCAGAACAAATCATGTGCCACATAGGCCAGACTCCAGTCTCGGGCATCTCCAACATTGTGCGCGCGAGCACACGTGAGCTCGCTGTGGCGTACGTGGCCGCGTTCGCATATGGTCGCGGAAGGTCGAGTGACGTGGTCCCCAGTCCCGGCTGCGCAAATATTGATCGAGGTGTCGCCGTGACGAAAAATTCCACCGAACGGGAATAAAATGTCCGCGACGTCGCGGAAGATGGCGCGGAGCGTGACTTTGGAATGAAGCCTGTCGCTTCGGCTCGAAGTCGGAACGATCGGCACGAGGGTGATCGAAGCGATGCCAAAATTATGATTGACGTATCGTAAGATATGTCGGATAATTTTTTGGAAATTTAAATATATCGTTATCGCAAATGTATAATTCTGGAGAATGCTGTTGACCGACTCTCTGCTAAACTCTTCAATTTTATATACTTTATTTTAATTAAATAAAAGTTCCTACCATCTAAATATAAAAATTTTAATTTTCGTATTTTTCAACTACTTCTTTTTATTTTTTATATCAAAATTTAACTTCAGTTACTTTAGTTACATAATTCTGCAATTATAATTAATTTATAGATGAGATATGCGTGTTCATTTTTTATCCTAAAAATTAAACCCAGCTTTATATATCACATTAATTATGTTTATATTTTGTATAATGCAATTTCATTTAAATGTTAAATAAAATAAAAATTTTGATAACGCAATCTCTCTAGGGTTATATGCATGATAAAATACAAATTGCGGATAGGGTCATTTTAACCCTCAAAATACATCAAAGAGTTAACGAAACGATAAATTGCATTAAGCCCTCATCACCCCTCATCATTAAGCGAACATTTTTAAAATTTGTTATATATTTTTTAATTCTTTCTCTCTTCATTTTCTCCCTCTCTCTCTCTCCCCCCCCCCTCTCTCTCTCTTGTTACGGAAAACTCTAATTTATAATGTGCAATTTTTAATTAACTGTCCAAATTGCAATCATAATTAGAATGACAAAGAATAAAAACAAATAAAATTAGCATGTTTTCTCCTAACAATAAGATAATATTTTTAGTGATATTGTGTGAAAAAATTTCTCTTTTTTTAACATCGCTTCTTCTCAAGGGTTTCTTCTCAAGGGTTAATTTATTACACCTATATTCTTATTCTCTGACATTCCTTTGTTCGCTCTTTTGAAGTTAATCATATCCTACAATTAATCTTTCGTTTCAATCATACATATCTATCAATCTTATATAAACTCGCCGCATATTGGCATCGAGTTTGGGACCGGAAGTAACACGTCTGATTGCCGATCACCCTCGTCCGAGACGGCATCAAGCAAGTCGGTTTATCAGATCGTCTCTATTGTCGTATCTGTCTATCGGCGGGTGTATATTAGATAATAGGAACGACGGCAAATCCACCCCCTTTGCCACCCGCTGCGGCTCTGTCGAGGAACAGGTGGCAAGCGCGCAGCGTGGGGTAAGCACGCGCCTAAGCCGTACCCCCTCTAAGAGAATCGCGGCGTACAACACCATCGGGGCACCGTGGGGCCACAGCTGGGCACCGTGTAAATGCTCGGCTACTCACCCTTCGAGCTCCTCAACTGCATTCTATGTATGGGCGCACTCGAAAAAAAGACACGCAACCCCTGCGGCGAGCGCGGCCTCGGGATGCTGTCGGAAGGCCTTTGTGGGATCTTGACGCGTTTGCTAGGGTTTATGGGGGATCCACGGTGTTACCGGCATGAGGTGTGCTGGGCAGTTAACGTCTTATGGTTATTTGAGGATCTGATTACATAGAAGATACAAGTTAATTTTCGGGAAAGTTGTTCTCTTCCAAACAACGCGATATATCGAAAAATATGTCATGTACAAACAATAATGTTATTAATAATATATCAATTGTGCTGATAAAACATTTATTTATACGTACGTACGATTAATAATATTTATATTATACATACTATACAATACAGGATAATTAATTCATTTTAAGCTTCGGGAAGAAGATTACAGATATTATTCAAGTAAATAGCATGTCGTCGGATGAAGCTACATAAAATATTTGACTATTAAGGATCGGGACATCATTTTTGCAGCTGCAATCGTCTTTTGTCTGACCCGCAATTTAAATCTGAATGTGCAAACACGCGCGATATTATTTGCGCGGTATATATTTTCGGAAACTGTGTAATTGTTTCGCATTTCCACGCTCTCTGTAGATACATGTTTTGTACATATTTACACATTTACATTGTAATTACTCACCACGCGGGGCGGCCGCCGGGTGCGAGGAGGGGTCTTTAAACATTAAAAGAATATTTGCCGGGCAAATGCTGATAAATCATTGTGCGTAATGCAGTGCAATCTTAATAATTCGAACCGTTAAATGAAGATTGTTGAATACATAGCGACAATATTTTGAATCAACAAAGCGTGGATGTGCGAAATCGTAGTCGACGCACATGCAAATATACACAATGCACAACGATAATGGTGTGCTTACGTGTGTACTTGCGGCATGCAAGGTTAAATGTAATATTGCCATAGAAACACCGAGAAACAAGTAGTTGGAAAATTATCGATATAATCGGAACGAAACGTTAAAGTTGATCGCAAGATTAACCTTTTCGATGTGTCTCTTTATTTGATAACGCTCTGTTGCCTGAATTAATATTTACGAATTTATTTACGCATTTGCATGCATTATAGAACTGAGAATTTTGTAGTTCCTGGGCATATTCCCTGAAAGTATTATGAATTTATTTGCGCACATGCAAATAAAGAGGATACTGTACAAATATTTGTACTACATGTGTGTAGCAGCAAATTTAAAGTTTCCTTAATGCAACATTTTTCAATGAAAAAGTGTTGTGGATGAAAATAAAATATTGTCTTACATTATCTAGTTCCAATTTTTTAGAAGTTTTTTCCATAATAAAAACTTTGTTAAATATAATCTCTTATCGCACATTTTTCAAGCGCTTAATACTCACAGGGATTTGTGTTACAGATAACCTCAATTTAAATAAAGAATAATGTTCTATTATTAACACATCTCTAAATTTATTAAAGATTGTATAATTTCTTCAATCCCCTGTATCGGAAAAACTGTCGGAAACACGATTTTTTATTAAGAGAAAAATCAAATTGATGGATAACAGAAAATGTGAGATCTAAGATAGGTATCTTGTAAATACTCTTAGGCGTTGTTACGTAATGGCATTGCCAAGTTTGCGGTGTTAAATGTATGGCTACGAATCGCACCTGTACCATGCTCTAAACGCCATTTCGCATTAGCGCAATCGCCGATAATCGCACCGTCGAGAGATTTCAAATCGATGCCGCCACGAAATAGGCGAAGCCCGGTTACGATGTTAATCGCATTAGTGCAACGTTGCACGATAAATCAGATAATTAGCGGCCGTTAAGCGCATCGTAAATCGGCATTATCAGAAACGGGTGACGCCGTTTTGACATGGCGCCACGTTTGTTTGGCGACGCGTTGCGGCGAAGCAGCCTGTGTACTTAACAAATCTTGTGATCACCAAAATGTTGATCGTTTATCAACTATTATCCAGCCAACAACAATGTTATCTGCATTATAGCGTTTCGCGATGGCGTCATAGAAAAATGATAAAAATGATAGAAATTCGATAAACTAATTTTTTCCCTAAATTCAAATTTTCACTCTTTATCCATAAAACATAAAAATCTCTCACGACAAAAAATTAAAAACATAAAAAGATGTTTTATGTACTTGTCGCATAACAATTCTACGTTCGAATATCGACGTAGTTTCCTTAATTGCAACTATTTTAATGAACGTGCAAACATATTATGGAGCCCATAGCGATTACACCATGCAAACGTGTTAATTCTGACAATTATAATGAGACGCCAAAAAAGACATAATTAATATAACTTTTTGGCTTACTTTAACTTTTTGGCTATGCAATTTTAAATAGATAATATCGCTTTAAGAACGCACGTGATGCATTTCGGAGCTTGAAATGTTCCCACGCGCGATCCGTGCACTTAACAAGTCACTCTCACGTTTCAGTCATGCCCGAAAAAGCAATTGCCGTCGAGTAAAGCAAAGTTAATCGCGACACGGCACTAGCCGATGTAAACTATCCTTCGATGATACTTCTCTAAGTCCTGCGATATTGCGAACCAATTCCCCGAGGCGACCGACCTGTCCCCCATCATTCCCACAATTTCCCATACGCTTTATGCCGATACGGTTCTTCATGGGGTCCTCGCTGGGGTCGGAACACTTCCATGATCGATAAAATTGTATCTCGAGCTTGCGGTTCTTGCCCGCAAATCAATTACGCGTTTAATCCTGCGGCGCATCTTTTTTTATCGCAGACCATAAAAACTCAGGCTATCTCTTGCTTAAATTTAACCACGAATAAAATATTTTCCGTCTCTTTACAACATTACATGTACGTTACTTTAAACAATTGGCATTTATAGATTTATCAAATTTAGTATGTAATTTTAAATTATAACATAATTTGACAAAAAATGTATATTTTGTGACTTTTAAGAAATACTACATAATATAAATTGCGTTATAAAAATTGAAGTAAGTCCAAACAGCCAGATCTATTAAAAACAGATGCAGTGTCCGCTACAAATTTTGTCAGCAGAATACTAGTTGAAATATAACAGAATCTGTTAACAAAATATATCAGATTGGCTGCAGAAATCAAATAGAATCTGCCATTCTGCTCGGTTTCTGGCAATATGTTGTCAAATTATGTCGTCATGTCTGTTGTCAGAATATGAACTTAATCCTTTTATTGTCCAATCGTTTTTACGAATTAAACTCAGACGTTTTCAAAAAATCAGACTTTACATAGAAATAAATATTAATTTGTTAATTTTACTTGAAAAATCCTTGAAATGATATAAAACTTAAATGCTATAAGTCCTAAATGAAATATACGTGTCATAGGATCACACCTGATGCACGTGTGTCCCAGAAATAGAACTCGTGTATCACATATGATATACTAGCATCTGACATGTTACACCAGCGTATCACATATGATGTACGAGACAATCAAAAGGGTTAATACAGACACAATTGATGTCAATCTGTAGTATTCTGTTTGAATCTGCCGGCGAACCGCTAACATTTTGCTTGACCATGAACATAATTGTTTTATTAGAGAATAAATAAATTCAATTGTGCTAATAAATTTTTATTTGTCTGAAGAAGAAGTATAAATCGAAATTTATCGCGGGTTGAATTAAACCCGTAATATTAAACAAAACGATCGTACGACAATCACCATAGTTGATATCGAGTATACTCTAGTTCAGAGATGGCCAAACTTAAAAGCACCAAGATCTACTTTCAGCTTCCTAACCCCATCGCGATTTACTGTTTCCTATTGTAGTCATCTAGGTTTGTGTGAAATATGCGTGTTTATTTTATTTTGTGTGTTTGTGTTGCGATTGGGCATAAAACAGCAATAATTAATTATGGTTACATTGCAATTACAACTGTTGTATTGTCAATTTCACGTTGCCACGCGATCGATCGACCGAGTGTCCGCGATCGACTGTTCATGGCCACCTCTGCTCTAGTCAGTAGAGGAATCGCAATCAATCACACTTAATGTAACGGTTATTTCTCGATCAAGATATGTAAAGGTAAATTATTCTTCAGAGAAATGCTATATTTATAATATATAGTATGTACAGTCCACTTACCGGAATTAATTGAAGGTGCGAAGGCGCGAGCGGAATATCTGACGAGCATCCATTTTGTAAAGCGTTACACGTTTCACTGGCACGCGGCACTCGTTTTTGTTGTTTACGGCATACGGTTGTGTGTATGTATACGTCACGTATATCATTTTATTATGCTCGCGCGACTGTGACTCGAGCGGGTGGATAAAGACGCGCACCGCTCCGAATGACATTGCGTTATTTTCTTCGAGATTCGACGGTTTCCTACGAACAATTAACTATTATCAACCCGTGCGGTTCCTTAATTTTCGCGATAATCGATCCATAAACATAGCGAGACGACGAATATTTATCACAACAGGTATCTTGCTCTATTTCGATTCTTATAAGAATGTATGTTTGACAATTTTGACCTCAGATTCATAATTGGCGATCCCAGAAATCGTCATGTGCAAGTGAATGCTCCTTTCGGATTTAAACTCCTTTCTTTTAATCTATAACTGTCACTTTTTGTATAAATCAGCCAAAACAATGGTTGACTCTTATAGTTTTTGTCGCTGAAAACGAATGCGCAATTGAAATTGCCCTAGCACGCGGCACTTGTTTTTGAGCTACTGTAGCTCAAAAGTACCTAAAAATGCCATTTTTGGCATCTTTAAGTCCAATTTTCTCAAAAACGTGACGTGATAGGGCAATTTCAATTGCGGATTCGCTTTCAGCGACGAAAAATCTATAAGAATCACCTTGTCCGGTTCGTGATCTAAAAAAAAAGTGTAAATTTGTCGGACAGTGTTATTATACAGTGCGCTGGACAAAAGTATTGGCACAACGCGGTTACTACTATAAAGCCGCCTATATCTCTAAAGAAAATGGCAGTAAAATGTTAATTTTAATTTTTTGATTTACATATAATTACGTGTATTACTGTATGTATGTCGTGATATTTACAAAAATTGTTCCTCGGATGCTTGGACGCGAATATATGTATATCGCGACGCGTCTCGAACGTTTCGCGTACTCGAGCGTGATTCGCTCGTTATTCTCGAATCGATAGCGCGAAGTAAGGCGCGAATTGCCACGTCGAATAATTCGAGCAGCAGTCTAATCGAGCGACATATCGAACGTTCGTCGGCAAGTCCGAGCATCGAGAACGGAATATTCGGCGCACCTTTACTCCACAGTGAGTTGAATATTTTGCCGCGACGGTTGAATATTTCGTTTCTGGCTAGCTATGAGACGCGTCAGTTTGTTTGTTTTCTTTTTCGCAGCGTACGGCGCGGCGTACCGTTCAACGCGCCTCTTGTTGTCATTTGCGCGGCGAGTCTCGCGCGGACGCGCGACGGTGTCGTCGTTCTAACTTCTAACCTAAATCCTCGAAACGCGTTCGCGCCAAAAGGACGCCATCCAACGAATGCTGAGCGATCGCGCAACTCCCGCGATTCGTGAGCGCATCGAGGCGACTACTGTATCGAAGAGTAGGTATCTCGCAACCGCTTTATTCGTCCAAAGCGGAAAACGCAAAGGGAAACGAGATGGCAGAGGATGGAAATCGTACGTTACTCTCTCACGGCACGGTACTTACGTCGCGGACAAGAGACTCATTTAATTGACAGTCAACAGTCGTAATCGATTGCGCGTTTTCGCCCCCGTTAGTCGCGTAAATTTGGCTGTTCGTGTATGTACATTCGTCGAAACTTCTCGCCGTTCGAAATTCGGCCTTTATTATGTTCACGTTACGTCGAGTGTGATCGAAGATCTTACCTTCGCGTCAATCTATTTTTTCGCTTCCTTCTGTCACAATGTAATAAAATGTGCGTGCGATTAATATCGGGAGTGCCGTACAAAATGTCGGGCGCTCGTGTTTCTACGACTGTGTTGTCTGTGTATGTGTGTGCGCAAGGACGGAGTCAGGCAATGAGAGGAGGAGGAGGCCTGGGAGGCATCGGGTGACGGCGGAGCAACCGTGAGGTGAGCATTATTATTATTTTATTTGTTACTTGCGGAGAATTAACCCTTTGCGGACGGGGAGCATGTTTACACACTCTTCTCTTATATTTCAGAAACTATTAGTCCGATTTTTATGAAATTTGAAATGCCAGAAATTTTTTTATGGCCCTCTTCAATTTTTAAGTCAAAAATTTGAAATTCACAATGGCGGACCCAATATGGCAGACGTCGAAATGGTCGAAAAATGAAAATATCATTCAATTTCCATGAAACTCATATTATAGGAGTTCCCAATGGCGCTCTTTCCGATTCTAAAGAGAATGCTTAAGAGAATACTTCTAACAAGTAAACCTCAGGGAACGTCAGACGCCGATTTTTCTTTAATTTTGTACAGTCGTTTGTCATGTCAAAGTATGAAAAAATCTGTCATTACTTTTAGCTCAAATTGATTTTTTCTTTCTTTTTGTATTTTTTATGTTTTACACAAATACATGACTTTACGCATATTTAAAGCAGTATTAATGAATCTACTCGATAATAAATCTACCCATAAAACTGCTTAACGCCCGATAGGGCGTTACAAAACAAACAAATAAACTATTATTTCGATGTTTTATGTGTGCCAAGTTTCAAAAAATCGAGTAGATTTATTAATACCGCTTTAAATATGTGTAAAGTTGTCTATTTGTGTAAAACATAAAAAAATACCCAAAAAAATGAAAAAATCTATTTGAGCTAATAGTAATGACAGATTTTTTCATATTTTGACATGACAAACAACTGTACAAAATTAGAGAAAAATCGGCGTCTGACGTTCCCTGAGGTTTACTTGTAAGAAAATGCTTCAAAATATACCACACACGAACAAGGTATTAGGAATTGTGCGACTTATTCACAAATTGTGAATCATTGTAAATATATTGTATATACAGTATAAATAAGATGTAAATATATTGTAAATATTTTTCGTTGTTTATAATATCAATAAGATGCAAATATATTGTTTTATGGAAATTAAATGATATTTTCATTTTTTGACTATTCCGACCATTCGGCCATATTAGGTCCGCCATGTTGAATTTCAAATTTTTGACTTCAAAATTGAAAAGAGCGCCATCAAAAACCTTAGTAAACTGAGTTTCACATAGATCAAATGATTTTAAAAATTTTGATTTACCATTTTGTATTACAAAATTTCGAAATTCTAAGGTCAGATTCGGATTCAGCGATTTCAAAAACCCCTAAAAATACTAGGTCTTCCATAATTGATCCTTTAGCAACCCCCCCCCGTCCTTAAAGGATTAATCCGTTTGTAGCTATTTTCTGAAATATTTATTTTGTGTGAGCATTACTATAATTTTAAAATTATATTTGTATTTTACAGGCTCAACGCAGTTTCAACGTAGACGCAACTCCGCCGCTGCGCATCGTATCTGTAAGTGACAAATCATATCTTCTTTAAATAAACCCTTTTAATGAACCTAACTGGTATCCTGGAGTCACTCCAGCTTGTGTAATTTTCATTTTTCTCCGTGTAACGGAATTAAAAGAGATGGGAGCAGGGAGTGGGGGGGATCCTCGAGAGGTTTCGGTAGCTCGGCCGACCTGGAGAGGAAAAGGATCAAAAGATCGAAGAGATTCAAGCAAAGACAGACAACAAAGACATCGTCAGATATCGAGAGAAACAGTCACCCCGAGAGGTTCGTTTCCCCCCGAGCAAGTCCGGGAGGAGTTCTCAGCCACGGAGATTGAGTCGACCGAGACAAACCAGCACCTGAGATCATAGAATCGAGAAGCTGAGGACTCGCCATCGGAGAGAGCTGATGATTTGGGCCTCATTTTGAGCCTTCAAGCCGATCGACTCATCCTTGGATGGACAGGAAGGATTGGCTCATTTGGTGACGTGGCACACGTTGGGGTGGACTGCTGGAGCGCCTTCGTCTATGGAGTGATAACGTGAGGCGGATTACCTTTGTCGTTCTCTGTCTCTCTTTCTTTCTCACTCTCTCTCTGCATCTCTGTCCCATCAGATCACACGTGGATAATCATTGTGACACCAATTAATTGTGTGAGAGGTATCTCTTACACATATTCGTAAAATTGTAAAATTGCGGAAGACTAAATTATATCTATTATATGACTCGTTAAAATAGTGGCTGACTTTATTGCAATCGCCTTGTCTTGATCGGCCTTTATCTCCTTAACTGCCCGAACTCCGAGATAATATTACAGCCGGCATTACTGATTTAAATAATTTTTAAAGAATATTTATTTTTTAGACAAAATATTGCTATTTTTATCTTTTTTAAAATTACCTAAATACAATAAAATTATTACAAAAAATCCAAAATTTGTATGTGAAATAAATTCAGCCTAAAATAGATTGGGGTTTCTGATAATCCCACGATACCTTGTATGTAAAAAAAGAACATACCAGTTAAGGTTAAAGGTGATAGATCTGTGAAAATAAAATTTATATATATAAAATATAAAAGAAATATATAATAAGGGGTATATGCATATGCATTTCAAGTTGATATATATACATGTATAAGGATAATGCAGATAAATATAACATTTCACAGATTTATCTTCCATCTTTAATATGTAATTGATAATTTATCCAGATTAAATTGCCATAAGATTGTCAGAAAAAGAAAAACGTTAAGAAAATAGCTAGATACGAGTGTTTGCGCGATATCTAATAAAATTCGCCAGTTTTTCCGCAATATCCCGCGAAACGGAATAGCCCTGCAGTCGATTCTTCGTGCTCCTCCGTTCCCAAAAACTGCATCCGGCTGCACTTCATAATTTCCCAGTGCCGTCCCGGGGAAGACGAAGGGCGGCACGTGACTTACCCCATCATGGCACACCGGCGCGGCCGTTCGGAATGTTTTGACAGGGGGTGGGTGCGGCGCGTGGCGCATAGCTGTTTGTAAAACATCGCCGGCTCCTTTATCGGCGACGATATTAAGCGGCGCGTGGGTCACGCCGGACCGCCTCGGCCATTGTTCGCATTGTCGCGGCTCGATTGCCGAAGAGAAAGGGTGGCGATGTTATACGAGGGGTGAAGGGGGTGGCATTGTCGACGAGACGAGGCGCCGTCGTGATTTCCCTGCATCCCGCGCCCACGATAATCTAATTGAAAATAAATCCCCCGGTAACCGAGACGGCAACGATAACCTCTCATCCCCCTCTCTCATTACGTGGGTTAGAGACAGCATTCTTCGGTTCAGATCGGTATGCAATTGGCGTGATTGGATGGCGTTGCAGAAGTAGAATTAATAAGATTTTTATTATGTAATTAATTTAAGATAATATATGACGTCTTGAATCTCAATCAGTATGACGAGGTCCGATAAATTTTGTGATTTTAAATCCGATAGTTTTACTAAATATTTATGAAGGACTTTACTAAATATAGATAAAGGACATTTGGCTTCATACTTATATATTTGACAATTTCGTCGGTCCTAATCATTATTGTGATAGATGAAGGACTTTAAACCTTTTTAATTTTTAAATGCATTGTTGTGTGTGCATTGCGTTTAAATTGATACGGAAGATTAGATCTTTAAAATGTGCAGACATTTTATGTTTTTGATATAATGATTAAATTTCTTAATTTTTATTAAACTAATTTCTAAAAAATCAATTTCGAGATTGACGTTTGTATAAGATTACTGAAAATTGGTATAGAAACGCCGATTAATTGAATGACATTTTACATTATCTCGGTTCTCATCTTCTACAAAAAAAGATAGTGAAATGTATTACTCATGCAAGCAGGACATCGCGAATTTCAGAATGCTGTGAACCGGGCGATAACGCTCGCGCCGCGGGCGCGTAATCAGCGCGCGATTTATTATTTGCGCGAGCCGAAGCGATAATTTTCGCGGTCCACGGCGTACGTCGCTCGCGAGGTATCGCGAGTCGTCACGCGAGGAGGATAGAGGGTGTCCCCGACGGGGATGAAAACGCGAAAACGTGACGGCTACGCGTCCGTATTGTTTGCGCGACGAAAGTAGGGACCCGTGGAACGGTTATTTACACGGGACAAATAGGCAAACAAGGAATTGTCGCGCGGCTCACCGCGAGCGCCGTGCAAGAGTCTTGCGACGATAATTAGCCGATAATTTCGATAGGAAACGAGAATGAGAAATACGTTCGTTATTCATCGGCTCCGAATCTCGACATTCCCGACCATCGTGATATAAACTAGGAACGGAAGAAGCCGCTGTAACGAAAATTTTCGGAGAATATGTACAAACGTTGCAGTAATTCTTATTATTAAATCGTTAATTTGATAGTTTTGATAGTTTCTTAGCTTGTACTATAATACTTCATACATTATGTATGTAGAAACGCATGGCAAAGTTACGCGAAAATTACTCCAACTTTAGTTAGAGAAAGAATAGTAATGTTAAAGTAATGTTTCATTGTGTCGTACATTTGTTTACGTCATCGCGTTATCGTACTATTTATTATTTGTAGAAGTCGTTAATTTCGGCGTAAAGAAGAGATAATGTCAGATAATTACACATTTTACATATAGAAGATAAATATTGCGAAGATTACTTGTTAGATTTTACATACAAAGATTGTTATTTATTTGTAACAGAAAACAAGAAATAATGTTTAGAATAAAACACAATAATAAATTATTACTGTTAGGGAAAGAAAGATAGAGAGATTGTTACATATATTGTTAGTTTATCATCGATCATAAACGCTGATGGGTTTTATCGACAGCTTTAGAGGAACATTTGAGGAATATTAGCGGCATTTATTCGTTAATGTTTGCCAATAACCTTTTTCCGTAAGAGAATATTCACAAATGTGAATCAAATTTTATTTTATCTCCAATCTACGAAATATCCGCTGCCGGATCTACGCAAAATCCACCGAAGTCGCGCAAATTTATCGTCCATAAAATATACACTAGGCATATTGACGTAATATTCGGTTAATAAATCATCTACTGTAAAAAATACGTCCATCGTATGTACATAACTCCGTTATTGAAAAATTATTCGTGTAGATTTTTTACCGATGTATGTACTTCCTTGTGATTGCATTCAAAATATTATGGCTACCGATTTTCGGATGAGAGCGCGATTCAAAAATTTGTGGAAAAATTTCTGTTAAGAAAAATCAATTGCTTTTGTTTTGCATTAAGTATTATTTTAAATATACATTAAGTATTACATTAAGTATTATTTTGCCATTGTTACAAATAATTAGTTAATTCGAATTTATAATGATATGAATTTTTTGATTGTAATTTTTTAATGAAAAACGTCGGAGATAAAAAAAATACTGAAAAAACTTACTTAGAAAATATAGAAATAAAATGTCTGCATATATAACCTAAATATTGTAATGTTTAATCGGCAAATCGTAATGTTATCGGTCATTCCTGCGTGCACAATCTCGATGATAATGGACTAACATTATAAAGCAAATAATTGCTCATTGCTCCTTACTGCTGACTGGGATTAAATTCCTCTGCATGATGGAAAGTTCCTTCCTCTCTTATCATCTCTTTATCAAATTAAAAATAAGGTTCATGAAAAGAGAAAATTCACAGGAAAAGTATGCCTTTAAATCGTAATGTTATCGGTCATTCTGTGGCCTATATATATTACATACATAAATCGAAAAAATGTCATTTCATATTTTCCTATAATCTTCCAGTATAGGTTAATCGTGTACACAGCATATATAGAACGTACTGCAAAAATATTTGAACTGCGTTAAAAAGCAGATCATTTCCTCACCCAGAAAAATTTTTGCACAATTTATTGCTTCGGAAGTAAATGGCATTACTTCGGATCGGAATATCCGCGTGACGGCAAAATCTTTTTCGTAGTCGGCCCCGGTATTCGCGCAAGCTTGGCTAGTCACGCCGAACGGGGTTGGTTGCAGCGCATGCCACGGGGACTGAAGTCTGTTTGCTCATGAAATATGCAGGCATGCGTCCTCCATAACTGCTCGTAAGCACTGAAACTTGCGTGCAACGCCGGGCTACCGAGCTACGGGATTTTCCGTCCTTCCGCGCAAGGGAAGACCATTTGCGAAGGCGACGCGAATATACGCGCGAGCATCGGGCGTGAATCAATTCTTCGGAATTAGGAAATAATAGCGATGTGGGCGAATGACAGGTACGCGAAATTTAGTTAGGTAAATAGGATAAATACGCAACAAAAGAAATCTCTCGTTAATGGTATTTGAATCTTTATTTATGTTAACTTTTCGAACTTCGAAAATACAGACATAGATTCTTTACGTTCGTCTTACATCACAAATATTCTTACAAATGGCATTTAGAGTGTACCGAATATAGAATAGACTTAGAATATATCTTTTATATACCGAATCTTTAAATATATGTACGGAAATATCGAAGCAGCATCCCGCAGCTCATATTTTCTTTTACCGTCTATTATACTTAATCGTTGCAATTTATTGAATATTCAAATGCATATATAGCATGTTTTGATCAATAGCATTTTACGATATGAACTTCGAGTTAACAATAAGCCACGTTAGAAATGAACGAAGTTCGAAGTTTACCCGGAACAAAGACGAAGCTGCTCGTTTAGTAGATGTATGCCGTTAGCACAACAACCCTAACTAGACGAGACAAACTAGCATGACTAGCAATCGTTAATGCTAAATTATTTTTATTTGATAAATTATTTTTACTTTGAGTCTTCTCGATCCGACGAGATCGAAATATTGATGATTAATATTGCAAAATAACGCTCAAGAAAATTTTGATCTAAAAAAGTCTCCAAATATATCTACGTTTTTTACACGTTCTGTATGTCTCATAAAAAGTAAAACAATGAGCATATTGTAATGTTCACAAGTAAATTCGCGAATTGTAGCTTATTAAAGAAGAATTCGGCGCAAAAGGATTGAGTCAACGAAATCTTTGCCTTCTTATTTCAACGATTGCCAGTGCAGTTGGCTTAATGAACGTAAATCGATACCTTCCGCAAGAGGAGGTATGTAAGTACCGCGTGCGCAAATACGGTTTTTTGTTACTTGCGCCAGGAGCGATGGTCAATATTACATCAAGAGCTCCGAATTGATCGAGCTCCGTACCGCGTACAAACATTTTAACAAACATTCTCTGCTTTGCCGTTAAACGTGCTATTTAAGCGGGAGTTACGCGTCTTGAACTAATTCGCACGAATAATCATTGAACTCGCTCGATAACGTTGTTGAACTTTTTTAAATCAAGTATTTTCGCAATTCACACGCTTGTTTATTATCGCCAAGCGGCAAATCAGGTCGATCAAAATACGAACAATCGAACATTAACGATTCACGCGAAACTGTAGGTCTTTTTTTCATCCGCGACCAATCCTGCCCGAGACCGGATATTTCGAGCCAACGCGTTTTGTTCACAACAAATATTTCGCGCTGCAAGCGGAAATTACTGCTTTCACGGAACACAACGGGCTATACGCTCGATGCCCGACGCAGGTAGTTCGCCGATGATTTGGCCGGATAGAGACGAATAAAATGGCCTTTCATACGCGATCGGTATCGCGGGCTCGATTCTGACGTGGGTTAATTGCGATAACCTGGCCTGTTGTAGAGGGGTCGTAACAACATATGCCGTCCACGGGGTTAAATAATCCGACGTGTCCCGTTGTCGTGGACGCCTACCTAACTTATGCACAACGTGACGAGCTTTCGTGCGCCACGTAAGGTCGTAAAAAAACCTGACAGGTACACACCTTGGCGTGTCAACTTGGCGAACGCCAACATCGCGTCGCGCCATATGCCTCGCTTTTAGCTCGCGAGGCGAGGTGCACCAATCTGAAAGTTGTTCGGGTTTTGATTATTCGTGGGGTGCAGGACAGCGCCGTATGTAACGCGGGTACACAAACGAGCGAGATGCCGACAACGTGAAGGGTTTAATGTTGCAACGGGTCACGAAACGACATCGGAGTTTACATTGTAAAGCAGCCAGCGCTTCTGAGAACTAGCGTTCATGTTCTTGTTCATAGATTGCGCTTCCTGCATTTAATATGATCGATTAATTCTTAAAAATATCAAAAGATTTCACACTTAAGATTGAGATACCAACAACACGAAGGAGTTAAAGCGACTAGGCAGTCGAAAATGTAGTAAAAAACTTTTCTTTGCGACTCGGTTGTAAAGAAATGTAAGCAAATACAGATGTATCCTTTTACCCAATGTTTATTACTATCATATATGTTGAAAAAAAGTTGGCATTAGATGTATATATATTTAAAAACCGGCATGACACCGATGAACATTTCAATGTTTTTCTCTTGGTTTTGCCCTGATTACGAACAAACGGAGGTTCAAAAATCGACTTGGAAAAATTACAGAATGTATAAAACATGTGTAATTTTCCGCTGAACCTCTGGTACATTCTGTAAAAATTCGAGTTTAAAAAAAAAATTCATAAGTCACGGTTTGTTAATAACGCATAGATAAAAATTTTTCGTTTCCAAAAAAATCGCCGTTTTTTGGCCACCAATTTAATAATTTTGTTTTTATTCTTCTTTTTATAGGTTCAGCGGAAAACTACAAGTCTAAAAAAGAACATTCCGCAAGAAAAATTGGATTACCTCACTTGTTAAAGTTTCTATCACGGAAAAACCAGAAAAAACGTTGAAATGTTCATCGGTGTGTCATGCCGGTTTTTATATATATAGATACATCTAATGCCAACTTTTTTTTAACCTATATGATAGCAATAAACATTGGGTAAAAGGATACATCTGTATTTGCTTACATTTCTTTACAACCGAGTCGCAAAGAAAAGTTTTTTTACTACATTTTCGACTGCCTAGTCCCCTTAATACGCAGCTTGCGATAGTAGGTTGCGAAATAACGCTAAAAATAACGATCAGATTCATGGTAACAGAAAGCAAGATGCTTTTATTGAGATTCTTCTAACGAAAAACAAAAACTTGCTCCGCTAAAAAAATGTCACATATGAATATAAAAAGACTTTAGTAATATATCAAGAATTTTCTAAAAAAAAATATATATATATAATATATATATTAATATATATATAATCTCAGTTTATTTATTTATTCGATACGTGAACTGTCCAAATCCTATAAAATTTATAACAATTTCTCTTTATATATATATTTATAAATATTAAATATGAGAAATAACTTTTATACTTCGAAAAATAAAATACTTACGCTTACTCGGAAAATATTACTTCTGCTACAAACGAATGGACTTCTAATATTTCGAAAAGGATATATCAGGCGTAGAGTTTCATTTTTCCTTCTCGATTCTTCTTCCGGGCTGACCAAACTTTCCTTGGTCGCTTGTCGACGAAACGATGAACGCATATTAGAGCAGACCGATAGCTCGATAAGGTCCAATCGATAATAGTCGCTCGGTTGGCTGGATGACTGACTGGTTGGTCGAGCATATACCTACATATATTATATACGTACATATATATGTATATATATATACATAAGATCTCTCCCTCTTGCACTCTCCGTCTCTCCTGTTCGAACCACCCCTCGTCTCTCCGTCCCTCTCCGTTCGATTGGTTCACCCTGTGTAAGGGCGAATAAGACCGAGTAAGGGGTAGTAGGTGGTATAGATTGAGCAAACAGCGCGTTTATAGCGCAGAAGGGACTCCTCTGAATTTCCTCGACACGAACCGATCGTGGCGGCAAGCAGCGATGCGGTACTCGAAAGAGAGAGAGAAAGAGCCTTCTCGATTATCGAGTACATCAGCCAAGTTATCGATTGCTTGCCGATGAGCATCGTTTTCGCACGGGCCCACGTGAAGGAGCGTAAGATTCTAATGGTTATAAAATTGGACGCGTATACCTGCAAACTGAAAGTAAAATTTAGAGAAAAAAGTATTCTATGATTTAGATCATCCAATTTTATAAGATTGTTGAGCGCTAGTAATTATTATAGGTTGCGAAATAAATCTTTTTTATTTGGTTTTATTATTTATGTCTGATGAATAATTCTAATAAAGCAACGAAAAAGGAAGTTGAATAATTATTTTAAAAAAATATGGCAGATTAAGATATAAAAAAATATATTTTTAGAATTATATTTTTAATAGCTGTTAAAATTTAAAAAATTCCATTCTTAGGGAAAGCAGATTATTTTCTTGCAGATTAGTCGCGTGTTTGTCGCACGTCTATATACTTTATTAAGGATTCCGCCATTCTATTTTTTCAACCAGACATTGACAGACATTTCACTTTACACATTGCTTAAGAACGAAATATTCGTGAGTTCGTTTTAGTGGGTGAGCGAAGACCCGAGCGAGAGAAGTTCGTAGCTTCGGTCGAGACATTCACGTATGTAACGTCGTTTCAATTCGGGCCGATGCTTTGCCCGATCGGCTACGGCCCTCATCGTCCGCGGATGAATCTTTCTCTGTGTTGCGTCGTAAAAAATTCATTACCCATCCGAGGAATCGATCGCCGAGCCCCGTGTAATTACGTGCTCTTTACACCATACCACGCGCCGGCTCCCTCGAAGACCGGACGTAATGAGAACGTGAAAAAAAGTCGACAACGAGGCGCGATCGAGGCTCCTCTGTCTTCGTCCACGTTGCATAGACGCATCGTCGATACAGCTCGACTAACGTGAAAAAAAGCGATTGCATGAGCTTGATTGAGGAAATTCAGCTAATAGTTAAACAAAAACTTAATGAATAAATGTACCGAATAGTTAATGATTAAATTGTTAGTGATAAGCAGTTATATTTATTTCTTGCTTTCACACTTATTAGTAAGTTTCATTTTAATTTAATTATCGCAAATTTTGTATTAAAAAAATTTTAGAGTTATTGAAATAGCATCAAATTTATGCAGTTTTTTATTTTTTTTTATTTATTACTGTTAATTATTTAGTTAGCGCCAGGATATATGTTAATATTTAAATGCAGATGAAGACGGAAAGGTCGAAGGTCTGACATCTCGCACGAGGCACGTTTAACGTCAGGAATGCGCATTCTCGAATATGCTGCTGCCATTATTTCAATCCGGAACAAATCGTTAATTTTGCAGTGCGTTCCGCGATTTATACCCTTCAGCTCGTAATTCGTGCGAGAAACGTGTGCATATCGGTGTGCCTGTGCAACACAAAAGCTGCACGGTGTCGACAGAAATAAAAAATCGAAAAATATATCAATTTTTTCGTAAGCTGTATTAGATTTTCCAATTCTATTTGCTCTATTAACTGCTTTTTTACATCTGGATAATTTTCATAATAATTGTAACTGTACGAAATAATGTACGTATTAATTTATTATGCGAACGTGCAGGTAGATACGTTAAATACGCAGTAGCGTTTTTTGGAAAAACTTTATTACTTAAAAGCGTTATTGCAATTTGTGTGCACAAGAAAAGAGAGAATCATCGTGCCACGATTCGCCAGAATGATTCACAACAGATTACGCCTTGACGAGATTATAATATCAGTAGGCGGATCTTTTTCGTATCTCCTTGCGTATCGTTTCTCATGAAAACCTAGCGTAAATTTCATTACGCCGCGCCATCACGCCAGAAAAACAAAAGATCAAAGAACCGTTTCATTTCAAAAGTTCCTATGTACAAAAATTCTTCGATTTCTTTACACGAGATTAATGAGGACATTAGATTTTTGTGTTCACGGTTTTAATTTTTTTATAATTAAATCACTTATATATGTTATTTATGTGTTCATTTTACACATTTTCAAACATTTCAAGTTATGTGAGAAATGTCTTAATGTCACATTGATAAGAACGTTATCTCAATAACGATGCTAATAAATAATTCATTTTAGTTTCTAATATCTAGATAAAGCATCTTCATAAATGGAAACATTTTACTTTCTTAAACGCTGTTCTGCCACAGAGAGAATTTTCTCTTAAAATTAACCCTGAAAATCATGGTAGTCATGGGACAACATGGTATTTCGAAGATTTTTATGCAATTTT
>NJRP01000157.1:61840-79243 GCA_003063835.1 Aphaenogaster floridana | reverse complement strand
ACATCATGTATAATCTAACGAAATCGGAATAATTTTGTGAGATCTCGACTAAGTGTCCGATAATCACGACGCTAATTAATTGTTATCGATATCCGGAAGAAACGATGTCCACGGGCGAAAAGAAGTTTTCGAGCTGTTTCCTAATCCAATTTTGCGAGACTCTACCAGCGCGCACCGAGAGAGACTGCTTTTAATTAATTGTATCAACTGCCGTCGAGGCAACGAGGTGGATGTGATTTGACTAACGAGGCAAATTCTTAAATTAACGAAGAAACTACCCCGGCTCTCTGAAACCGTGCACCCCCCAACCCCCACCTTGGTATCTCCCCGTCTTTTCTATTAGTCGCTTTTCCGCGTTCCATTGGCTCTCATTCCTGATTATTTAATTAGAATTGATTTACACTCGGTTTGCTTCTTAATTTCCTATTATTTCCTGATCTTGATTAAATAGGTGCGTTAAAATTATTAAGCGAGTAGACGGAAAATATTTTATATATTCATAATTTTATTACATATGCAACATATTTTATTATATATACAACATATGAAGAATGCATTTTGCACAGTATAAAATGAATATAACGATATTAAATCTACTCTATATCCAAATTTAATTCAGGTTTATAAAAGTCCACTGTTCGTTAATCCGGTTTCATTGGAGATATTTGGACGCCCGAATTATGGAGTTCTCCAAAAATCAATTTCATTCTAAAATAAAGTTCGATCGCGACAGCGCGAAATCCCTCGCGTGTAATATACACCGTCCTTCGGGGAAGAAAATAAAAAAAATCCAGGGATTGTTTTCCGAAGTAATAAATTTCGCGCATAGAGGTATCTATCATGACAGTAAATTCTCGTCCGACAACGAAATCCTGCGCAAAGCGTCGCGCGCTGTTATTATGGAAAGAAGAAAAACAATCTCGCGAAGTAATAAATCCCGAGCTAGGCCGCTACTCGCGCAACGCCGCGGTGTAAATTCGTGCCTCTCGCCGTGAAACGGATTTTACTTCGGAATACGAAGCACGAACGTTTCGTCGCCGGATATCTTATCGTCGGCGCGGCGCAACGTGCGTTATCAGGTAATGTATTTATGGGGTGGGATATGAACCTAGAGGATAGATATCGTGAGTTCGTAAGGCTGATACGTTTAGCGACAACGGCGTTGTAACGCGTCGGCAAAGTGTACAGGGTGGACCGAAAATGAGCAGCGTCGGCAGTAATTTATTTCGAGAGAAAATCGCAATTTCTTTTAAGTCCTTTCTCGCTTAAATTTTCACTCTTTTCTCCAGTCTGCGTTAACAAATTGCACAAATATATTCAGCATCGAATACTATTTTCATTTTTATGTGGCTAATCAATTTATCATAGTTGCGCAAGCAAATATTTCTGTTTTAACGCTTCGTTCTTCATAGAACTATATAATACAATACATTTTTGTTAATACTATTTTCTGAATATTTCGTACTTCAGGAACACTCCGTATGTACGGTAATGAAATCCACGGGATGAGAGAGCGTAATATCATTACACGTTACACATAGGACATGTTATTTATGGAAACGAAAGCTACGCCCTTTTAAGAGCATCGAGATGACGTTTCGCCGACTTTACGTTCTGTAACGAGGTGATGTGTTAAACGTGTTAGAGATATAAAACAGCGCACACGGAGAAGCGGTACCTTACCAAATATACACTTACGCAATGTTTTATTACGCTGTAATTCATATTGCGATACGACGAATAATCTGTTGACAAATATACGAAAAAAAATCTGTCTCTCGAAGTAAGATATTTATAGTTACGTAGACGTAATATGATAAGCATATAATAGCAAAACTCGTAAAAAGTGGAATAACGAAAAATTGGTATCCAGATTAGTGTAATTTGATGGCAAAACCGAGACGCATTATTTCAAATGCTTCTTCAAATTAGTCGAGTTGCTTTTCGTAGTAACCGTGTTTCAAGAAAAATATTTATGTAAATCTAACAGCATGTATATATAAAATAGTTTTCTTTTTACATCTCGCTTTTTACTCATTGCTTTATACGAGCAAATTTATATTTTGAACCTTTTAGAATATATGACGTCATTTACATCATCAATCAGTCACTTATATGTTCTAGAAAGTTCGAAATAAAGACTTGCTCGTGTATGGCGATGAGTAATTGAGAGAAGAAGAAGCCGATTTTTTTATGTGAGTGCGACGCTTACGACATGGCCATTCGCGGTTTAAAAAGTAGGACAGCCCGTGGCTTTACATCAAAATTATTTATACAGTCGCGCGGTACGGCCAAAAATTCAAATTCGGGTAGCTCGTCCGCGCGTTGTCACGGGATCACAAGTGCATGCCACCGGCGCTGACGGATTTACACAAGTGTCTCGCATAGCATTAATTGGTCCTCGATTTCAAGAGTCAAGATCGATAAATTTTATTTCATCGCTTTACCAATGCTGCGCAATTGCTTCGACAATGATATCCAACCACAAAGTTTAACTTTTTTATACATAATCCAATCCTTATCTTATGTATAAATTACAATACATGATTGTAATATATTAGTATAATTGCAATATATAATTATAAATAATATAATTATAAAGTGTCATGTAACTTTTAGATAATAGGGATCGATTTGTGGATAAGACCAATAATGATAAAAACAGAATATAAAAAAGGACTTTTGGTCACATATTTCGAATTATGATGTTAAAGTATTTATTATTGTATCATCACGCAACCCTTAAGCTTGCAATTATCTCAAACGCGATTCTCCTCATTTTTGGCACTCACGAAAGGTGAACGATCGTCGTTGGAACGTCAGGCGTCGAAAACACCGCGATCGGCCAAAATATTTAACCTGCGATTAAACGCTCCTCCCGTACACAGAATGATTCAAGAATCAAATACCGAGAGTCAACCCGTGGGGTAGACTGGGTACATATTGTACTCGAATACTACCATCTTGCCTACACGAACCAAGCGAGTTTGTACATGGCGTAGCGTCGCGTGTATGACGACGACATAATAGTAGTTACACATATACACCACCCCAAGAGGGAAGCAGAGAAAGAGGGAGAATAAGAGGAAAGAGGACAGAAGGGACGTTCTTAATGGGAGTGAGAGAGAGAGAGACGGATGTAAAAGTGGGAAGAAGGCGGAGGGCTTGAAAAGAAAGAGAGAGGTATACTCTCTAAAGAGGAAGGGAGGGAGGGAGGGAAAGAGAGACAGAGAGAAAGAGAGAAAGCGCGAGCGAGAGAAGGGAGGTGCCCCGGGAGAGCGAGGGAGACTGGAAAGAGAGAAACGGCAGAGATGCTGCTGACATTGCTTGAACATATTTGAGTTGCTCCGCTCATGACCAAATATTTATTTATTTGCTCGGTAATACACATTTGTATTAACCGCGTAGCGCGCGATTCGAGGCACGTTCATTCAGATTTCCCTCGCAAATTTCGTCGACCCGCCGCAACGCGCGCGCGACTAATTGGCAACCGCCCGCGGCCACTTATCGCACTTATCGCACTCATATCGTACTTACCTGCAGCCCCAATTACACGTGAGAAACTAATGTTCTCGACACGTGAGAATTCTCTTCTGGCGATCCATCTCATTATTTGAAACGATCTATCTTCGTATTTGAGGCCTTCTAAACCTCACCTTTTTTTCCTCAAAGAGATCTAATAAGGATTCTGTTCTGTCTTTTTTTATTGTCCATTTTTAGGTGTGTTCCAAAATTCACTGAAAATTCAAAGTTCACGTTACATGTGTCACAGATTTTCAGTACTATCAGTAACTTTGAAACGCACCCACAATTATCATTACAATGCATGTACACTTGCGCGCGACGACTGTGTCTCTTGATACTAATTGTAAGTTTAAGTTTAAGTTTATACAGCTATAATTAATTATTAACGAAATAGCTGCAATATATTAAAACTAATAACAGAATAAAAAGTTAACAATAAGGCGTATTTATTTCTTATTTATGTATTAACGTTTCTTATTTATGTTATATTCAATTGAAGGGAAAAATTGGCCAACAATCGGTTTTCTGTAGAATATAACGGTGTAGTATGCATCGTCAAATAATGTTAGCCGACAGATTTTCCACATCTTTTTATCTTGTCCATGCCTACATCAGACATGTGTCGTTAAACAGACGTGAAAACTATTTGTGCGAGCAGACAGTCGTCACATCCGTGACAATGTTGCGTGATAGATTCAATATATACTAGGTATTATATTTGCGATTAAATATATATATCAACAAATTTCCGGGTGCTCGATATTCCGGCCATTTACTTTTCTCCGCGTCTTTCCCGGGCCCGGAGATCCTCGATATATAACGTTTTGATCGCGTTACCGGCTGCAGTTCGCTGCTATACCATTATTTGGCTGAACCAATCTTTACCTTTGATACGAAGCGGTATAAGTGGAGGGAATTACTGGAACGGCTGTTTGAGTTGGAAATATTTGGAGTGACGCTTCGTTCTGCCGAAGGGTTTATTGAATTTTGTTTGGCGATATTGTAACTTCGGCTGCTTGACATACGCCGGAGTATCTCTCAATCACTGCGCTACATATGCTTTCGCGTTCCACTAGCAAATCAACGGAGTTTCTCCTCAATTTTACCGGAAAATCGTAAATCGCTGGTCGTGAGGTAAATTTTGGAGGCTCAATATGAATCGTAATAGAGAAGGGGACAGAAATACCTGTGAATATTAATCCTTCTATTGTTCACGATAATATTAACTTATTTATTAAATCATTCTGGTAGTATTATCATGCAATTACAAGAAATATTTATTTTAGCGGTTAATATGTAGAGTATACAGATTTAGAGAGTATGTAGTACTCTGTAGACAAATTTTATTTCATGGAAATATCTGCAATATTGAACTAACAATAAGACAATGTTATATCTGTTGACATTATGATATCGAGATAATTCCAGGTGCAAAAGAATAACATAAGCCGATATCTATGCATGTACATTATAGGTTTATCTAAAAAAACTTTGTCGATTGGCTACCGATTGGCGGATCTTCGGCTACACGCTTCGACCCAATCGGAGAAAGCAATCGCTAGTACGTAATGATATTATCGCAAAGTAATGTAGGTCGGACGCAAACAAAACTCCGTTTATCGATTAATTATCAATGAAAACTATACAAGGCGGTAATCTCGCCGATTATCCCCGAGGCGCCATAAAACCGTTTGTCTCGCTCGGCGTGTCTGCGCCCCGGTGCGCGAACAAGCGAGGTGTCGTCAATATTTTTATCTGTGAAAGGGGTCGAAAACCCATTATCATGTCTGGGAAAATCCGTAAATACAGCAGCGTATCGTTGGCTTTTCAAATCACAAATGGCAACGTGCCAAACGGGTCTCGCCCTTTGTTAAAAATAACAAAGCAACGCGATAATAGCTTTATCTTCTTTATATTTTGTGTATCTGGCAAGTTCATCCTAGCCGAGAAAATAATAAAGAAGAAAGACAGAGAAACGATGACAAAATAAGAATGGAGTTATATCGGTGTCTATGTACGAATACATAATCAAAACCGTGAAGGCGCGCAATTACTCGAATTTTAACTGTAAGCACTGCCCGGCGCTGCGAAGCGGTTCGAAATTAATCGTACATTTATTCAAGGACTTCCAATAAAATCGGGAACGCCTACGAAGCTGGAATCGAGGAGGCGCGGCTTGGAACCGCACGTGTACGTGCCCGCGATAACACGTACATCACGATTACTGGCGAAATCACGTTTCCGGAACGGCGAATAAACGCGTTCGACGATTTGCGAGTGTTTCCCCGGAAATTTTCGCCTCGCTTCCTGGATTCCATACGCTTTCGTTGGTACGTAAATATCGACTCTCTACGTCCGCTCAAGGAAGTTTGCAGTTCGCTATGACTGCGTTTTCATGGCGCAGGAACACATAGGACGTTATTAAAATAGATTAGTGTCGAAAATCGCGACTTTTTTCTCTCTACATTTTTTGGGTCTGCCTGCACCTTCGTGTTCTTTAATATCTGACAACAATTTTACTTTGTAATCGATGAATTAACTAGAAAAAGATATATGTGCATATTCACATCGCATATGTTATATAGTCAAAATATTATTCCTAATTTAAATTTGCTTTTTACGCTGAAAAGAGTTATATTCTTTCTATGAATTTCTGCCGTAAAAAGATAATACTGAACGGGTGATGAAAATACAAACCAATTTTTGTTAACACGTTCCGTATTCGCGTTTATAACTATACCTTCACTACTTTGTCCGTTTTCAATTGTTAATAGGATTAATTTATCGCTAAAAATTGCCAACCGTTGTAAATAATTTGATAAAATATTTTGCACCATTTACAATCTCTCCAAAAATTATTACGTAAATAATAATATCTCTAATAATTTCATATAAATAATAACATTCTGCATTTTATTAGATTTTATTTTTTTAAATCTAATAAAATCTAATAAAATATCTTTTTACGTGTTCTATTAATATTTTCTAGTACATAAAAATATAAAAAATATTATTCTAATATCATCGTGATAACATTATCATCAATTTCAAAAAACCATACTTTGAATTAATCGCGAAATAAATGTCTTAAAATCTTCTAAACTCTTTTGCATGTATCGTACACGTTCTAAAATCGATCAATTGTTTCGTGCGTTGTGTTAATGTTAATTGACATATACATATACAAAATATCACGTGTATCGCCAAACATCATTAAAATATCGCAAGCGTGTGAGCGTCTGAAAACTGTTGCGCGAAAGAACCATTTCGATAGTCAGACTGTCGTCAAATGAGATGCTTCCTTCGCGGGGGAGTCGACTTTAATACCGACAAATAAAACTGAATCCTTTCTAAATATACCCGGGTATCAGCGGTGCCAACATCGTTCTGAATGACGAAGTCCGTTCTTACTTACGGAGTCCGTTACGGAGCGTGCCAATAATCGGAAAAAACTCTCGATATATCGATTTACGCGAAAACAAGCTGAGACAATACTGATGCTCTCGACTCGACTGCACAGGCACACGTAAACGTTTGCGACCGAATACCTCTTTTCCCCATCTTGCGTCCGCATCAGAGAAAAAAACAGTCCTCACGAATATTGACGGACAGAGATCCGATGAACTTTCGCCAGATAGGACGAACTTGGATCGAGTTTGAATCAGATACACAAGCAACATTTTCTTCCTGAACGATGGCGAAAAGAATAGGACTGAGGGGGGATACGTTAGCGTCTCGGCACTTCTCGCATTGGGATAAACAATGACGCTGAGTTTTGCGGTTTGCAGCTTTAGGACGACGATGCCGACTAGCTGCATCGTCGTTGGCGCAGGTGTATCGGCAGCGGATAAGCAAAGGGGGTGAAACGAGGGGGCTGGCAAACACAAGCGGGAAAGAAACGGAGAGCACGGAAACTGGAGACCGTTAAAAGCCAACCGCGGGGGTGTCTATTTGCGTAGATCGGAGAGATCGGACAAGTGGCGCGGAGGTGCCTTTGTCGGACACCGCCGGCTCTGTGGGTGGCTTGCACTCTCTCGTCTTTATCTTTCGTTCTCTCTCTCTCCCTTTCCACGCATCTACTTCCTCTTTGTCGCGTCTTCACGACCGCCGCCATTTCGCAAGATCTCATTTACGGCCATTAATATCGTCGCCGTATATTCGGGGTAGTACATCTCAACCATCTGCAATCGGTGGATAACCGGTTTTAAAGAATATTAGGAAATTATTAAAACATTTAAATATTAACTATAAAAAGCTAACACAGTAATAATCGTTTTCATTTACTGGAAACGTATTTTCGTATTAGATATTATTATCCTTGATGCTATTGTGTCTCTTTTGTCGTCATGTGATCGATTAGACGAACGAATGTATGGAGCAAGTGTGCTTCCATCTTGTCATCAGCCCTCTTTTTCTAAGCCATCAACCCCCAGTCGAAACATTGTTCGGCGTGATCCTCTTAGCTCTTCAAGCTTCTTGCGTCATTGTTACTATCAATGTACTTCTCTTTATCGTTCTTTTTATACTTCTTTTTATGTTCATCGTTCCACGTAAAATACTATATATATATTTAAGTAATAATAATTATAATTATATATATCCTACGTTTGTAAAATTTTTAAAAGTTTTATATATTTGTGCAGCTTAACAAATATCTTTAACATTATCGATACTGTTAATTTCATCAAATCAATTCTCAGTCTCATATTTTTGAAAATCATCACGGAAAATGCATTGATTGTCATAGGAGATAAAAATGGATAGCTCGAAATAGATCGGAAAAATTCGCTATCGAATGGGGAGCGAAAAAAAAGATTCACACGTGCTACGCATGAACGTTTGCTCTTCGGTATGCGTTATCGCGCGATAATTCTCTTTTTCTTTTTAATCGCAAGCGCGACAAGCGCCCGTCTCATTTAAAATGGAACGTCCCGTGCAGTCACGGGAACTTAAGAGATTGGTATTGATTGGTCTGTTTGCGAAGGACATACAAGCCAATACACGGAGCCGAGTTGAGAGTGGAACACGACGGCGCGGCGGAACGTAGCGTGTTAATATTGGCACGGAAATTACATAAAACGAAGGAAGCAGAAATGCCGGAACTATACGTCTCTCGACAAATCTGCCGATCGATCTCTTCGGCAACGGGAAAGAAGATCCGGGATGTTGCGACTCTTGTTCACACGCACGTACCTTTTTCGATCAAACTATGTCTTCCATAGAAGAAAAGGTATAATCCAAATAACTATTTCTCATTGTATTCGCACGAGTATTTAAGTGTTAGTTAAATTAATTATTTATTAATTATTAAAAATATGGCAAACTTAGAGTAAGAAAAAGAAGAATTAATCGATATGACAGAATCGAACTATCGGGAAATCCGATACACTGGAAATATGTAATAATATTTTATAACAAATGTGCTAATTTATAACAATATATTCCTCAAATGTGTATGTCGATATGGAATGATAATGTGAAATTTCTCATTGAATTGCGGCACGTTCGGCATTAAATAATTAAAATCGCTGCTAATTAACAATATTTAGTGGGACATATGAACACGAATAAGTAAAACGCATTTCTGGTTATTCGCATAAATTATGTTTACGTGAAATATGGGGATTGCTTTGAAAGTCAATACTTGGAATTTATGGCGCGGGACTGCAAATTACATCGCGCAACGTAAATCGAATTACTCTGTAGCCTGGGATACGTATCTGTAGGTTACGCCAAGTTCAAATATATCTATGTCTACCGGGTAAACATTTTAGATCAATGCGCGAAATGATCTTGACAAAGGGCAACTAATTACGTTAAACAACATGAATATCAGACATTATCGATTCATTGAATAACAAGTTAATAGTAGTTTATTATTAACGCGGTCAATGATCTACTATCGGTTATACAAACAGCATTCTCACCGACGCGATTAAACCGCTATTTGTTCAATATTATCGCACACCTAAGTCCGTTAGGATTGTCCGAGTACACGGATAATTAGGATTATAATGTGCAAACATATATCGGCAAAAAGTATTTTGCCATATACGAAATAAATTTTAACCACGTTTTTGTTGCATCTGTAGCGTGCATTATATGCATAGAAAATATCTTTCGAAAAATAGATGCATTATGTATGTATATTGAATGAAAATATTATTAAAAATTATTAAATAATATCAATCAAGTGAGATATATGGCATTATTTAAAGAATATTCAAGGAAATTCGAGTAATGTATTTAAATACCATCTTCTCCAAACAGAACGACGTTTATCATACGTAATTAGAAGAACATTATGCAATTTTTGGCATCTTGAAATCACGAAAGGAACTTTCTGGATCCGTTTCCGACGCGACGATGCATTTTACGCGGTCGCGGATGTGCTTTCGAAGAAATGGAAAGACGAGAAAGTGCGGCGCGGCGTGGCGAAGCGGCGCGACGAAGAGTCGGCAGAAGTGGGCCCCACTCGAGAGGCCGCGCGCATATCGGACCCTTTCGACGAAACGCCGAACGTGCCGCTATTTGCTCAGCAATGAAGATCAAACACCGAATCGTGCCCATTTCGTCGTTCCCGGAGGTACTTCACGTACCTGAGGCGAGGTACCCGGGTCGGAAGGGATACGCCCGCGCTCTTGCGACTTTGGCCGTTTACCTGAAAATATTCAGTGCGGTGAGAGAGCGGCTTCGACAAAGACATCCGAGAACTTACCGATTTCTTTTATCGCTCGCTACTTAATCCACCCAGATGTGTACATATCGTGTAAAGCACTCTGCGTGCGACGATTGCACGAATTTGCAAGGCTACAGCGAAATTGGTTTAATGGTGTTAATGTTTATGACAGAAACATTTAATTTTGATCGGCGTGCGTACATCAATGATAATAATTATTATATTTCTCGAAACGACGACGTGTCTCCGCAACGTCGTCTTCTAACGGATGTCCTTCATTAGCAGAAAACAATGAGTGCATTATTTCTGGTGCAGACATACGGCGAGATGTCTCAGGAGACGGGCGCCAGGTACGAGGCGAGTTATCACTGTACAAACACGCGTTATCGTGATGCGAACTCGGTCCTGTATCGTTACTCGCCGTGGAATGAAAACGGAAAGAAGTAGGGAAGATAGTAAGATACAGAGAAAAAGAGATTTATTTATTTTATTAGAAATGCACAAATATAAATTTTATCAAATATCTATCGAATATCCCCATTTTTCAAACTGAAATATCTTTTTTATCAATAGGTACAGGTATGCGAGCGTTCCATTCCTTATCTCAAAGGGATTACATATTCCTTTTATCGTTGTATGACGTGTTTTAGTGACGTCATTTTACATCGTATAAAATATCAGTTTTATATCTTTTTTCCCATTTAGGAAAATGAAATCGTTAAATAAACGAGATTATTAGAAGAATTTTATATGCTACATCTCTTTAACAAAAGATGCAACTCGTCGTCAATTCGAAGAAGATATAAAACTACATGCCGTCAGAAGTCGTTATCAGGATATCTGTGTGATAACGTGGCATTACTCGTGAAGAAAAATAGTACTTGTATTCCCTTGCAACTCTAACTGCATGTGCGATACGGTGTCGCATTTTTTACGATTCGGAAGAAATCTCTTTTATCTCCCTGTCTTATATGTCTTAGAACATATAAGATTTAAAAATTATAGAATAAAATTTAAACATTTTATAGTTACATTGTATTGTTTCTGTGCCTAGTACATTGTCAAATAGATATATTTTATAAAATCGTTATTTTAACTATTAATAATACTTATCTACACAAATATAAGTTGTCTTAATTCTAGGCAAATGATATAAGACCTGTGATAAAAATGTTGGCGATATATAGAAACTAAAAATGTATCAAAATACGGTAAACTCTAAATAACAAAGTTATTTAAGTTAGATAATACAAATAACGAGAGAGAGAGAGAGAGAGAGAGAGAGAGAGAGAGCGAATTGAAAATTAATTTTTACGGTAAATATAAAACAATGATTATAATATTTTTGTTTTGATGTATAGTATAGATTGCTTTCTCTATATAAAAATTTGGTTGAAAGAGATTGCATAATCCTTACAATTATCACTAAAGATTTTGGAAAACTTAATTTTTCTCGTGCATAACAATTAACAATACTTATGTTATGGTTGCAGCAGTTATTTCTGATATAATATATGTTGCTTTCGGACTGTGAAAAGTGCCGCGGGACAATAGAGGGTAATATAGCTGTTTGTCACGTCGTGAAACACCCCCATGGTCGATTCCGAGCATTCAAGGCTTAAGATCGTACCGTTTAACACCGACAGGGTTAGCATAGAATGATCCCCGGCACACGAGCGTATAAAACACCCCATGAAACCCCAACTGTAAGCGTCGCCGCTGCACCCTTAAAGCTACCCCCACATGTTCAACATACTTGGAGTTTCCAAAAATTATTACATTGAATAATAAAACGAAATGTATCTAATATTAATATCAATTTAATTAAAGTGACAATTAATTTAAGTATATTGGCAATGTCAAAAGCACGAAAATTTTCAATATGCTCTTTTAAAAATTTTCATTTAATTATGAAAAATTACTTAAAATTATGTCAGGAATATTAATATTAATTCCGCTCTCTTTCTCTTCTCTTTTTATTAATTACTTTCCCTTGAATATGAAATTGTTATTAAAAGATGAAAATAGACTAGTTCGAATTTGAGATTTTAATTCTCGCATTTACATATAATATAGAAACTTTATTATTTAAATATGTGTTTTTCATAATTGTAATATAAGATTTAGCATTATATCAACATATTTCTCTCTTATTTTCTGTTTCTTTTCTCTCTTAATGGAAGTCTTTCTTGAAATATTATTTGATAGTTTTAGAGATCAGTCTAATTACGATATTGAAAATCAATCAGTAAATAAATCTTTCAGAAGTAAAAGCTACGAAATGTCCTCCAACTAATTCGGGATAAATATTGATGCGACATTACGGGAACTTCGGAATAATCGAAATGCATTTAAATCGTCGCATGGCAGACGTTGCCGAATCACACGCGATAGGGTACGACGAAAAAGAAGGGGATGAAAGGTACATACATGGCAGAAGGGATCGGTGAGGATTGTCCGAGGAATTAGCAGGAATATAGCAGCATTTAACTGAGCGAACGCGCCGGTTGAATCTACCGACCGACCGTCGTTTGTTGTCGGGCCATACGCAGGCGTTTTTCCACACGAGCGATGATCTCGCTGTTTGTTTCCTGGGCAGGAAGGATGTGCAGTCCCTTTAGGCTCTGGTGAATCGATGAATTCGACATGTGTCATATATATACCCTATTTTGCGTACGAACGGATTCGAGCTCCGCGCGTATTTGCACATAAACGTCGATGGAATTATGAAAAAATATCGCCAGTGAAATTTTTTCAAAACATTTCTATTTTAAAGATATTGTAAATAATTAATGATGACATTATTGCATATATTCTTCCTTCTTTTCTTTTATATAAAATAATTTTATGTATAGTTTACGAAATAATCGCTGAGTTGAAAATAATTTATAACAGAAGAAAATAAGCATTCTTTTCATTACGAAGCTGTCATATTATAACTGTCGACATGAGAAACATCTTAGATTTTAATTTTCCTTCTACAATTCTGAAAACATAAGAATTTATCCTATCCAGCATGTAAGTGCTATGTAATTAATGCAGAAATATTTTCTGTTTGCCGTACAAATACAACGGTGTATAATGAAGAATGCAAATTCCGCGAGAGCGTCGCGGTTCGTTCGATCATCTAGCCTTTCGGTAAATAGGAATAATTATCGCATCGGCGTCGGATTAAAAGCCGGAAACGGAAATATGGAAATAATTGTTATTAAACGTAAACAGTGAATATTTTTAACGAGCGTGAGTGAGCGATGCTGATTTTGTCGATGTCGATGAATTCGAAATCGACGATCGCGTTATGCCTCAAAATAATCATCGTGCATTTCGCATCGCGATTATTTTAACCGACCAAAATGTAGAGTCGGTATTTACCCCGTGCACACAAATTATCGAGCGCAAGTAAATTCCAGTTGCTTTATTCAGATTTGACGTATCGGCCGCAAATTTGACGAAATGAATCACACATTGTGCCCGCGTGCGATAATTAGTAAGTACGACTTTTGAATTAATTGTCATCGATCGACGTCGCTCGTGCGGCCGATTCGAATCCAATAGCGTTAAACCTTTTAATTTCTTTCTTCCGAATCTCCTCTCTATATTTATGTATCTCTCGTACGCGAGACTAAAATTTCTCGATTATATAATCGTCGAAATATCAGTTCTATTTTTAATAAAATTAATTTACGGGAAATGTCGATGACCGATGAGCTCAAAGCTCATTTTAAACCTGCACATGACTTTACAGTGATTTGTAAATTTCATAAAAAATATATTGCTAAATCTGTATTATATCATTGACAGTAATATCATTGAGAAGATATTATAATTTCGTAAATGATTATATCGTCGATGAAGAAAATTATGAAATATTTTATATAATATCGTTTTATACTTTTTAACATATTTAAAATATATACATGCTTAATGTTATATCTTTTTTAAAAGAAAGTGAAAAATCTCTCAATCCTTATCAATAATATTTCACAAATAGAAAAGTTGTGTTCGGAGAAGAGATCTCGCTGTAATTTTGTGTGCTGCTTTATCGCGTTTTCGCACCGGTCATCAAATCGTTATTCTTCGCGTAATCTTGCTCTCGGCAGATAATTCCGACGTTTTTTAAAGCCCGGTAATACATATAAACTCGACCGCGCTCGAGGAGGCGCTTATCCTGCGCGAACCGAATCTATTATCTAAGGAATGACCGGGGAGTGCGTCAGAAGCGCGTGATGGATGAGCGGTGATTAATTATACGGTGTCCACCCCCCAGCTCACGGCCTCCCCATCGGTAAATACACGACGTGGTTACGATCCACGTCGCTTCCTCGTCCAGCATGGCTCTTCTTCGAGTTTCCCGCCAGTGGCGTCCGTCCGGCTGGACGAGCGAGCTTGACATATTAATTTTCCAGAGTAGCCGTCCACGTTGCGGCATATGCGCAGCGTTTCAGGGAAACTGCATCTCTCTCCTTCTCTCCTTCTCTCGCGGTGAATACCACAACATCGTCAACGAAACCATTGGTTCGGCGAATTATTCGAATCACATCTTATACGATTAAACGTGGTAGACGTGCCACGGTAATATTTATTTCTCCGCTCACGTAAAGTTTCGCAGAAATGACTGATCCGCACACTCGTTTAAATTTAGCAAATCCACGAATCCGAACTCATACACTGTGTAATTCATACATTTACACATCTACATGTATATTATTTTGTGAGAGTGCAATAAACGTTTGAAGAAAAATGGAAACGAGATATAATCTAAGTTAAAAATAATAAGAGAGAAAAATAAGAAGAACAACTATACTTATGTGTGTTTAATATAAATGGAACACAGTGTGGCGAAAGCTAAAACTCATTTTTTTATATCTCTTAATTAAAAAGGAAGTTCATATAAAGTAATATTACATTCTTTTGAGAAATTAAATCACAATACTGCCGTATTGTGATTATTATACAATTTAAAGTTACATTCATATGCAGTTGTAAACTTAATTATTTATCAGATGCAGTGGCTGCTCACGTTAATGCCGTTATAATTCTACTTTTAGTTTTTACGGTTTTAACATGCACGCTTCTCGTTTAAAATCAACGGCGTATACATTGAAACGATTATTTACTGGCGTCGAGAGCTAAATCCTGCCGAATTAATTTACAAATCGCGAAATAACCGCGCTGGATTTTAAATTAATTTTAAATTCACGAGTTATCAGCCGTACGAGATCGATGGCGGACGGGCATATTAATCATTGCAAATCGTCGGTTTCTCGCTCGCGGCACAGAGTTATCGAACCTTCCGTTAAACACGAAATTCTACAGTTTTCACAGAAATCTTCCGCGATACGCATTTGCGAGTAAGGCCAATGATGCGTAACCCGGTGCATCATTCTCTGGAAACGACGATTCCCGATCGTACGAAATTACGGCGACGTTCCGTGGTATAGAATACTCGAAGCATAATGCATCTAATCCACAGACGTAGGACCAATAGCACAAGTGCGCGCGATTATTTAGCCGTACTAATGCGCGTCTAGTTTCACCACAGCCTTCGGCGACGTGCCAGTCTGTACGGCCAGTGGATTTGCTGGACAATGACCAGCCATGGGGATGACCATAGTCGTCATGCGCACGGACACTCGCTCTAGAAAATCGCAATAAGGGATTGATCGGCAAGACTGCGCGGAATGCGGAATGAGGATGATTCCGCTAACGCAATACTCTGGCAAAATCAAGCGGTAGATCACACAATGTTATGGAACTTGCTCAAATATTTCAATCCTCATCTCGGACTTTACATGAATTTCATTCAAATTGAATAATTTTTGCAAATTGCTGTGAAAATATTAACTTTTTCTTCACCTCCTCGAAACAGAATCTTAACAAATAGTAAAAATATTCGCTTTGCCTTCCAATGAATCAAATTCACAACTATTAAAAAAGATTCTCTTCGAGCCTTTTCAATATGATCATTTTTTTTATTTTACGAATTATTGTTTTATTTATAAAACAATAATTGATAATGGTACAATTTAAATGTAATTAAATACTATAATACAATTGATACTATGATACAATCACAACGTAAGGTACGTTCTGTATCAAAGAGAATAGGAATGAATCCTAAAATGTTGATCCCTAATTTTACATTAAGAACTCAATGTCATGGGGTAAATTCCTATCAGGACTCGTGATAAATCATGATGTGATTTTTGCTTGAAGCCGCTGCCCCCCGTAATGCACTTGCCGATCATCGCTAATGCACATATGGTGCATAAACGTTCGCAGCGACGAGATTATTTTTAAGCTGGCGCCTTTCGCGGCCCTCCCGATTAAATGCAGGTTAAACAGACTTCAATTCGTTAGGCGTAAAAATCTGTGGGGAGGCGGGGAGTGGAGGGAGGGGGAGGTGAAATCAGGTGTGACGGATCAAAAGCAACCGCACATGTTGCATTCTCGCGCGACGAACCCCAAGTGTTGACCCCTACGTTAAAACCTGCATGGTGGTGGTGCACCGGCTTTAATTATACGCTATTATTTCCCTAATAGGATCAAAACCGGCGATTCCCCAACTACATGCTCGTCGAAAGCCGCATTGTGCTCACACGGCGATATTTCAGATTGATCTCAAAATTATTTTAATAATTCATAGCAAGTACGAATCTTTGAATTAGACAGAATTATGGAAAACATATTAATAGAATTACATTAACAAAATCAGAAAATTGTGCAAAATTTTTTTCTATTTGGTAAAATATATGATAAAAGATAATTAGCGACTAAAGTTATCGTTTACGCCGAAATTATGAAAAATTTTTAAGTAATTTTTTTTGTCTAATGTAAATACGGCACATGTAATAAATATACAAAATCACTGCTCGATGTATCGAATAATTCGCCAGATTTTTATTATAGTAAAAAACCATATTATACGATATTAGAAAGGCTAGATTGTACTGTAGTAGATCTATGTTAAAATGGCATGGCCATTATATTTTTGAGGATTTACTTTCTTTTTATGGAAATTCATTCACTGAAAAAAAAATCTGGTTGCATTATTAGGAATTCCGATTGATTCAACCAGTATGTCTGCTGGAAAATGAACGAATCAGAATTCTTGTAGAAAGTACCAGATGAGCATGATTAATTTCTTCCTGTTAAATATACCAGAATTTCTTGTTAATGTTCGCCCAACTCGCACAATA
>NJRP01000157.1:35569-61645 GCA_003063835.1 Aphaenogaster floridana | reverse complement strand
GGAAAATACTAATCAAATCCTTATAGTTATATCAATCAAACGTTCTAGTTATAACATATCGAGTCCTGTTGTGATAACCAGAAACTCTGCTTGGTTTCACCAAAATGCACTTAACCATACGCGTCTTGTTGGTACAATCAGAACACTTTTCTCAGTGTTTCATTGAACTGTATTTCATGTGCGTTAAATCAAGTATCTATTTCTCTTTGTTTCTCTGTCTGAACTTTCTTGTGTAAATAATACGTATAGCTGTCGTACGACATCTATAAAGTAAAATGCTCGTGAAATATGAACGCATTCATTGAGCGAAAGCAGCGTTCACTTGTTTTTTCGACGCCGGGTGAAAACGGACGAGGCCCGCCTCGCGAAATTAACCAACGACCGAATAACAATTGGAATCGTGCGGAAAAGCGCGGGAATGCAGGCGTGGTGGTGGCACGCCGGCCGTGCGTGAAATTGAAAACGCGGCGCCATTAAAACGGCATTAATGACGGGATCGCGGATATTGAGATTTATCTGCGTGTTATCGGGCCGACAGGATTTTTGAGCGCTCTGGCGCGCGACAGCAGCGGTTCTCGCGCGCCAGGCTGCTCGCAATAAATCCGCGTCCCGTCTAAATTAGGATCTACGTGTGCCGAATTCATTTTAGAAATATGGCGCGGACGCGCGTAATATTGGACGGAATTTAGGACTCTCGCTTTAACGTTCCGCGTTTGACAATTTCGGTTAGAAATTGTGTGCGGCGACCGATTTTGCAATATAATCGGACATTGCGAGAAAGGGACATACGAATAAATTATAAATATCTATTCGAAGAATATGTATTCTTGTGTTAAGCGACAGTTTATTTGTTTATAAGCAGAGTATCTCTGAAAATGAACAAGGATTTACAGTAGAATTTCGATTATCCATCATCCTATTTACCGTCAGTTTCTGTTAACCGTCACTTAACTCACTATACCGTAATACATTGTCATACTGCTACTATATGTCACTCAGGGCCGGTTGTTCCAACTTCTTGGTAAGCTAACTAATAGTTGAATCATATGTCTCTCTTTGTTTCTCCTTCAAATTAGACAAAGATAACCATATGATTTAACTGTTAGCTTACCAAGAAGTTGGAACAATCGGTCCTCAGTCTTTGTCTACAACTCACCCGGTAAAAAATAAATAATTAAAGTCGAATTAAATTTCATTCTGTATTATGTAATAAAATAAACATCCAAAGTTGGATGACCCGGTCTATCATATGTGTAATGTCTTTAATACACATTCTATTATCCATCTATTCAATTATCTATGGTCTCGTACTCTACCTATAATTGAAGCTCTACTGTATAAAAAAATTTGAAAAATATATAAATGCATAAATAGCTCCTGAACTTGTCGTTGAATTGTCATGGAAAATCTTTAAAATAAGAGAACTTAATTTTCTTTACGATTTTTTAAATACTTTTTATTTTTAGTATAAAATATATATAAAATAATCCGTAATCTTTAGTAATCGGATCGCTCAATCATCAGCATTGTAAGTTGTTTTTCTCTTTTCCACCTAGTCAATACCGTCGCGCACGCGTTGTTTTTTTACACTTCGATACACCATATCCTCGCGTAATGATGCGAACGAGGATGACGTGCAGATTCAGGAATAAAAAGCGGACCGAAACGAAGTCCTCGATGAAGGGAGTATGATGCCTTATCTCGATACATATGCGCGAAGAAGTGTAGAACGCGAGCAAGGGAAAGGAAGGGTGAGAAGAGAAGAGGAACCGGGACAAAGTGCATCTGCGTGAATCTATAGTAGAAGCGGCCAAGAGTAAGGGAGACGAAGAAGGGCGCGGGAGCTTACAGATATGAATGTGTAACAGAGAGAGAAAATGTACGAGGATTACGGGCGCAAGTGTGTGGAGCAGTGTGCGAGAAAAGGATAGAGACGAAGAGAGGTACGGACGAAGGATGCCAACAGAATACCACGTATATACGAGCGGAAGCAGGGTACAAGAAGTAGGACAGCAGCAGGAGGCCACATGGAAGCGAGAGAGATACCTGGGAGGAAGAATCAACGAGCTAGACAAGGAGGGAAGATGAGGAAGAGAGATCGCGGAACGCCGGGGGAAACTCATGGAGAAGAGAACGCAGTGAGCTGAAGGGGAGAGAGGAGAGGACGAGGGAGTGGAGCGAGATAGTGCAGTTATCAGTGAGCGAGAGGAAGCGTGTGGGTGCGATATGCGTCGGCCATGTTGAACGGGCTTGCGTGCTGGGTTCTCCAGTGTGCCTCTCCCTCTCTCTTTGCCTCCCTCCCTTTTCTACCATCCGCCCTCCTTGCCTCTCTGCCAACGTCATTCTCCAACTCTCGCTATCCTCTCTTTCTTCGTCTCGCGCTCCGTCTCTACCTCTCTCTCTTTCTCTCTCTCTCTCTCTCTCTCTCTCTCTTACTCTCGAACCGCGGCGCGTCAATACCTCGGCCCAGGGTACCCCTGCACTCCGCACCGCTCTCAGGAGGGCAGCCTTCGCTCTCAGCCAACCAGAAGGCAAGCTGATACCCCGCTGTAGCGATGGCAACGTTACGTGGCGCGCTCGTCGACAACGAGGCTTCCCGCCGACGCGACGACGGAGAAAAGGAGGAAAACGACGAAAAAGTACCGGCCAAAGAAGAGGAGCCGGCCAGATAGTCGATGACGTGACCGGTGACGACGACGACGACGACGACGACGATGGAAAAGGCTTCATGGAGGCCGGGTCGCGACCGAGAAAATTACCTAGTCGCGTTTATTTCAGAAAAAGCAGACGCTAAAGAGATGAGATTGTAGAACAATTTAAAAGTCTTAACATTTATTAATTGTATAACATTTATCTATTATGACATAGCTATGGGGACGTAATTTTGTTTGTACTTTTCATTTAGATCTATTTCCATTCGATTTAAAAGAAAAGAAAGAGTAAAAAGAGTCTTTGCTCTGTTTAATAGTTGATTCCAATTTGCATAATGACTAATTGTCCGTTATTAAATACATTCGCTTTTAGTTATAAAATATACCACTTTTGCGAAACATATAAATATAGTGTACATGCTTTAAATTTTACATAACTATAGAAATTTTCTAGTAATATTTTTTATATAATTTTATGTAAATTTTTTGAAGAACTAAATGCTTTAAAAATTATACTTTCATGCTCTGAAAATAACATGAAATAAGATATCAAAGTAGTTTTATACTATTACAATTGTTAAATTAGGAATTATTAAGTTTGAGATGTAAAGAATTAAACTGTCATCAATGCGAATACTCAGAAATATTAATTGCTTCCATTGCTAATTATTATTCCTCATAATTTTACGAAAGGTATAGTTAACTAATTTATTAAAAATTTCTGAAAATATTAAAAACCAGTAAAAGTCGAATATATGATCACTTTTGAATTAATCTGAAAAATTCGAAAATATGAGTATTTGTTCTGATATTTATAGTATTTTATCGATGCCAAATTTCATTGCCATTAAAACAAACCATCGTTCTAAATTAATCGTCAAATGAGCATCTGTTTAAAAAGATTTGAGTGGGAATTACATAATGCGAGGGCAAATGGCTTCCTATATACATAGTGTTTCTTTCTCGAATGTTAACACAACTCGAAGCTGATACCCTCGGCGAAACGACTCCATCGTCGCGATAACCAAATATTGTCGTTCCGATTATTACCAACGGTAATAAGTCCTTCCCCCTGCCTATCGTAAAACAGAAAGAAGGCGAAACGACTTTGGTGGAGAAAAGAGAACCGTTCGGTGACGATACTAAAGTTACAGATTAAATAAATAACTAAAAACACGTAATGATTTACTGAAAGCGGAGAATTTACGTTCAGCTTTAGTTATGTTTTTAAAATATTTTTTAAGTTATCTATTTTAAAGTTTATGAGATAGTGCCATTTAGTATTATTCACGAATATTAAATATCGTCTATCTTATTAAATTAATAATATATTAAAAAATGAAAAGAGAGAAAAAAAAGAGCGAGAATTATGTTTTTGGAAATAACTTAGCTTTCAATAAAATTCTATATTATCGTTCATTTTTTTCTTTCACTAATTCAGGATGATGCCCAATCCATTATATCCAGCATATACAAATATATCATAATAATATCAATAAATTTTGTTGAATAAGTTATTTCTAAAACATTTACTCGTTTAACAATTTCCTTCGTATTCTTATGAATTTCTATATTTAAATGAGAATAAATAAGAATGGCTATTAACGTTTCGCTCGATTTCCGGCAAAAATCCGATACGACATCGCGTAACGTCAACGATCAGATTTCGTCGATTCGAGTACGCCCCTGGCAATAAGGTCTGCCCTTCTGTGATGGGAAAGGGAGGGTAAAACGACGAGAAAGAAAAGAGGAAGGACGGGCGAGGGGCCAGATAACGGACAAGCTGATCGAAATTAAGGACAAAATGGTTGAGTTAAAACCAGAGCGGAGCGTTATTCAAATAAAGTTTTATTCAAGCAACCATTCCAGCACAAAAACGCTTCACGTTTTATTTCCTTGGTATGTCCTATAAAATTCGCTAATAATGTATGCACTTTAATCGTCGTATCAATAGTATGAGTATAGAGAGTGGAATTGAATTGGTTGACCGTAACTTTAATCGATTTAACCATTCAATGTTTGCGAAATGTTTTTTCTCGATACTTGTCGCCGTTACTGTTTCGTTTCAAAACACACGTTAGTCAATTTAAAATGATATCTAAGATAGCCATAAAAAATCAACGCATACATATATATTACCCAGCAATACGTATTTATAAAGGCTTCTAGAAATATGTAATTTGCATCACGAATATATAAATAATTTTTGCAATGAAATTTAATTCGCATTCTATGTAACAATACGACACAAAGATTACAATGTTATATAAATTTACATACAACATATTTGTGTTAGCATCGCATGCGTCACATAACGACTTCACTTTTGTTTATAGAGACGATTGTTCATGTCTGTTAATGCAAAATCGTTCAACCTACGCTTATGTGGACACGTACGATCGCCGCGACACACATGTAACTTAACGATCGACGTGCGCTGCACCTGATTTTATTACATAGCAGGTGTCCCATTAAGACCAGGATTATATTCTAATTAACAAGGAGTTTGTCGTGTGACCGCTCCCCTAATCCGTTTACGAAAATTTCAATTTCTCGCCGGCGCACCTAAGTAAACCGGATCCCGTCCTTAAGCCGCAACGATTCCTCGTCGTCCGTACCGTAGCTCGACGATCACGTGCCGAAAGTGCAAACGACGGTCAGACTTTGTCTTTCGCCGGAATTCATACTGGAATTATTGCGGCGGCGGATTAATCGTCGCGCAAGAATAAATCCTCTGATCGCGTGTAGGATCGCAGATTCGCGAAGGAAAGCCGAACGAAGACTACTGGGAAGTTCATCTAGGATTCATACGAAGCACGAACGTACACAGTGCGGTCCATAAGTTTTGAGACAAGGTTCGTAAAAAATAAAAAACTCACCAGAATAATACTTTTTTATTCAAAATAGGCTCCATTACAGTCAATACACTGTTGAGCTCTCGATTCCAATCGTTGCATTGCCGTTGAAAACTCCTTTTCTGAAAACGAAAACTGCGAAGACGTGAAAATAATCGCAAACGCAAGCCCGTTTCTCAGGGTCTCGTTTTATAAAATTGAAATCAACACAACAATTAAAATTGACGATTTAATGAGAAAGCAGCTTTTTTTAAAATTATTTTTCATTCAAAATGATTTAATATTACCAAAAGCAGCAGCATCATAAAAAATTCTGATTGTCATTTTTTATTTATAATTTATAAATATTTAACGGTACGCTTAACATATTTCTACGAGTACGTAAACTTTATTTAGAACTATTTTCGAAGGTCATATTTTTAGCACTTGCCGTTTACTATGTGTTAAGCTTCCAACTGCAATACCGTAACGAGCGGCACAAACATACACGTTATTCTGTAAAAATGCAAAATGTAATTTTTTTATACAGTAATGTGAATCGAGGAAGTCCATTCATTTACTTAAACTTTTCACTCGTGAGCATAATCAAGTTCTACTTTTAAATTCCCGGCGTTTCTCTTCGCTAATCTTCGTTTGTGCGTCTCGCGGCATACGTCGACCGTATATCACTCGGTATAAAACACCGAGAGATGATGGTCGAATGCGCGATACACGCGCGCACATGATCGGATGATTTTCCTCCTTGTCGATAGTGCCCGTCGGAGTGTCCTCCTCCTTGCCCCTCCGGACTCACTCCCAGTCGCTTTCAGTCAACTCTTGCATCCTCTTCTTCCCTCCAGCTAGCTTTCCCTGCAGTTCCCTGCACTCTCCCTCTCCGTATAGGTCTCTCTCTCTCTCTCTCTCCCCCCTCCCCCCCCTCTCTCTCTCCTTCCTCTCTCTTTCCCTGCACCCCTTCATGCTCACCCTGGTTTTCAGCGCGAGAATATATCGAACGTATGGCGCGTCGCTCGCCATACATGCACCCGCGACCGATGCAACCCCGTGCGCAGTGAAATTAACCCTCCCGTTCATTAAGCCTCTCGTGCATTTGGGCCTCGTATGAGACCGGACCTGTTTCATGCTGCAGTAAAAAAATATCGAACGCAAAATAAGATTTTTTTGAATAATATAATTACAAGACCGCGAAGTGTATCAAACAATTAAATTCGAGAGCGGCCAAATACGGTCATAGTAGATCTTAGTGCTCATTAATATTTTTATGTGTGACTTTTCTAGTTCTTTTTAAACTACGCGCCGTTTTTCGCGATGGGATGGGGAGGGGGGATCTTACAGATGCATGTTAGCATCATTACTATCATTGTGATATTACTTTTCTGGTTTCAAGAGAACTGCGTTTTAAGTCCGATAGTAACGGCGCGTAGTTTAAAATGAACTAGAAAAGTCACACATAAAAATATTAATGAGCACTAAGATCTGTTATGACTGTATTTGGCCGCTCTCGAATTTAATTTTTTTAAATGTTGATCGAATTTTAATTTATTACGTTAGATAAATTTTCAAATTTTCAACGTTAACAATATCTCGATAAGCTAAACGTTAAACTAAGGTTAGACATTTCGTTATTAAATGTCACTTGAAATTGTCTGGAGATTATACTCGTACTGTCCGTTAGTGGCTTTGAAGCTTCGCTTTCAAGAATAGTTCAAGTATAGTTCACGGTGCCGCGAGAAAGTACGAGAAGTCCGTGTAATATTTTTTACGTTTTGCGGAATCGGCTTCTTCCTATATAACTATATTCAATTTACTGATGGAAGATCGAAACGAGTCGAGGTCAATATTTTCAAAGAGCTTCTCCTTGATAGCTCAAAGAAGAAATATCCGTTTCTTCCGGGATATATAGCTATGTTCAATTCCCGCTTTAAGAGTCTAATGATTACGTTGCATCTTACATTGAGTCCTCGGGACTTGAAATATAATACAAGCGAAATGTTCGCATAATGCTTTGCCGCTATATTAGCTGTCCAAAATATATGCGCGATATGTTTACGCCAATATGTTCTCGTTCGTCAGATGGTGCATCAGACGATGTACTTATAGATAATAGTACCTAAAAATTGTCTTTCGCAAATCCTGATCACATTCAAAGCAAAGTATCTATGCTTGTCAGTTTGATTGAAATTTAATATAAATATTCGAATTTAAACCTCTTTTAATCGATTTAATTCTAAGAAGAAATAAAACTCATTACGCATTGCAATTTTAATTATTTTTTAATTAAAAATAAAGACTACAGTTGAATCACGACAAATCTACAATTACTTTTAACTTAAATATTGCAGATAGAATTGATCTAACAAAATTAATCTAAAAATTGTAAATAAAATTATCATAATCAGTAAAAGGTTCCACGGATTTATGCATCGCGGTAGAATCGGTCTCAAAAAAATTAAGTGCAAAGGAGTGCTTTTTATTATTTTGCAAGAGCATTATATTTCGATGTAACGCCTTCTTCTCTTTCGCATCTTTAAAATTTCGAAAGTCATCAATGTTGCATTATAGTGTAACGTCTCACAATATATTCTCTCAATATATTCGATGTTTCTCTCGAGGTGCCGCTTCTAATGGACACCTTCGCCGTCAATATTCCGGCGCATAACATGGTCGCCGATAATCCCCGAGGCTGCGAATCAACGCGTCGCTGTACTAACGCGACGTACCGTGCATTTTCGTTATGCACCGTGCGCGCGCGCTCGCGCTGCGTTCTCCAGCGCATGTGCGCGCGAGTGCGCGTGTGTACAAACATTGTTCATGATTTAGTCAAATATTGGTCGGATACACAGGTTTGTAGTGCCTCTCCGTGTATATCTGCTCGTGTATCATGTCGAATAATCCGCGGGAGATTGCACCTCCGCATAGCCGCCCGTTAACTAAGACTCGTTTACGGTGTTCATACGCGGGCGCGATAGCGCTTGGGACACAGCACGGAGATATAGGTGGGCACGATCGCCGCAGCGTCACCTTATCGCCCATGATAATCCTAACGCTCGCTCGCTAACGCGACGCACGTATTATGCGTGCGTTCCCGCGACTATGTCCGGGCGATATTAGCGCATGCACGTATACAGTTGCCGCCGACCATGAAATGCATAACTGACGATCTCGCAAAACAGTATTTCGTCCCCAAGATCGCGATCGTGCGGGACACTGTAATTTATCTACGAATTCGTGGAATTTTTTATCTAAAAAGAAAAAGAGTGTGAAGGAACGATATATCCATATCTTGAATTTTTTAAATATTAATTGCGTTATCGATTTGAGAATAGACGAACAAATAAATATTAGAGAACATTTTTATTGAAGTATTATTTTATATATCATATCTATAAATTCGTTAATGACATAAATATTTTTCGAAAAGAGGTTTCCGAAATTTAATAAAGATCCAACACCGCTATACGCTAGAAGACATAATCACGCGTAGACTTTCACACTAGACGTATTACTTTAAGGGCTTGTTCAGATAAATAAAATTAAGATAGCCATCATTGAAATTTTCGTGGAGTGACGCACAAGCGGAAGATAAGATAAGGGGACACCTCGAAACTCCACTATCTTTCTGGAGAAAGCAATAACTAACAGAAACAACTCAAGAAATGTTAAATAGAAACCAATAAGCCGACGGTCATTGGATCAAGATCAGTAACAAAATAATTCAAGCAAATTCTTATTCATATTTTATTAAGACAAATTTGTTCAAAATGTTTTCACTTTTCAGATATGTTTTCGTCTTAATCGTTCATATGTAAACGTAAGGATTAAAAAATACGCGCGCACGAGTAAATTTGTATAACTAATTTTGTCATATCGACAAAATTACGGAATATATAAAAAAAGATATATATGTTGTATTTACTCTTTCTTGCATAGTATTTATTTGATTGTCTTAAATAAGTTGGTGTGTTTAAATCGACTATACGTTTGAACACATATATTTTTTCTTTGTGCTAAAAAAATTATGTTAGTTTTTAACGATATCGGATATGAAATTTTGCCCAATTTCAATATCTCACTTTTCGTAATAAAGTCTGATTTTATCAAGATTGTACTGATTGTACTGGATAAGTTAAAGAACTTTATTTCTCTCTCTCATCACATTCAAAGTTTTTAATTCTCTTTAAACGTATTTCTCGATCGTTCAGCGATCAATTAATCTCCTTAAACGCCGGATCAGTATTTCCGGCTTTCACTACGGATTATAGCCCGTCGAGCCGCGCGGTAAATCGCCATTGAACGAGCAGATTGCAGCATATACAGATTAGGAAATTTGCACAAGTTACTCGATCGCACTTGGCCAACAAAAAGCTTAAGGTCAATGAGCACAAATCGAATTTGTTCTCATACCAAATGTCCCGGAATCGTATTATAGTTAAATATTATTACATTGACGGCGAAACGCGTCGCGACGTTTAATAAGTGCGTGGATTCGGATAGTATTGAATGATTGCTTGCCGAAAAAGATGATCGAAGGATTAATCTAAATTTTTTAACTGAACAGAGCAGTTAGAGCAGAGCACTCGTTTCAGCTTAGATACACGGAAAAAACGATAAGGTTGCCACAACCACAATAATAGTAATATTTGGTACAGCCACGTCCTGTGGTTGTCACATTCACATTGATGTGAAGGCAACTATATGCATTTGGTACAACATGAATGTTGAGACAAATATATATAGATGCACTACACAAAACAATGTGAATGTGACAATCACAGGACGTGGCTGTACCAAATATTACTATTATTGTGGTTGTGGCAACCTTATCGTTCTTTCGGTGTATCTTACTATTTCCGATTGACTATGATGAAAATTTTCTCTCCAAACTATCTACTCAAATTATGAACATTGCTAAATTTTATTAATCACACTTTGAGGATTGTAGCTATATCATTTTTAATCTTTCGACTAATAAAATGTAAACTAATGAAATAGAGGTTGAGCCGAGCATTGATTTTTAAATTTATCTGACGCGCATGTCTTTTCTCTCTCGTCTAATTTATTCGCCATTCATTATAACGTCTCGTGAATAAAAAGAGCTATTTGTGCAGTTATCATGACAGATTTTTGTGACTCGCTTGGCCAGAAAAGATGCCGCCGGTACACGTGCCGGCGCGCCTATCTCGTTTTTAATCTGTCCACTTATCCTTTTCGAGCCTTCCACATACATGTCTTCGCGTTATCACGCCCGAAATCAATCGATCGCTATTGATAACCCGGCTGAAGGTTTGTTTGCCATTGGCACGGCGTTGTCCAAAGCTCCTCGATGTTGCTTTTTGCAGTAGCTATCGCTATCTTGGATGAATTGTGAGGTAGGCACACGTAGGAAATAGTACAACAGAAATTAGAGATGCAAGTGTACTTAATTAAATATTTAATAACGTAATTAATCGGTATTAATTTGTTTTAGGATAATCCAGAACTTCAGAGGTTTTTATTCCAAGATTTAGTATAGCATTTAAAAATTTATAATATATTTGTGTCCATCATATGTTTAGCATAGATATAACGGCAAATATATTAATATATTTGCCGTTATATTTATGCTGAAAATATGATGCACACGAGAACCATAAATGAACGTTGCGTATCACAAATGTACAATAATCAATTGAAAATTACGTGTAACACAGCAGCAGATTACGATAAGAATTTTTAATTTAATGCGACATTGTAAATTATATTGAACATATTTCATTGGATATCCAGTATGATAAAGACAGTCGAAGATGCCATTAGTAATCGCAAATAAATATTATAATGATCGCAATTTACTCAACGGATTATCCGACCGGAATGCCGAGATATTCGTCATTTGAAGAAATGAATTTAATGAATTGAATATACAGCATCGACAGTGTAATATCGTTTGTTTTGACAAAAGTAACAATTAATGCAACTGTTTACATATCATTTGCATATGGAACATTCGGTATTCAATGTATTTTAATTAATTTCACCGCAAGATCAATGTTGGATAAAAATATAATGGTGCGATTCTCTCTCTCTCTCTCTCTCTCTCTCTCTCTTTCTCCACATGTTTTCTCCCTCTATTTTAAATTATGACAGAATATAATTCGTAAGACTGAAAGGAAGTGGAAGAGGATTGTTGTAAATTCTCAGAGGAAAAATAATTTGCGAAAAAGACAGCAATAGTTTAATTTTCGTAGAAATACGTAAATTTATTGAAACATTTACAGCCTTCTCATCGATTCGTCGCTTTTTTCACTCTCTCTCACATACTCATATATCCATCCCTCTTTCTCTCTCCTTCTTTCTAACAACAGCGCAATTTTCTCCTTTCACATCTGCCTCTTTCACTCGTTCATTCACTCTCTTTTGTCATTTGATTTCTCGAGAGTTGGGCGACATATATTTATCAGACATGGGCAGGTTCGATTGAGAACGACGCCGAAGAGTCGAAAGTACAATCAAAGATTGAAATCGGCATAATTTATAATATAATTTTCGAGAAATCTATCGCGCGCCAATTCTCGCGTATAAACATAGAGATCATCATTCTCGCGTATCAGTATCACCGAAGCCTGAACTTATTGAAATTATTAATTAATTGTAAGTTTTGATTCTTGAATAGGATATATGTCGCGGTGATAGATGGATAAAAGGACTCTTTCTCTCTTTCAAAAAGGCGGTGGAACGGCCTAAGGGATAGTGAAAACGTGTTAAACATGAGATTTCGTAATTTCGAGATTTGCATTTTGCGCGTGCCCCGCCTTGAGAGGTCCTCTTTGTAGGATTCGCTTCCTCCTTTACCTCGTTTCCCCTTCGACACACTCTCAACAGCAGGAAAACCTGGGATCGACCGTAACGTTTCCGCAAAAAAATTTCTCGAACTTTTCGTCGCGAAATAATATTGAGACCTCGATATTTTTGTGGAAGAGATTCACCTCGCAATATTTTGCAAAAAAATCACATCTTATTTTACATACTTGAAATATTCTTATGCGAATGTTGTCATTTTTCATTACAATCGAACCCAGATTCACATGCACAAAAACGTTGTTAGCGAAGAGAGTTTGATTGCAATTTGGGACTTGATTTATTTCATTGTAATTTCATCACGAAATCACAGATTCGATATTTATGACAGAAAAATGAAAAAATATTAATTTTAGGCAAAAATAGTCATCTCTTTTTACTAAATATCATAATATAAAATTTTGACGTTTATCAAATATAAAATGAAAACAAAAAGTAGAACAGAGAATTAACCTAATAGATCACGATGTAATCGTAGCGGTGACAGTAATATAATGGTGATAACAATAATTAGCGATCTTCCGTGACGCGCAATTCATTATTTACAGATTTACATAGGTTGGTGCGTATTTCAAAAGCATCCATCGATTTTCAGTTTTATTAGAAGTTTTCTAATTCGCATTGTTAGAAAATTTCTAATTCTAATCTCACTGTTTTTGCTAAAATTGACAGAACGTCAACGTTTCGTTACAGATGCATCTTTGATCTTAATACATAGCAACTGCTCATTTTTAAGATCACGTTATTATTTTCTGTCTCTCATCGCACAAATCTACCTTAAGCGGTATCAGCTCGAAGACAGTCGGATTTAATAAAAATTCGAAAAAGAAAGTTAGATAGCAGCGCATAAGAATGAGACATGTGAGAAAATCAACGAAATTACGAGCCATTATCTAAATTTCCAAAGTGACATTCGATTTTCATCATGATCCACCAATGAAAGCAGACAAGATTCCACTTTCTCTCTTCGAATCAGGATATTAGCAAGACTACCGACGATGATGGTAAAAGCTTTCGTGAATTTCATATTCATAGACTGAAGTAGCGCTGCGCAAATGACCTAGCGAATTACGTGACCAATAAAATGCGCCGTTTACATGGAGTTGTCGCAAAATTCCTGTCACACACGCTCGCCTGTGCTCCCACGTAACGTTAATTATGGAGCTTTTTTTCTCTATTCAACAACGCAACTTAAGTCGCTCGACTGTCTTGACTTAGCCCTTTGCACTCAAATGTTGACTTGCAGAAATTGCACCGACGTATGACACTCGTATGTCCAACATTACCGTGCAAATTCTATGTCGCTTGTATTTGCGCAGGTTTAACTTCAGCTGTTACATCTTGAATAAGGAACCATTTGATTTGCGCTATTTTTGCAATGCTGGCGTAATAAAACAGTGATCGCAAAAATTGTGCCGACATTCGTCAAGCTGAAAATAAACGCACGATCTTCGTTGCTGTTTAAATCTATTTTGTTTATTACTTTACCGTGTAGAATATTTCTCAAGTTAATTGTCCGATATACTGAAATGTAACTGATTATTGATCTAATAGTCAATCGTTTCTTAATGTAGATAACTAATTTTCACAAATGGCTTTATGGATATATTATAATTATATTTTATTTTAGAATTACAATGCATTTTTGGGATATTCGAGGTATTTAAGGAATGCCAAAAATTAATACAATTCGAACAGAATTATTTAACTGTACATTGCAATATACTTTCGGGAATGTTTACACGCACCATTTTACAAATAATATATACGATATCGTATCATTTTAGCTGCAAATCTAAATAAATTCTTTCGCGGAAAGCAAAATATCTTATGAGCAGTCGCCTGCACAATGCGAATACGTGTGCAACAGTATAAAAGTATGCTTTCGAAATACATAATGCGAAATATCACGTTTCCTCGCTCTTTTTCTCTCTCTCTCTTTCTCTTTCTTTCTATCTCGCTCTCCCGTTATCTCTTTCATTCACTCTCTTATGCTCTATTATATGTATATACTTAAAGCGCACTTTAAGCGACCTATATTTTGTGACAGAATTCAGGACAAAACATTTTGTGCCGTGCAATACAGAAAATATGTTTGAAAAGTCAAAATATACATGTATACATATCGAAATACATATCAGAATACGCGGCATTAAATGTAAGTATGACAGAAAATCGTGTCTCGAATTTTGTCATTCAGTAGATCGCCTAAAGTAGGCTTAATATAATGTATTGATAAAGATTCCATTTATATATACCTATACATAATCATATGTATATATATACCTCTCTTTAACATGTAATATTGTACATCATACGCATTACGATATATACGGGTATCTACAGATATTATACAAAAAACGCGGGGCATTTCTCCGCTCTCGAACGAGAATTAACTATTATTTATCGACGTTCAGCTTATGATGCACACGCGCGTTCGTATACCTCCTGTGAATGCACGCCCGTGTCCGTGTGCACATGATGGGCACTGGGGATGCGTAAAGTGCGTGGACTACGCGGCCACACGGGGGTGCTCGAATATAATATATATATATTTATACGTGCCCTCTCTCTCGCGTGCGACGTGCGACGCGTACGTTCGTTAATTTATATTTATTTTCACGTATAGTATCACAAGTTTTGCTCATCCGACACCGCTCTCACTTTTTCGCTGGCACTGCTTTTCGAGGCTTACGCCGCTCTCCTGCCGCAACAACGCACCCCTCTCAACGGGGTGCGCTCGTCTTTAATATTAATCGAGGCTTTTCAAGTACCGATCGGTTCATCGCCGCGGGGCTTAGGCAATCGTAATAAGCATCGCAGTGAATCGCTCGCGATTTTTGATTACCCTTAAGCGATTCTCTTAATGGTATTATTAGATACGAGATGTGCGAGTGTTGGGTATATTGAAAGATCAAATCTTTCCATGTTGTAACCAAGTTTGCGGGGAGGAAACATTATTTATATACGATATTATTACTTTATTATTCTCTTATGCAGAGTATTTCATCTAATTTGATCGTTTGAAATGTGAAATTGAAGAAAGAAAAAAGAATATATGTGAGACAGATCTAATAGATTTACGAGTGCCAACATCACATAAGATTTTCACGAGACAATAAATCGAATTTATCCGTTCTTGAAAAAAAATTTATTTTATTTTATAATTTAGTTATATCTCACGCGAGATATATATATAAAAGAACTCGATATTGTCAATAATCCACATGTTACACGCGATAAACGAAAAAATGTGAAAATAATTACAGAATAATGAGTGCAGGAAAATCGAGATCAATGATTTAATAAGAGACATCGTCATACCAATGTAAATAATAATTCTGAAGAAATATTCGTTATAACATGTATATTAGTACGTCTTCGTCTTGAAATCGATATTATGCCGATGTGACATCTTGTCCAACAAATTTGTAAGATTGTCAATTAAGGCAATATCGTAGCTGACGAATAGTTCTGATAACAATTATCGGCAATTACGCGATTCAGTGAGGCATAAAATACCTTTGCCTTTCGTGGTAAAAGGAAGAAAAAATGACAGCTAGTAATGAGAGGTCAACGCTTCTGTAGTCTACTGAGAGATTAATTACATTATAATAGTCATACAAAGAAAATAGATAATATAATTTGCAAACATAGATTTAATTGAAAATGTTTATACGGAATCTATTGGACATCACTAGCGGTAACAATAAGTGATACTGGAATCACAGATTTGATACTTTACATTTTTGACAACTGTTCTCTAACAAAAATTCTTATGTCGTTTACAGCAAACATTCGAAACAACTAATGATTGTAAATTTGAAGTATATATAAAAGATTACGAAGAAGAAACTCGTTGTGTGAGCGCATAAGACGTATTTGTTTTAGCTTACATTCTAATTCGGAGATAACACAAAATACTAATCTTTACATAACGATATGATGGAAATTATTAATTGTATCATTAATTGAAATATTCGTGGTTTGTTTCCTTTCGCTTCGCGTCTTCTTATCTTTCATATTTTCCATATAAAAATCTGACTTTTCTTATATGATATATTATCATTAATTTAATACAAATAACTCATATGTATTATATTAGAGATACATATGTGATATCATTTGAGAAAACTGATTTTATATATAAACAATTCTAATTATAAAAGATTATAATAAAATTATTTATGAAAAATAAGAAGGTATGTGTCGAAGGAAAAAAAAAGATTATAAATTTCGTAGTCGTTACGATGAGTCACATTGGAACGATTGTAATAGAGGACAATCAAATCAAAGCTGAAACGCAACAAGATAAAGATTCAATATAAAATTTTTATAAAATATCTCTTTTGATGCGCTTTTTTCATGCAATTTCGTTTCTTTTTTATTAATTTTGTTGAGACCATTGCGAATTCGACTCAAAGATGATAATCGTCCGCAAATATTAAGTGTGTGCCGAGTTATTGCGTAATCTCTCGGTGTGATGATGTGCAAGAAATAGAGCGTATCGACAAGATGCACTGCGGCTATCGCGTAAGAGTATGTCGATGTCACTCGAATGTATCATAAAAAACTCTCGTGCGATACAGCGAAATCGTACTTACGATTATATCAAGCTGTTCGGTTATGATAAACGCGGAAATACGGAATGCAGGATGATTCAGTGCCCTCGGTCATTCAGATACTTCTCTCGAATACCTATTACCTCGATACGGAGCAGATAAATTCAACGATTTATATGACGAAATGAAGATAACATTTCGGATAAGTACAATCGGACATTCAGAAATAGAACAAAAAATCGAGTTACATCACGCTTTCCCACGAAGCATTCGTAATTGCAAAATGTTCTAGCGAATGGGATGAAATTCTATTCACAATTGTATGTGTCATATTTTGATTTCTCAAATATTTTCGTATTGTACGCCAAAAAATTATGAATAGAACTCTCACGAATTAAAGATGTCGTCTAAAGTGGGTTTTAATCTCCTCTATCACGACTGTTGTTTGCAATTGTACTTGAAACGATGCTTACGAAAGTCATTGTCAGTTTAAGTGACAACATACGGTAACGGACATAAGTATAAGATGAGCAATTGTAATAGATCGTACGCATGTAAATATTATTTCCCTATCTGCTTTCCTTTTTTTCTCACCATAATACACATGTATATGACCTCCTTTTGGACATATTTAAGAATGTGAACATTGTTTTTATTTCTACAAGTATTTACTTGAATTCGTACGTATTCTCTTTTATTATTAAATATTTTAGAAATAGCTCTTTAGAAAATGCGATAAATGAAAGTATGATAAATCTTATTTTATGCATAAATTTTAGTCAATGATGATACAAATATGTAAAAATATAAACTTATATAAAATATAAATATATATAAATTTTTTTTCTTTTGCATATGCACTGCAAATATTTATGTGAAAAAATTTAATTTTTTAAAATTTATATTCGTTAGTGTAACGTAAAGAATATAATTCGGTCTTTATGATAGTCATGTAAATTGATTATTCCATTTCTTTTCATCTCTTAAATTTTTGTTACCGCATTATAATTTAATACGAATTTAATCACAAACTGTAATTAACATACAATGATCGAAACACTGAAAATGATTGATCTAAACGAAAGAATATCAAGAGAAAGAATAGAATAGAATATAAGATAAACTGAAGATGAAAAACAGCTCTTCATAAAGAGAATAATAATTTAGAGAATATGTTAAGATTCTGACAAACAATTTGCATAATGTGTGTTTGTGTGTCAAAATAATGATAACAATCGCTACTATATAATATATATTTTACATAATAGCGATATATTATAATTAATAAGAATAATCTTTAGAATAGTATTCGCATTTGCCCAGCATCGCACAGTAGCGTAATATAGAAAAAAAATCAATTCTCGCGACGATGAACCATAATTCTCAGTGAAACGAAATACCCCGAAGCCTACCTCTCGGCAACGTTTACCGTCTGTAGACGACGTTCTCCTCTTCCTCGTCCTCGTTCTCGTCGTCGTACTCGTCGTCGTCGTCGGGTGGCCAACAGACGACGGCCTCGACGACGTCATCGTCATTGTTGTCGGGACGACGCGCGCGTCGACGTGGCTGTGCTCGCGGCGGCGACGAGAAGGTCGACGAAGTTGCGGGCGATGTCGGCGCCGCGTTCGTCGCGGACGCCGTGATCACGGGCAAATCCGGCATCGGGGTTGATGTCGGTGCGGCAGCAGTCGCAACGTAAGCCGCGGCGGCAGCGACTCAGGCCAAAGCGTAAGGGTGGGTAGCGTGATGTCACAAGCCCGGCGCCGCGGTAGCGACAGCGGGCGGTGGAGGAGCGCTCGTGGTGGCCACACTCGTCGCGTGATGATAAAGTGGGCTCTGATAGTACTCCTGATGATGATGATTCGTCATGTGCATTGGCCCAGCGGCGTTCGTGCCAGCGTGCATGCCGTTGTGATGATGATGGCTGGGCGGCGCCGAGTGCGCGTGCGGATGATGCGGCGAGCCGAAGTTGGCGTAGCTCTGATGCAGCTGCTCGTACATCTTCATCTCGACCGGCTTGGTGTCCTGGGCGCCGGGAGAGGTGCCGGTCGTGTCGCGCGGCAATAACCTGTTGATGCTAAACGGATGATTGGCCGCCGTTCCGTAAAGCGGTTCCTGCTTCAGGCTGCCTGTCATGCCGTGATGCAGGCTCGCGGTATCAGACAACAGTTGCGGATGGATGCCGCGGCTGACCATTGCGGTAAGCTCGTCATGCGCGGCGCTGAGTTCAGGCCCGAGGAGACCGCCAATGTCCGTAGTGTCGCTCTTCAAAGCGGTGTGATGCTGATGCAAAGTTGTATGATGATGATGATGCGAGGATACCAGCGAGTGCAAATCCTTGTCGTCCGGCTGCTGAGGGCCACCATGGTGGATAGACGAACTGGTCTTCTTAGAGCCAGGCGCGACTTCGTGAGTGGGTGGACTATGCTGGCCAGCGATGGTTGCGCCGGACGCCACTGCTACCGCAGTTGCTTGATGCTGTTGATGTTGCTGGTGCTTGTTAGTCTGCCTGGTTAGCTCCTTCTTCTCGTCCTTGAACCTTTTTTGGCGTCGTAGGTAACAACCATTCTCGAACATATTGCCGCTGTCAGGGTGTAGCGTCCAAAATGATCCTTTACCGGGCTTGTCCGGCGTACGCGGCACCTTGACAAAGCAATCATTAAAGCTCAGAGAATGCCTAATCGAGTTTTGCCAGCGCTGCTGATTCTGTCTGTAGAACGGGAACAAATCCATGATGAATTGATAAATCTCCGAGAGAGTCAACATCTTGTGGGGTGCGTTCTGTATCGCCATAGTGATTAGACTGATGTAGGAATACGGCGGCTTCGCGTGAGTGTAACTACGTCGATAAGACTTGTCGCTGCGGGCACGTTGGAGTGCTGAATTCGGCGAATCCGGTTCTGTCAGGGCGAGAGGATCCCGGCTGACACCGGTACCCCCGCCGGGAGTCAGCGGGCCGTATCCGACGGCGCTCATACAGGCACCGCCGGCGCCCATGGAAGCACCGCTGTAACCGGTCATACCGCCGCCTCCCATCGACGCCATTCCCATCGCGGAACTCATGGTACTCATGTTAAAACCACCAGCGCCCTGGGGACTGCAGCTGGGCCCGACTCCGACTCCCATTGACATGCCCATCGGCACGCAGCCCATTGAGTTTATCGAGCTGTACGTGGGCGCCATGCTGCCCATACTGGACATCGCGGCGCTGGTCATGGCACCCGCATCGCCGTACAGCTTTTGCGACTGAAGCATGGTCATAGAGCTCACCGGTGCCGGGGTGGCCTGCTGTCGCGTCGTCGTTGTCAAACGGGAATCATGAAATCCGCGGTACCACGGCTGCTGGCAGTCGGGTATTCCCTTAATTTTCCTACCGGATGAATCGAAAGTCGATCCGCGCGTCCAACTCGCTATAACCAAGGGACTCTCTAATTAGTCTTCTATCTCTGCTGGATCACAAATCACAAGAGATGATCCTCAAGTCGTACGCACAGAAGACGCGCGGCGACTACCTGAAGAAATCGCCTCGCACCTAAAGAAAGAAGAACTTCACCAGAAAGAAGAACTTCACCAAATATTCTTCCTCAGATTAGTAATGCACTAAACGGCACTGTGTCGACGGAATTCTCTTCTGTCACAACCGGAGCAGAACCGAGAACGTTATTCCTTGCCGCGTAAGAAGAAACGTTACGAGCGTATCTTTACCAAATCTCCGAAGGGCGCGCACTGCGTCAGCGGAGCGACGAGGACGAAGGGCAACTGGTGAACTTTGTTCACCTCTTGTTCCTCTTCTTCCCGGAACACAATGCACAGTCCGTTTGTTCGCGGGAAGATGCGCACTCGATTCACGAAGCGGGCGTGAGCGCGAGAGTGAGTACCCCCCGCGGGAGAGATAGGGGTAATTGTTACCCCAACACCATGGAGGGTACGGCGAACGCAAAGCCGACGACAGGGAAAGAGCTCAGGCTCTCGCTCGCGTGTTGTACGACGTGGACGAGTGCGCGAAACAACACCAACCACTATACGGTGACGGCCGCTCGTCGGTCGCGCGCGCGGTCGGTTATTTGATCGAGCGGGGCCGCTGTTTGAGCCGCCTCACCACCTCTCACCACACACTCCGCCTCGCGTACCGACGAGTCTCTCTCTCCTCTCTCTGTGTGCCGTGTTGTGGATGGAGGCCGGTTAGCGAGTGTACTCCGCTACTCTTGAGTCGGCGGCTCTTGTTCAAATATACCCCACTACCGGCCGTAAGAGCCGCGCCCGACGTCGCCGGGTCGGCCAATCGTGGAACGGCCGTACCTCCGCTCGTGTCTCGTCCGACCAATCTGACGATGGATTCGACGCGGCCGGCAGTCCTCCCGATCGCTGTATGAATCGCACGTCGTCGGATCGTGCGTGGCGCGCCGCGGCTTTTCCCCTCCGACGCCGTATACAACGGTGGAGCGATGCGTGATACGCGCATGTACCATGGCCCGCGCGCGCGAGATTGAGCTCGCGGAGCGGAACTGGCTTGCGCAATTCCACGCGAGACGCCCGGCTCCACGACGTTGCCGTGCCGCGCCGTGCCGTGCCGCGCCGTGCCGCGCCGCGCCGCGCCGAGCCGCGCCGAGCCGCGCCGAGCCGAGCCAAGCCGGGCTGCGACAGCCGCGCCGCGGCACGGCTCGGCCGATCCTCTCTCATGTCATGTTGTCGTCTGCCACGCGTTTGATAACCGGCACCTCCGTCCGTGCGTGCGTACGTGACGCGCCCTTACGCGTTTCCTCTCGCGAACGATCTCACGAACGATCTCGCGAACTATTTCCGGCAACGCGCTTCGTCCGATCGATCGCGTTTTGTCTTCTTTTTCTTCCGATTTGCCGAACCGGGATTATCTTACGATAATGCATGAATTGGAATCGAAACGTTGGTCGACGGTTCGATATCATTTCGTTAATCTACAAGTGAATCTGACGTGAACGAGGTGAATTATTCGCGATAGTGTCCGATGGAGACCGCGAAGAAGACGTCGGTTGATCCACGTGGGTCGCCAAGGAATCATCATTGAAAATTTGGAATACAACGTGGGAACATAAGTAAAACGTCCTTTGCATCGTATATTGCTGTTGTAAATCAGTCATCATACGTGCTCTTGTTCATTCGTTATTATGCTCTTATTATATTATGGATTTTATATTATCAGATTTATTTTTATATATTTATAGACTTTATGTATATAGCAAATGAAAATCGTGTGTACTCTTTGACATCTTTATTTCAATATTATTACAATCAATATAATTACAAGAGATCCCCAACAGATGATTTCAGAAGCTACATGAGAACAATCTTGAATAATGTTTCATTTTTCTTAATAACAATATGAAACAATAATGAAACTTTTCTCACGTAAATATCTGTAAGAATTGAAGATACTGCGCTTATCGCATTTAGGGATTACTACGCATTTATTACATTGGAAAATAATATGCGAATTCTTGGTTTGCGTGTGAAGTTTATGGATTAAAACTTCTGCATCGTTTTCCATTCATCATCTTATCTAGTAATAACTAAATTTTTATACATCTTTCACTCGTTCGTACAATCTGATAAGTGTATAGTAAACCATAAATCTTAGTCAGTGAATCTCTAAGATTGAATGTATCGTTCATGCAAATCATGTACGGCTTGGAATAGCGAGAGATTTTCACTTCTATCAGAAACTTAATGCATTACACATTATGACTTGCTTTACTCGCTCGTGTTGTAAGTTCATTCATTTATGCCAATTGACATTATTGTCAAATGTCTTTTTTGCATATAAAAGCACTCTTGTCATTTAATATGCCGTGATGTAAATCTGAAATTTTCTAACTCCGTTTATTTCGAGTGGACGCCTTTCAATTCCTCTGTCACCTTATGAAATATTGTGCCATGTACTTTGCTATAGATAAAAAAGTATAGGATGTCCAGGTATTTTTTTTTATAGGAAAGAGAAACAAACGCTATATATTCTAAGCTACACCTATCTGCCCACATTCTCCACCCACGGTTTCATTTGAATTCTCATTGACGTCATTGAAATTTTCTCCGTACATTATTCGCGCGAGATACCTTTTACTTTGCGTAAATGCTATCGCGTGTCATTTATTATCTACACACAACGAGTATGGATAACTAATTAATTCTGGCAGCTGCTCTTTTAGTTTTCCGAAAGTATCTCTGCCCTTCTCACGTGAATAAAGGATGCGTCAATGCCAGTCCCGATAACGTTTTATATCATAAATAACTTTGTTAGACGCATCCACTTAAGTAACTACAAATCTAGATAATCTTATTTCTCTGGTTATTTACTCTTAGATAAACTTCTAACAGAAATATAAATCTAAGAGTAAATAACCAGAGCTTAAGCTCTCTGCAATATTGACAGAAAACTAAAATTACTCATCGAGATTATCATCAAGATCATCGAACGGAAACAAATTTTTATTTAAATTCTCAAATCAGTGTGAATATAATATTCTTTCGAGTTCACATCGCAAATACATCAAACGTAGAAATTTAATAAATTATCTAAAATTCTTCTTAATTAGTATACAACACAGTATTGCAATATTATATATAGATCTATGAATTACCAATAATTAAAGAGGTACAATTTTAAAACGTAACGAAGACTGAAAATTTATTCTAATGCATCAGCTATAAATCTTTTATTAAAGTAATGCAGAGTAATTTATTTATAAAACCAGTTCGAATTTAGTAAAAATATTTTTATTAAGGAAGTACAAGTATCTTCTTTAACAGTAATATTCATCAGTCGACAACAACTGGCCACATTTATTAAAATTTTAAATTACGTTACAACGACATTTCGACCCTTGGTTTGGGTCCTTTTCAAGTGAAACTGAAACAAAATTCATGAACAACAAAAATAATAAATATTAATAAAGTTAACATATCAGAATTCTTTAGAGAGACAAAGGAGCGGTACCTAATAGTTGTATATAAGAAATATTCTTCCTAACATGACAATACCTCATCTATGAAAACGTTCCCAGATCTACATATCAAGGCTGAAAAATCTTTTAAAATACGGCTTTATATACAGGGTGTTTCAGGTCAGGTTAGAGAAACTTCAGGATCTTATAGGAAATTGAATTTGGAACAAAAAAGTTCCTATAAACATAGGTCCGGAAATGCTTCGTTAAAAAGTTATAACTAATAAACTTCAAAAAATCACGTTTATTTTATAATTTTTAAAAATAATTCTTTATTTATTTGAAAAAAGTAATGAAATAAATCCGATAGGTAATTAAATAACAAACTAAATTACATTATTTTCATTTATGTAATTCTGATAAGGCGTTCAAAAGAAAATTGTTATTTTGAGCTTATTTTCTTTTGAACGCCTTATCAGAATTACATAAATGAAAATAATGTAATTTAGTTTGTTATTTAATTACCTATCGGATTTATTTCATTACTTTTTTCAAATAAATAAAGAATTATTTTTAAAAATTATAAAATAAACGTGATTTTTTGAAGTTTATTAGTTATAACTTTTTAACGAAGCATTTCCGGACCTATGTTTATAGGAACTTTTTTGTTCCAAATTCAATTTCCTGTAAGATCCTGAAGTTTCTCTAATCTGACCTGAAACACTCTGTATATGTAAAGGATGAAAAGAATAGATTCTGTTTTCTTTTGCCACAATTGCAGCTGTTTTTATCATGGCATGTAAGAAGTAGGTTGAAAAATATGTCGTGTCATAAAAATAGTTTCAATACTTTCAACGAAATGAACAAAGAAAATAAATAAAAAGGCTTTATTTATTCTCTTAAACTCATTTGAATCTAAAAGTTCCGCTATAAATCTTGTTATTGTCAAAATATCGACTCTAACAAAGCATGAAAAATAAAAGTGCTTATCGAGATTTCATTCATATCTCTTTCTGAAGATAGCCTATTCTAATCCAGATTCTAATGTTCCTGATTAATACTGAACACGTTATTGAACAATAAAAAAGTAATAAATATCGAAGAGTTGCAGTTATAAGTATTTTTAAAAAATGAAAAATGGTAATTTTATAACCGTGTGTTCATCCCTTATAAAAGAACGCAAAAACATCGAAAATTTATGCGACATACATTGTATTAAGAGCTACTGAAAAACGTTTATGACAATGAATAGCCGCGTCATTTTGCTGATCGATCCCGTCGGCGTCCTCCGACATGGCGTCCATTAGCCGACGGGGAGTAACCGACAGCACGCAACGGCCGTGCCAGATAACGTACACGTTTTTTTTTTATTTTATCGACGTTCCTACAGTTATACAACTGTTATAATTAATGTTGCATCCACGATACGCACAAAAAATAATTACAGACATGTTACAGAATGAACTCGATCGCAATATCGCGTTAAGAGAAAGAAATTTAAGATAAGGATAAGAAAGAATGCACTCATATAAAACTGTTTCATGTATTTATTTTCGAGAAAGTACAATACTGGAGAAGATTTTTATAGAACTAATTATACCCCCATAGTCTTGAAAATCATCTTAATGGATCTTGATAACCAGGGCTTAAGGGTGCGTTTTATTGTCCATATACCTGATGCGTATATACCCGATCATATACCTTAAGCGTATACCTGATTTTTTGTGAGTGAACCCGTTACATTGAAGTTACCGACAAAGAGTTTGCCGACAATATGTTCGTCGAAATTATTTCGTTGATACCGAATTTGACCGGCAATATGTGTTCATCGACCACTGTTCACCGATACATGCATTGTATTTTTACCAGAAATTTTCGGTTTGTTATTAAGAGCCAAATTTTCGTAAAACAGGTGAAATTTCGCAACTAACGTGTAGGAAAATAATACTTGCGCTGATTAAATATATTGATATTTGAAAGACACTTTATTAACGATACACAAAAGTTAGTGAATGTGTATGTGGGTCAATGTTTATATCAGTGAATGTACATACTACCGGCCAAACACAGTCTCGACGAGATAGTGTCAATGAAAGCATTGTCGACGAAATCTTTATCGATGATCTCAATGTAAACCACTTATTACGGGCCATCTTTTTTGCATTAGCATATAAGGTATCTTCAAATTATTCAATTTTTTGCTTCCTCATAGAGGAAGCTTTGTTTTCGTGAAAAAAATTTTTTTGGAGTTTTCAAT
>NJRP01000157.1:18942-34819 GCA_003063835.1 Aphaenogaster floridana | reverse complement strand
ATACACAGAGAAAGCTGTTTTAATGAAATGCAACGAGAGTATTGATTTACTAATTCCGTAATTCGATTTCGACACACAGCATTATGAACTAGCAGGTAGCGTTCCTTGTTACTATTTCATATTATCTGCGGACCATAACATCCCAAATAGACCATCGCGCGGTTCCATTCTTGCGGTTACTCGATCGTAAATGCCATAAGATTATCTTAGTAGGACATATTCCCGACGCTGCGTTTTGTTTTCTTTTCCATTATAACGTGATTATTTTTAAAAAGATAATTCTAGAGGAGGGAGGGAGGAAGAAAGAGAGAGAGAGAGGGGGGAGAGAGTATTAATAATAATAAGAAAAATATAGCTATTTTATTTAAAAAATGTATAGCTAAAAAATACATACTTAATGTTACATAATGTTTTTATGCACTTCCTGAAATTATCTGTAGCTGCGAGATTTCGAGTTCTATGGAATTCGGATCTGTTCTTTCAGGCCTGTTTAAAACATGATGAGAAAATGTATATCTTTATACAAATTTATGTGTTAAATTTTTTTAGCACTCTAATCTAAAATTTCCGAAATACTTTAATTAAATTTCCTCACGACAATTTAATTTAAAAAATATATATCAGATTGTGTTTCAAAATAATTCGAAAATTTTCATATATTAATATCATTTAGATAATATGCGATTTAATATGCGAAAATTCCTCGAATGCCATTTATAAAGTCGTGTAGCTTCGAAACTATAAATCATATCTCAAAAACGTGGTAAACGTGATTTGGAGTCTTTCCTCGCCCGTGCTCTTTATTTGTTCACGGGGAATGCTGTTTAAATAACTTTCACATAAGTTTGCGTAAAAAGCGAAATCCTGTGAGCAGCAGCGACTCGTTCATAGCTTTTATGATCCAATCCGGCCCGAAGCGCGAAAAGAAAATCGCGAGATATCGCCGCGACATCGTGGAATCGACGGCATACAACTCGATGATTCAAGCGTTTAGAGTCGGCTAATACTTTACTTGAGAGATTCGTAAACACACAATATGTGTATATATGTATATACAGGCGCGTTCACAAACGAGCAGCGGCGCGTTCGTTACAACGTTAGATCCTCACCGAGCACCCACCTGTACACCGTGTCTTTATCGAGCCACGAATTGTTTGCGGAATGAAAATATTGTCCCTGTAAACAAGTGACTACATTGTGCCGGGCGCGCCGTTCTCTTCGTTATAACAAATCGCTCCCTCCGCGGCGCTTGGCCCCTTGAAACGCAAGCACACGCAATCGAGAGAGAGAGAGAGAGAGAGGGAGAGAGAGAAAGAGATAGAGAACAGCTGTTTGTTTCGGTTAGTACAAATCCTTAATCTATGATTAAACAACGATTTGCTATTTGACCTAGATTATCGCAAACCTTCATCGGCCCGATCGAGCACTCAACGACCGTGCGTAAACGCAGCGATTAATTGAATGCACAGATATATTCCGCAGATAAAAACGAACAGATAATTTTGCACAGATAAAAAAGTATTTTGAGAACATGTTTCCGGCGCGACAATTCAAATAAATAACTAATTTATGGAGTTACTCCACGATGAAATGAACGAATCCTTTAAGCAGGGAATTCTTTTTTAGAGTAAAGGGAAAGCAAATTAAATTTCGATTACAAACGATCTATAAAGGCTTATTCTCGGCTGAATTTCAAGCGAACTCTTTAATTTAACAAAAATTTCATTTAAGATTGAATCACGTTTTATGACATATTCAAATTTAAATAATGTCTTAAAATAGTTTAATTTGCTTGAATTAATGAAATATATATCAACAATTTTTTAATTAATCGTTTAAAATCGGATTTACTGAATTTAATTTCTAGCATTAATAACATAAAAATTTTGACAGAGATGTTTTTTTAAATAAATTCATAACTGTTAAAAAGTTTCTTGAATATTGTTTGTATAATTTTTGTTGTGAAGTGATCGGTGTAATTGGAGGTAGAATTTTTTAACTCCATTTTCGTTATTATCCCAGTTAGGGGCAAAGTGTTATATTGCGTGATTACGCAAACTTGTGGTGCGCCAGCCCTAGAGCGGTTTATTTGAAAATTTTATCTGCTCGAAATTGCCTCGTTTAATTTTTACTTGCCGCGGTTGATTAACGATTCATTTATTATTCACGAATGGATTATAACGTAATCGTATGCAGCAAATATGTTATTGCTCATTCAGCGATATTAAATCAATCAAGTATTATATTTTATATTTGACAGCATTTAAAAACGTGAACGACCGATGTTAATGACGCGGGAATAGGAAAAAATATTGCATATAAAAATTAAAAGTAATCGTCTCTTTATTGTCACGTGACAGATTAACAAATTGCCTTTGTTTTAAGTATACATGTAAGTATCAAAAAGTTGTTTCTGCCTCCTAACGTAATTCGAAAAACGATATAATCATTATCAATGTATAAGAGGTTCTTTCATTCATTCCATTTTTCGTACCTTTAGACTCGAGAAGCGTGAAATAGCTAAATAAAGCTTGGATTTTAGACGACCGAATTCCGTGATGCATTAAACGTTTATGTAAACCACATAATATACTCGTGCTCTATCATTGGGTATATTACCTGGCGATCGAATTGGTGTGTGCCTGGGATTGTTTAACTTTCGTGAGCCGGAAAAGGTGCAAGTCCGAGGCCCCGGAGCAGCTTGATAAAAAGTGTTTTGTCATTTTTATAAGGGGGACAAAGAGGGTGACAGAACGCGCAGGAACGGCCGGCTGGACCGACACGACTTTGTGAAGTTCCTAAAGGATCCTACCTGGATCCACGTGGGTGGTCCTCTTTCTCTCTTTCTTTCTCTCTTTCTTTCGCCCCTCTCGTATTATTAACGCCGGTGATAACTCGTAGGCACACAGGGACGTTATACCGCCCTTCCTTCTCTCGAACCTTCGTTCGTTTCCACTCCTTTTCTGTATGTGTTGTATTGCTGTCTGAATGGCGCTCGCTTCGTATATCCGCGAAAAGGGCGATCGTATATTCATGGAGACGAAGATCTTTCACGTCAGATTCCATCATTTTGTATCTATTTACTCATCCATTCATTTTCATTTAAGCTTTTCAACACCAAATTATTTTCGACATTAGAAGATAAATTCTAACGCTTTCTTTTCCGCGAAAATGTATCTCTATATCTTTTCCCTTATATATGGAGAACCTAATGCTCTGGCAACGTCTGTTTAATAATTATTCAGATTAATAGTAAAATCTAATTTTTTCTAATTCTTATCTGACGGTAATTTATCGAATTCATAATCCAGTATATCAATGAAAAACTTCCAATTCTTCTATAGATAAATGTTTAGAGAATTCCAGACAAAAAGATCTATCACTAGCTATCTCTATTCTGCACTGGTGTTTACTAGGAACAAAGTGCTCTTAAATTTAGGTTACTCCGGATGTTCTCGAATTTTGTCTGACTCTTCGTATCCTTTAGAAATCCATGGTAGATCTCAGGGTTTGTCCTAGAAAAATATTTCTGATGGGCATTCTGGATGGACAGAAGATTGTACGTAGTACCTGTCGCGCGCGCGATTGCGGAAAGCCCTAACATCAACGGATTTGTTGTCCCAAGGATTCACTCGTGTCGAGAAGTAGATATTTCGCGTAAAAAAAAAGGGAAAGTCAGATTCGTCACGTGACTGTGTCAAGAAATCAACGTTTTACGTAGTGACAAGAAAAACAGATACATCTATCTTCGTGGCACGTCCTCCAAACACAACGCGGTGTGATGTAGGTCAATTTTTCGACTCGAAAATTTTAGCAGTCGGGAAAGTGTGAAAAAGAGAGCACGTAGAAGCACAAAATAGTGGATAATAGTTTTGAAAGTGGATACCGTTTCAATATTAATTAGGACAGTTCATCTCCGCCTTGATGAATATTATTATTTTGTCTAAATGGCTCGTATACGCATAACAGAACTTCCTTTCAGGTATCGAAATAAATCAGGATCGATCTCAACTCCGTGATGTCAAGAATGCGAACAGATGCGACCGTCTAAGTTGACTAAGCCGCCAGTGTAAACGGACGTGTTTTGACTGAAGTAAATCGTTGTCACAATGTGTTTGCGAAGAGAACATAATAAACGTATTAACCTCATTAAGCGTTAATATAAACCAATTTTTATAAAAAAGAAAAATCGCAAACAATCCTAATCTTCTCACCTCTATTGAAAAACTTTTTAAGGAACTATTTGGGATTTGAAAAACAGATTGAATTCACTAAATTATTGTGCAAATTTTAAAAAATCTTCACGGCGCTTATGACAATCCTTTAATATTTTAATGTTATTGTCTTGTTTTCAAAATCAGTTTAGAAGAAAACAATTAAACATAAATAAATACAAGGAAACTGCTTGGATAAAGGTTTTCAATTTCAGCATTGTTTATTCTTGCAATCTAAATGTAGTAAATTTCACAAGACCGCACGTGCGCATTCAGACCATAGTACTTGTACATCAATTAATATGAAAATAATGAGAGGGTGGCATAAAGCGAATTGCATATCAATATTGTTCGGAAAGTCGGCAAATAATAAAGCATCGATAGCTTCTAAATGTTAATTAATTCTAAACGGCAATTATCCGATAATAGCCGTTGGATATTTGCGATCCATTCACGTTGCGAACGATATCGTAATTTGCATTTGAAAATGGGATTCATCCACAGAGAGCAATATTTACAAATTCGCTTGTACAAACCGGTAGAAAAGTGTATATTAGGTATATAAACGCTTCAAGATTTACTGAATACATTTTTAGGTCCTTTTTTGGAAAGAACGTGCATTTACATAATTGCATTATGATTATTTATGGTATATAATTAAGACGTGTCGAATCGATTCCAAAATAACATGTAATAACGTGCTACAATATCTTTTCATTCATTTTAACTTTTAACTTGTATGTTTCATATTGCGCTCCCGTTGCGCATGAAAAAAAAACAGAACATTGTTACGTTTGAAAAATCGCTGTTTTAAAATAGCATAGCAATAACTGTTTATGCGTATCAATATTTGTCGATATTGGGTTCGGAAAATACAGTCTTATTGTTTATCCTTATTACAACGAAACTAATATTTAATGTTTCCATTTTAACATTAAAATGAAAAGGTCGAGATAATTGATCTGAATCTGAATGAAAAGGTGCTCCCTAGAATTTCACTACATACTAAAAGAGTAATGTTGCTTCTATTTCTATATCTCGCGGGTAAGGACTGACCGCGTGTGCAGAATTGGAGGAAAAATCTTTAAGAATTTAGAAGTTGCGAATCTGGTTGCCGAAAGGATTGAGAGGGCGAGCTGCGGGGAAACAATCGCCGACGCGGAAGCGTCACGGGGCATATTGAGCCACTTAAAAAACGATATTTTCGATGTGTGTGCTTTATCGGGCGCGAACGTGGCGCAGACCGGATAGTCACGTGCTGTGCGTGCCTCGCCGTGGGTTTCCCAGATTTGCGATCCCCGAATCTCGCTGGCCGTCCTATCTCCGACGAAAACCCGAGCTCCGCGGCGCACCCTCGATCGGCCCAAGGCAAAAATAATAGACTCGTCGCACGTTTTCATTCCCCCGGCGTGACGGCGACCACTATCGACTGCACCCTCATCCTACGAGAATGCTCTCCGGGGATAGGCGTAATCACGAAAATTCCACGCGAGCCATTCTACACATCTTTGCGCAAGACGACGACAGCATCGTGGCTCGACTTCTCCACCGTAGATCAATTTTATATCTTTATCCGCCGATATACACTATTATATTATTAGACTGATTATATACTAATTATATACTTATCATATACTATTGTATACTTATTATATGCTAATTATATACTTATCATATACTATTGTATACTTATTATATGCTAATTATATACTTATATTTATATACTGTTTATATAACTGGTATACTATTTATCTATTAGATTCCTTTCGCAATTAAGAGGTTCGTCGAAAATTTTACTGTGTAGGTATTCAAAGACATTGCAATAACCTGTTATCAAATTATTAAACGAACTTCATTGATCATTGATTGTGATTCGATGGAAAAATTAGACTACTTTTAGATTATTCTTTTTCAGTTGAAAAGTCAATCATTAAAGACGCTTATCTTTTACCTTTACATTGATATTCTTTCATTACATGTCGGTCGTAATATATCTGCACGGATATCTATAAGAACGTATCACTTTGTAATATGACATGTGGCTTTCTTTTATAAGCGGAATGCCAAAGTTTTCAGCATCGCAGTTTGTTTTTGTCCCGTTTTGAACTTTGGCTGTTGGCATTAAACATTTAAGGGGAGGTTCCCGTTCAGAGGCCCCAAAATGCATGAATTTCAGGAAATTTTTTTTTATATAAAGTAAATGAATTTGAAAAAAACTTTTAAGGGGTTTTATTCTTGTACTGTTACAAATTTTAATTTTTTAATGTTAAAAAAAATTCAAAATGGCGGCTCTCGCTTCCACGCCATGAAGCCACAAATGACGTGAGTTTATGCGCGCGGGGCGCTCCACAGCCTTACCAGCTGATCTGACACAAAAAACACAAAAAATTTATCAAACTAGACTAAATTTGGGGGACCTTATCATTTTCCGATTTTTAAAAAACCCCCAGAAAACAAAATGGCAGCCATTTGAAAAAAACCCATTTTTTCCCTGTTTTTTTTTGCTTCAACGTTCGAATAAAAAAATTTGCAATCAATTTTTGAAAAAAAACTCATCGTGAAGGCCCCCAAATTAAATTTCCTTTCTTTTGCACCATGATTTATTAGAATCGGTTTATCCGTTGAAGCTGTAGAGCGCCTCGCGCGCCGAAAAATGTTGTTTTGAGAAAAACGCATTAGTTTGATGTTATATAAAATCGTATTTAATGTTTGTTTTTTACAACTTACATTTAATCAGCTATTCCAGGACCATATAGAGGTCCTTCCTCTTCCTCAAAGATGTTTTTCTGGATTTGCGCGTTGGTTTTCTCTATTCTGGCATTTTTTGCGTGCTCCGAAGTATTTTCCTCCGCCGAACTGTTTTCCAGCCGACGGACTGTTCCGATTAACAAGAGTGTAACTCGTAAAATACTTTCGATATCAAAATATCCTTTCATCCACGTATTTTCAACAACATAAGGATGAAAATTAAGCAAAAAAAAAATCGATTTTTTTCATCGTCATAAACGGGAACCTCCCCTTAAGTAAGGTAATTCAAAGTCCAGTTTACACGTCTTATGCATAAAGCAAAAAAATACCATTAAATGTCTGTAACTCTGTATGCTTCTATTTGTTGATGAACTCGAAAGAGTATCTCGAAACAACCTAGAAAGATATATCATTTCTTCCTTCTATGATTTTTATTTGTTTTGAACATTCCGGTTAAAACAGTGAACATGAAACGTTAAAAAGAATACGCAGCATTCTATAACGTTCTCGTCTGAGAAGCGGGCCCGGAAAGATTTGTGATATTTTTCGAGCGGGAGAAGGACGTTTCTGCAGCGCGCGCGTAAAAGCACGTATGTGGCGAATCGATTGTGCAAACAAGAACGCCCCCGTCTATCGTCCTCTCGTTAAATTTCTGTTTCACCGTTTCAATGCAAACGTTGCGAGATATAAAAGTTGCAAGGAGGCCATCAGGCCAATCCGAGAAGTTTTACTCTGTTTGCTCAGCGCGTCTAATTTATTAATAGCATGTAATCGCAAATAGGTCTCTATTTGTATATGTACAGTATTTTCGTCTATCGGTACATTCGATGTACAAGAGTACATACCTCATATTAAAGTTTGCGAAATGATTTTTCTTGTATTGAAATTTAAGTAGGCACCATTTGTCACAATCGCCGAAGACACTGAACTTTAGAGTCTCGATAAAAAGTCTCGGTTGAATGTGAAATATATTGATAATTAAGTTTTGTGTAAAAATTCTGCTAAAGCAGAGTTCGCTTGAGCTTACCTAAATATTTAAGCAAAAATTCAAAGTATTTCTTGCTTTGCTCCTGCACCTGGGTATATCTTACATCTAAATATATGTCTCTGAAATCCTATAATCAAGATAGACGAAATGAATACTGTCAAGTACGAGTTTCTTTTATCTTACGTTTCTTTTATCTTCGGACAATATCTAGGGTTCAAATAAAAAATAATTCCTGTTATTGAGAAACGTGACGGTTCTCGACATCTACGACGGATCGTACGATTCTGAGCTTTATTTCCCTCGTATACGAAGAATGTTGTTACGAGCTGAGAATTCAATAACCGCATTTAGCGTTAAACGCCGAGGTAGACATGGGCTTCGGTCATTTTTAACGAGCCGTGCCGCGCCGAGCATTGGTCGAAGTCGATCGATGAGAGAGCATTGGAAGACAGGCAGGTGGTGGATGAGTCGCCGCCGATCAAACGCCTCGAATTGGCAGCGATTTCTCGACCAGCGGCCGCAAGCCAACCCCCCCGTCAGCCAGCCGCCACTTCCGTCGAGTCAATTTTAATAATTCCACCCCCCCACGATCCACCTTCGTATCGCGATGACTCGCACGATTTTTCCGGCAGCTTTCAATTATCCGAGGACCCGCACTCCCACGAGCGAACAAGCGAGCGAACGCTACCTCGCGACATATCGATCGCTCGTCGTTCTCTTTGTCCGTTACACTCTCTTTTCTCTCTCCTCTTCTGGGCGATCGTCGCGTTAGCGGGCGTAGGCACCCGTACCGGAAGTGGGCGGAACGAGAAATTACGAGTTGTAGTAACGAGAACGCGCGTTATCGTCGCCCGCAATTACGACTCTTACGTCGTGGACGTTCTCTGGAAAAATGTCCGAGCCACCCCCCGTCGGCTAATTGGATGACTGTTACACGGGGTTTCCCCAAATTATCGCGTACATGGCAATCTTCCTCGCGAAGAATTTAACGACATTGCCGAGGTATCGATGATTCTTGATATGTAAATGATTGAAAATGAAGAAGTTTTTAGAAAACTTCTATAATTGCCGTATTGTCCAATTAATTTCGAGTATATGTTCTTTTAACATTTTATACATACATATATTAAAATCAATATTTCTCTATTTCTTAGCAAAGCGCACGTCATTCCGCGATACAAATAGTTGCGTATGTGTGAATCTCTTAGAAAACCAAAACTAAAAATTACTTCGGCACAAATGGTGCGCAGTAAAACCCAGATGAGTACGAACGCCAGATACTCGCTAATATATCCTTTGCGGAAAACCGGCGTTCTCAATCGGTCGGCCGAAGGAAAGAAAGGACTGTGAAAAGAGCACTGTTGTAAAATGATAATCGATTTATGATGGCGGTGCTTTTTGCCGAGTCCCTTCTCTAAAATTTGAAGGGTCCTAGATTATTTCAAGGAAAGACACAAAATCCCGCTGTGCAAGTATCTATGACGCAGCTCAACGATAATAAAAGCATAAGCTGCATTTTCTAGGTAAAGCAAAAGTTCAAGAACCGTTACGGAATTTTTTCTCAAAACTGAATATCTTTTTAATTTTAGTTATATTCTGCACTCATAAATCAAATTTGATTCATTTTTATTATACTGCATTGAGAATGCGATACATTCATAACGTATTATTTTAATTTTTATATGAGTCAATAAAATAGAAATGGCATGTCCTTACACAATTCACGAAATTACTAATCTTTTATAGTATTTTTGTTGTTTTTCCTCGAATAAACGAATTCTTAAATTTGAGTCGAGTGGACATCTAATTTTTATCGTGCATTCTTTTAAAATCTTACATAATAAAATTTAGAATTTCTTTATTAAAAGCTCAACGTTAAAATCTTTAAAAAGGACTAGAGTTGGAATGGTTATATGTGAGAAAAATTAAGGAAAGAAATTGCAACGCGCTTTCGCGCTATTTATCTTCGTCCGTTTATCCTCAGACCGGATGTAAGCGACATCGACGTCATCGATATATTGGACCTTTTATTGTTCCAGTTCGATCTTCGTGGGAGGCTGCGCAGCGCGTAAAGATAAACATCCATACGCAAGAATAACATCTTCCAGATCCCTCTAATCACAACACTCGGAGGATACCCCGTACATAAGCGAGGAACACGGGTAGGAAAACACTTTTGATAGAGCCATCGGAAAAATGAGAGAGCGGCCTGGCAATTCATCAAGAGAGATCATTATTCGCGATAACAGAGAAAACTGGATGCGCATGTAACAATCGGTAAAGGATTCGCAACTTTCAACAAAAAAAAACTACGCGCGGTATTCGAAAATTAAATTAAACCTTATTTATTAGATACACAAGTCTAATTAGAACGAATTAAATTAAATTAGAAAGAATTTTCATGAAATCTTTTTTTACGATACAACATTTGAATAAGGAAAAACAGTAAGTAAAGAAGGAAGAATAGCAACAACTGTTCTAACAAGATAAGCAATATATTGAAAACATCGTTATATGAGAAAAATTGCTGACTGCAGCATTTAACGCTAATTAGAAATATTTTATCAATATTTTATCTAATAATCAAGGGGTTCTCATAAACAATTGAAGTAATTGAATGTTTCATAAATATGTAATTTTATTCAGATTATTTTGATACATTCCACGCTGTTCTACAACGTTTCGCAATATAATCGAAAATAGAACAACTTGAGCTACGCTCGATTCTAATGGCACTTCGAGTTCGCTAGAGAGGATAGTGTTACATCGTATACGCGTTACATAGTATTGCGAATGTTTTAGATTAAATGTATCGATTAATAAGTCGTTCAAGATATTCAGGAAACGCCTTTTCGATTGATGTTTAACGATCAAGATTTACATGAAATTTGACCAGAGATTACCAATAAATTTACCCTGTAAACGATCATTTTCGATTAACTGAAAAGAAGTGATAGGAATTTATACTGCAAAATTATTAATTTTCTTCGATATCGAGGATTAGGATAAGTTTTGGAAATTTTGTTTATTCCTTCTTTTTTAAATTCCTCTAATATTGAATAATTTATTCTTTAAAACTAATGTAGGTTACATAGTAAATGCTTTCATCTCATGTTAAGAACTAGGTTATATTATTTTATTTAGAATAAAAAAAGATTATATATATATATATAAGCAATTTCAGCATATTTTAATGTTACCTTTGATTATTCCTCAGTTTCAAGGATAAAGCATGCAATTTGACGGCATAAATTCCTATTAATCCTTCCTTAAATTATTTTTAACAGAACGCAGAAATATCTCAACACCGGCGGCGAGATATACAAAATGGACATTACATCTTACATGGAGGCACGTGTGAGACATGCGATACGGTCTGATACTTACCGAACAAGTTCGTATAGATTTACCTTATCGCAATAACTTATTATCTCGAGTTCGGAGCAAGTTTAGCACAAATTAACTTCTATTGATCTGTGTGAAGTAAAACGGATAACGAGTGCCCATTATGGAGCCGTAACACTATACCATACAGTCTAAATCTTACTCTGTTACATAAAATCTCAATTAGCCCATGCGAAGAATAGTATTGCGAAATTTATTCAATCGACTTCTACAAAAAGTTATACAAAATATGACACGATATCTGCTTACGATATGCGTTTGGAGTGTATTATCACTCGTAAAACTACATCTACGTATTTATTGCCAGTTGGGAGATATATCGGTAGAGATATCTGCCATAATAAACCGCAGAATATCATAAAAATATCTATGTGTAAACAGTACCGGCGGAGACGCGATATAGGTGGACAAATAAACTTGCATGTTCAAACTTGCAACTGTGATGGTCTAAGTGTGATTCTAAGGCAGAAAATTGTAAGATAGACTCTTGTAATCAGAATGATAAAATTCATAGTTTCTAATACTTTGGCGGTCTCAGCCAAGATTTTAATTCATATATTTCCACGGCGTACCGTGATCGTCTAATTACTCTTTAAGGTAGGAAACTTTTTTTGGCAAAATCGTACGGTAATGAGGTAACTATGCCAATTAATGACGGTATACTTGTTAGTCCATTTACAGCATAATGTAGTACTTTATCTCTCGCGCGCGACAGTTTATGACAGTAAAAAATTTCTAAGTACTTTTAAAAGTTTTCTTAAATTTACATACACGGAATCTACTTACAATTTTTAATAAATATATGAAGACGACTAAGAAGAAATAACATAGCTGCTATCGAATACGAAATCAGAGTAGGTCTACGTAAAAATATGGAATATATATATATTAACGAAATATTTTAATTTACGTGCTTAGTTCGAAAGATAAATATCATGCATAGTTTTTCAAATAAGTGATCAGAATGATATATATTAGTACATAATTAAAGCTGAATAAGAGTGAAAGATGCTAACACGTTAAAAGGAGCATTTTCGTGTTGACGTGTAATCTACTAATATTCATAAAATCTGTATATCCGCGTTGAGCTTCGGTTAATTAAAAAGCATAAACGGGAAGGAATTCTAAGACTCACGTTACGCTTTTCGTGTTACGTCCCGAAAGCATATTTTCACACAACGATGATTGTTGAGCAAGCTTATCTGTACTAATGAGCCGTGGATAAGATAAGATGCATTGTGGTAAGATAACAGATGAGGTATGAGAGAAATTAGTACGAACCCTTCGCGGTCCCAATTATTTCTCAGAAATGGGCGAGGATTAAGAATTTCATTCTTAATTTAATAGAGTTTAACGTGTAACACTCAACTTATATTACTTTAGGAAGGAATTTATGGATATTACAAAAATATAGTTTGCAAATTGTAACCGTGTATTGCTTCGAATGTTTGGAGAACTGTGCCGGAGATTGCTGCAAAGCACTATGAGCTAATGGAATACCGACTATGGAACTACCATCCACTTGGAAATGCAAAGGGTTAAACTAGCAAAAAACAATATAAAAAGGAAAAGGTGGAAAATGCAAAAAAGGAAAAGGCGGTGTAACAAAAAAAAAACAGTGTTGTATAGATTGAAAATATAACATTTGTCATGTAACAAGCAAATTTGAGCGTCATATATGCAATTGCGCGAAATAATTTAAAAAACAGTATTATTTTTTAAAGTCACACGTCTTGAAAAATATTTGATCACGCGTTTGAATCATTCTAATCGTATCAAAACACAAAGCAAATATCATATATTTTAACCTGCAATCGCATTCTAGTCGATCGATTTCAGTATTGTTATTTATAAAAAATATTTCGCATAACAATACGTCCAACAAAATTATACGCGCTTAATTAGAATAGCGCTTAATAGTAATAAATAATTATTTCGAAAATACATACGAATTAATGAACAAGTCTTAATAACAATCCATGATCTATTAATGATTGCTCTTTCTCTAAAGAAGATGCGTAACGACCGTTTATGAGCAACGATCGGGTAAACGATCTCAGACAAAGACCATGATGATGTGCATAAAATTTTAATCAATATCTTTGTCAGTACACTCCAGTACTTGAATAACACACGAGAATTAAAGAAAAGCGATGTCTAATTAATATGTTACGGTGAAAGTAATTATTCGACGTTCTTACCAAATCATACATATTGAAAGAGTTCCAAATTAAGTACATACTAAATCAAAATAATTAATGCGATGATATTATAAAGCAATCCATGTATATTTGCTTTTATAAAATCATCGTGGTGACTTTACAAAAGAAGAAACATTTCAAATGACGTTTATCAATCAGTTTATTTTTCAGCGATTCTACACAATCGCCAGAGATTTCGTGGAGTCTTTTTCGAGATAAATGCTTTCATCGTAGCATCTATAAGGCAACAATCGCGCTTCACTTTCCTACATGCTCAGAGATCGGTCACGGGCCCAGATAAATTTACGCTACCGTCTATTACGAGTGTAATTTTGGAATCGCTCGCGATCGACGAGTTCTTGTCACTTCTGGACGAGTCCGGTTTTTCGTCAACATCGTCGTTGTTGTCGTCGCCATCCTCCATCTCGTCCTGCTCATCTTCCAACGACGATGATGATGACGACGGCACCTGATTCGTTGGTTCCTTGGCCTGGTCCTGAACGGGATACACGTCGGAAGTCAGGACGTCGCAAATTGTGCTTACGGTTTCCGTGGCCGTGGCACCGTTCACCTTTTTACGTAGTATCTCCACCAGCTTCTCCAGTCTGACAAATTACGTTTCGTGTCACGTTACATTCGTTCGTGCCGACTTGGGAACGTGCCGTTTTTCCACCGCTAATGCATCCAAACATTTGCTAATGCATCCAAAGACTTGCCCAACAAATTCTTTAGCAGAGAGTAAAGCGAAAGTTTCAGCGAAAAGCCATGCTGCCGACTAGAAAATAGAAGAAAACGATGCGATTCGGTGCTTAGCGTCCAGACGAAGCATGCGCTGGGAGATCTCTCCGAGAGAGAAAAAAATGACGGATCTTCGAGGGGCAGAAGGAATCATGCAAACAGGATTGCATTCAGGATATAGTTTATATAGATAAGATAATTTTGGAAAGAAAAATATATAACAGATCAACGAAAATTTAATCTAAATTATTGTTCGACATTACAAAGTAAAACATTTTATTAAATCGAATTTAAACAGCATAAATGAAAAAAATAAGTATACTTTTCAAAAACGTATATCTTCGGATTAAACTTTTATAATATTTACTTTAAATTATAAAGAATTATAAAGTTATACTATAAATATAAACTAACAGAAAATTTCATAAAATTTCTGAATCATGCAGAAAATATGGCAACTTTTCATCAAAGCAATTATTTCATCAAATTCTTTATAACGCTTAAGGAGATAGAAATATGCAGTATGACTAATAAAACATAACACATGCAGCAATATAACAGATTAAAAACAAAAAAATATATATATACACAACATAAGGTATATGTATAAAAAGATATAATACAAATAAAAGCATGCTGACAAAGCTGATGACGCCATGCTGACAAATAAACAAACATTGATTTAACATATATATTACATCATAAAAATATAAAAATTTATGAAAGAAATGTATTTATTGTACATATCTGTGCTTTTTATACATACATTTGATATATATTTACGGCTGTCTCTACATAAAATAGAGAAGCAAATATTCATCACGAGTTAACGATGAAAATTTCTATAAGCATGTGTATAGCAAATAATGACAATGTATTGAAGTGTCTGCATACTTAAATAGCAACTGGAGCAATTGCTATGTCAATCTACGCAAAGCCCTTTGGTCGTTAATGCTAATGAGTCACTATTCTCTTTATACCTTCCTTCTCATGAAGAGAACAATTCCTTACGCCTTTTGTAAATTCTTTACAACACACCTCGCTTATGTAAAAAAATGAACAATACAATTATATAATCAGTGGATTGAGAATTTCTATTTTTTTAGCAGAAAGTCGTCTTTCTCCAATTTCCTTTTTAAGATGCAACGCTACGGAAACGATGCTGCGAAATGTCGCGGATGTGACGCAAATGAATTACGTTATTCCGGTACCTACATTAGCTAACTGTATATTATTTTACAGTTTAAATCGTAATGTTAGCATGTTATGATCACTGTAAATGAACTCGATATCAGCCGACTATATATATAATCCATTGGTAACTTCTTAAAAATTTCTTAAATGAAATAAGAAAAAAAGCAAATTTTCTTTCTCTAAAAGTAACTTATATCAGTATTTTCAGCTTATGTATACAATTTATGTATACATCAAGATAATTATTTGATTCGACCTGACTGGCCAGATATATTTAAAAATATAGTACTACGTTTCGACCGTAAGTTTCGGTCCTTTTCAAGTGCGATGGTACATAGTTAAAGTTAACACGCGCTAGGATCTATGGTATATGTCCAGATATATCATCT
>NJRP01000157.1:0-12092 GCA_003063835.1 Aphaenogaster floridana | reverse complement strand
AGATGATATATCTGGACATATACCATAGATCCTAGCGCGTGTTAACTTTAACTATGTACCATCGCACTTGAAAAGGACCGAAACTTACGGTCGAAACGTAGTGCTATATTTTTAAATATATCTGGCCAGTCAGGTCGAATCAAATAATTATCTTGTTGTTTCTCATTTACTGGCGAAGAAAAAATTACATTCGATTTTTATGTATACATGTTCAAAAATACGAATCTCTTTCGGACATCGGAATGACGTAATTCCCCCGAAGTGCCGGGGGCATAAGTACGACGAGCGTGTACGAAAAAGCATGCATGACGAGTGAATAATAGACCTACGTGCTATTCGATATATACATAGTAGTAGCCTCTAGTAAAAAGCCCCTTGAAGCCCCTTTTCGCGGATATTGGCGACGAGTAGCGTGATGTATGGCTTTCTTTTTATCTTTTTGCTCGGGGCCCCGCGCGTACGCGCGCAACCTAGATATAGGCGGTGGTGTAGGTGGCACGTGAAGGTGCTGTTTGGGTTCTGGAAGTCAGGGTTCTCGTTGAGCAGAGGTCTTTCGGGACGATGGAGCCACCACCGATCACAACGACGTCCGGCACGTCGATGATGGCTCGATTCGCGCGATCGTTATTGGAAAAACAATCCTCGTCTTCACTCGCCGTGTCGCAATTGCCCCCGGAGGTGCACGGTGGGATCGTGCTAGCCAGGATCTCGGTATCCTGGTACGAATCCTTGTCAGGCTTGTCGCTCTCGCTGAACAACCTCCTCAAATGTCCCTTCTTTCGCCGCGATTTCTTAAAGCTGCCTCGCTGATTGTGAAACTTGCGCAGCTTCTGCCAAAAACTGTGATTATCCGAATGATTGATCAACTTCTCCATTTTGCTCGCAACGTCGCTCGGTTTATCCGACAGATCTTTCTGTTCCTCGAGGACTTTAAATGATTCGAGATCTTTTGCTCCATGCTTTTCCGTTATCGATGGCATCTTCGCTTCACATATTTCCAATAGCTGATCGCCAGTAGGTTCCTCTGGGGTACCAGTCGATAACCGCTTCATTCTTTTTTCTTCTTTGGTCATCGTCGATGGCTTTACTTTACCATCGTTTTTCGCGGTATCGACATCGCACGTTTCTTTCTGCTTGAACGACATAAAGCAATCGTCCAATTCTAACACGGACAGAATTTCGCAAATAGAGCTGGTATCGATAAATCCCGAATTCTGATTTCCTATTTTGTTGCAAGGTTCGATTTCAACCGCGTTTGTGACATCATCGTTTGTGCAAGTATAAGACGCCAAAGACGTTTCTGACCACACGTTTTCCTTCGTCAAAGAGTCCTCGCGGAACACAGGTCCGGAGTCAAGCGCGGAATTTCGACATTGATTCGTCACTTCGGAGATGAATTGAAGAGCCGCCACCTCTGCGGAATGAGAACGTAGAACGGAAGAGGCGGAAAATGTGTGCGATGAGATTGTGGGTGGAATGGCGGGGAGAAGGAAGCAAGTATCGGTAAGAGCGGTACGCACGGGGGTGCTGGTTATACAGGGTGTATTGAAAGTTACAGGCGTGACAGATCTGGATACCGCAAAGTTTACGCACTTTGCTGCGTGGTTCTCGGCCAGGGTCCTGGACGCCCGCGCCTCCTGGAGCTCCCGTCGCAGCGTCAGATTCTCCTCCTCGAAGACAGCGATCTCGCGGCCTTCGTTGCTAGTGCGAATAGAATTGATTTTTCTTTCCGTTTTTGTTAGAAGCGAGCTTCAACGTTGTAAGAGATAGCAAACCGATTTAGTTGGAGTTGTGGGTATCGTAAAGTAATTTTGAAAGACGCGTTCTCGTAGAAAAATGAAGCGAAAGATGGAAATAACATATAGTTAAAGTAGAACGAGAGGAGGTCATTGTGAATAATGATATGAAATTCAGAATTTCATCCAGAAGTGCTGATTCAAATGTTTCGTCATTCATAATGACTTTCACTTGCCTTTTATTTTAGCCATGTGACTTTACCGTAGAAAGCGTTGAACTATTCTGAAGCTATTGCCAGATTCCAGATGACATCGTGGAGTTCAATTTTAAGCAATGTTTAATAATCATAAACGAAACAATAGATAACGTCAAAACGTATTGCACGCAATTTATTGGGCAATAATCTCGTGGAGTTCGCTAAATTTGTCATAAATGAATGTGTGTGAGAAAAATTATGCATATGCCCCTATGCGTAGGGATTATGAGCGGAAAATAGAGCTAAAAAAAGGAACAAATAGCTATGATAAACCATGGCCGATTACGGAGAAATAATGTATAATTGGAATCAGTTTTTTGACAAGCTTTATCAGATACGCTGGGATACTCTATCGTATTTTATCGCGCCTTTTAAATTATTACCGTCGGAGCAGTGTTGGATACAAAACAAATACTAGAACTTAAAGCAAGCGTCTAAATATTTACAAATGCTAAAAAGCTTACTTACGTTGCGCTCAGCTTCAACGCCATCACTTCCTCCTCCAGTTTCGCGACACGTTGGTCGCTTTCTTCTTTCTCTTTTATAAACTTCGCCAATTGATTCTGCAACAAAAAAAAATAAAACATTAATCATCAAATAAGATAAAAGCTAATAGACAATGCTATCACCGAAGCAGAGCTGGAAAGGAAACTACGCTGTCGTCGTTGAAAGAATTAAAGTCTTACGGAAAAGTCTTAGAAAAAAATCGCAAGATAACTTTCACATTTATAGATCTGTTGAGATATCAGATCAACCAGTAAGTACATATGATTTTGGAGAAATTTTTGAACAGAGCAAATAAGGTTTTGTTACAACCCGTTCTTTTTCAAATGATGATATATACTTTTGCGTTTTATCACTTTGTTGCCATTTAATTGGCAATTTTTCATTGCACTTACGTCAAAAGTTTACTACGACAAATATATTTATTTTGTAAAAACACATGAACTTATCATAGACGGAGCTAATACGTCAAAAGTTTACTACGACAAATATATTTATTTTGTAAAAACACATGAACTTATCATAGACGGAGCTGATACAAATTATTCATGGTAAAACATTATCTAAATTATTTATTCCTAAACTTCTCCGTTTTTACACAAAATTAGCGTAAACTGTCGAACGTAATTGAATTTTTTTTCTTATCTGTTTTAACCACTTTATCTCGATGTTTAAAGGTAAACGTAACACGCTGGGAAATGTGTATAAAAAAAGGGACGGAAAGGAGCTGGCAACCTTGATCGGCTCTCACGTGCAGCAAAATTTACATGGACGTGGAGATGGAGGGTCCCGGAGGTTCAATTACGAGATTGCCAATATGCAAGCGACATGGCGGTGGCGGCCATCGCTTCGGCTGATGAGGCTAATGGATGGTTGAAACCTGAGAAGAACGGCAAAGAGGAAAAAGAGGCCAAGGGAGAGGCCCCTGACAGCCACTAAGTGCGCTCCGTCCTTCTCCACCCTTCCCCACCAAACCCCACTTCTCTTTCCCGTCTCTTCGGTCCCAGCCCTGTTCTCTCTCGCCTCTGCAACACTCTGCCCGCTGCGGATGCCCTTATGTGAAACCTAATCACTTTTACCGCGTCACGGATATTTCGTATTATGTCTACATTGCGTTCTCCGGTATCGGCTGACTTTATCAGCCGTCTCTCTACGGTTCGACCTTTTCCCTCACTTCCCCTCGTCATCATTTTCCACGGAGTCAAGTCGTGCGTGTGCAGCAAGCCCTAATCGGCTGATGCGTTTCTCAAAAATAGATCATGAAGCTAATTTTTCAAGAAGCGTCAGAAAACTTTATAATCTCTTTAATTTCAAATGTGCATTTTTTTCATTGATTGATTGTATATATTTAAGTATTGTATTTTTGCATTTATTTGTATACTTATCGCAATGTCGCTAGTAATGGCGTGTGTAATAAAAGATCACGCTTTACAATGCTGATTATAAGCTTGGACAGTTACAACAAAGAGAGAAGTAAAATCTGTATTAGATAATGCAACATTCTTCCTTCTATGTTGTTAAATCAATACGCATATGCGAATATGTAATAACGACACATTTGCGTGTTTGTACTAATATTTATACAATACTCTAATGTGTATCACAATTATATATCATCAAAGAACATATGCACGGAAGAAATTGATTTTTTCTAGATAATTCATAGTATGTGATCCCGATCATTCACGTTCTTTTCCTATTATCAAAATTATTTAATCTATATAATATATCATAATAAAAAGAAGATGCATTTAATGATGATTTTACGCCCATTGTATTTTTTAAAATAAATATTACGATTGAAAGAAAATACGCAAAGAACTCAATCAAAAATACAGTTTAAAATAAAGATTAATCCAAATAAATAAATAGACAGTCAAATCTATCAAGAACAGATTCTACAAAGTGTCTGTTACAAATTTTGTCGGCAGAAAGGCTAGATTTAATACGGGATCTCTGGAATAAATAATACTGTTGGCAGAATAATGGTAGAAATCCAGAATTTGATATACTTGCTACATAATTTGACGCAGATTAGAAATAGAGCAGAATCTGCGTTTGACAGATTCTGTTCGGTTTCTGCCGCTAATCTGCTGTCAGATTATGTCAGCAGGCTCTATCGGCAAAATACGAGTTTAATACAGACGCAGTTGATATCAATTTGCTAGCAATTTCTGACCGAATTTACTGGTAGCAGACCGTTTGCTTACTGGGAAGATTGTTAACGGAATAAGCGAGTAAGTAGGAATACACAAACGAGCGAAAACAAAATAAATTGTACAGATTTCGCATATGTACGATAACCGAGAGAGAAAGAAAGTTGAAAAAGGACCGATATATACCACGATCACCTGGCTGTCCTAATCAAACAGAACGTAGGAATGTCTGCGCAAACATTACGTCCATGATCGTGACCCGGAAGAGCGAATACCGAAAATATTGAACGGAGTGCTCATATTACCATATCTCAATCACATAACGACACGAATGGTACGAGAAAAAAAGGGGTCCACTGCTTTTGTTTCCTATTCCCATATTCTTCCATATACAAGCTTATAGCACATACACACATAGACATACATGTCTTTCTTTAATTTTAGTCTTTCAAAACATTTTATTTTACTAATTTGTGTTCTGCCAAAGGTTTCAATGTACTAAACATAAAAAATCAGACTAATGATAATAATAAGACTGGTTCAAATAATATTTAATATTGCATAAAAATAATCTCAAAATTTTGTGTACATGCATGTGTATGAACTATTCTACATACATTATTATTTTATTTATGAAGGATTACCAACTTTGTGTACATTTTGTTTATATGTGTGACTAATATCCAAGATTAAATATATTATTTAATAAATATATATAATTATTAAATATATTGTTTTCTCTCAATTAAAACGTATTATTTCTTAGTATTTTCGGCGTATGTATTCATTGATGAAAGATACATTACAAAATTTGGAAGAAATATCAAATTATGCCACATTAGTTATGAGAAAAATAATTACTATAAATTAGTATATAAAGTATATGAAGAATAAATTAATATATTCTATATGCCTACCTTTAGCTCGTCCACTTCTTTTCCTTGTTGATTACATCTCTCTTCCAACATAAATTTGACTTTTGTAACTAAACCTTCCTCACAATTCTTGTTAGCTTCTCTGACTTCACGTATAAGTTCTGAAACAAATAAAGTATTCCATGAAGATAATGTAATGGTCGTCTTGTATAAAATTGTGTGAAACTAATAACAAAAAAGTGTGCAAATTAGAAACTTGCACATTGCTTCCTCATGATTTTAGTTCGCCTAATGCTAACTCCACATTATATAGTTGAATGCTAACTCCACATTTTATTTCGCTCAAACAGCTTCCTCTATGAGGAAGCCAATCTATATATGCTACTAATAATTTGACTTTAAATTAAAAACAATCTGGCTCTGAAGAGAAGCGTGGTTAGGCGAACTAAAATCATGAAGAAGTAATGTGCAAATTTCTAATTGCACCTTTTTTTATTATCCTAAAACATCATTTTTTGAAGTCTCAATTATTGAGACTTGAGATGTTCTAACTGTCCCCCTTAGAAAGAGATGAATAGTGAGTAAACTAAGGTTTTAAGTTAACCGACGTTTGTAAAATTACGACAATAGATTTCCTCGTCACCCATTGTCAAAAAACATCAATTTGTGAAAAGTCTCAATTATTGAGACTTGAGATGTAGCCCTTAAAGGTTAAAATTTTTAAATATTGGCAATTTTTCAAATTCTATTGTATTCTTCAATCTTTTCTACCCCTATTTCATATATAATTCGATACAATTTAGTCGATTAGTTCTGGAGTTATAGAAATTTCGGGAAATTTGGCACATACACACATACAGACATTTTTAAAAATTGCGATTTTTCGACGTTTTAGAACATTCTGAACACATTGGCAGTGGCAAAAAAAAATTTTTTTACGAAAACAAAGCTTCCTCTATAAGGAAACAAAAAATCATAGATATTAGGATATTTTGAAATTATTTTCTACCTGATAACATTCCAGGTTGATAATCCGCAGGAGTATTGTATTTACATTGCACCAATTTTGCTTTTACGTTCTCTAAATTTGACTTGGTTTCACTAAGTTCTTTAAACAGTTGGCTGTTACATTTTTTTAGCTCTGTCATCTGCAACATAATATTTGGAAGAGATATATTAATAAACATAAATAGTAACATACCTTTGCGTCTTAAGTATTAAGGTGACTTAAAATAATCATGTCAATAATAGAACATGTTTAATCTAAAATGCTTTCAAATAAATAGAAGTCAGACAAATACAAACCTGTTCAATAAGTGACAGGACAAGCTTATTACTACGACTAATTGTCGTTATAGAACTTCCACTCTCAACACTATCGGAATCGTCACTATCTGAACGAGGCGAGTTCCCAGCAGGTCCCAGACCAGGATCAGAGTACCTTCTATGCTCCGAGTTAAGTTCATCGCCATTGACACCACTGTCTTTGTTGGCAGTGGGCGGTAGACTGGCGTAATCTCCGTTTTGAAGGGCGGTATGCACAGCAGACTCCAAAACTCCGTTTTCTTGCAGATTCCCATAACCATTAACAACATTATTGTTAGCATTGGGACGAACGTTCGCCAAGTGCTTGTTACAGTGATGCCTCTGTCTACTGTGGACGGTTCTAATATTTGGCACCGGCATCGGCTGATACATTCTGTACATCGTTGGCAGTGAAACCGGCTGCATGTACGTCATTGGCATCGGCGAGTAGCCACACACGCTCGGATCTGACATCGCAGTGAACAGACGTTGTCCATTACTTGGTACATTCTGCGGGACGCCCGCTGACTGCCATAGCATCTGCGGTGGTGGATACTCCATACCAGCCACCAGGCCACTATCCTGTTCGTTCTGTGAAGCGTTCGGCCGCATGTCCAGTATCGTGTCCAGCAGGTTACTCCTACGGCCGGATCGTCTCTTATTCTTCCTCGAATGATTCGGCGGAGTTTGACGCGGCGGTCTCGATGGGTTCGACGACCTGCACGTTAATCGCCTTGTTTACACCAAAACATAACCCCCTAACCTCGAAGCGAACGAGAGAAACGTGACTCACCTCTGCTCCATCCCGGCGGGCGACTCGATCCGCATCAAGAGGACCTGGCTCCTCGCAACAGCGCGCGCGACATCCGCGAAACGGAGACGTTAGACGAGTCGATCCGACAATCTGGTTCTCGGCTATAACGGCACGCCGTTGTGAGATATTCCCTGGTGAGGCCCTGGACCTCCAGCGCGATGACAAGTCGTACAACCTTCGCGCTATCTTCGACGACTCGCGCGCTCGACCGTGTAAAATTTTATTCGAGCTTATCGACGCTTGTCGTCGACAACAGTAAGCGACAGGGACCGAAACGAAGATGGAACAGATTTGTCAAGACGGATAAGATCGGATCATCCATCCGAACCGTTCGCGCATGCTGCGCTGACGATTTCACACGCGAGAAACGATATAACCGATATATAGGTGACCACGAATCGATAACAACGATGATCGAACTCGGGATATCTCCAGTCGATAACGAGACGGCTGACAGCTGATTTCACGCGACCACCGATACACACACGTGCGATGCGAAGATCTACGCGACCATAACCTCGAAGCAGCTCCAGAGTCCAGAAGTCCAGAGAAGAACCGATCATCCGAGAGGATCTTACTAAAACCCCCCCAGAAGTCCAGAAGTGAGAAGAGTGTAGTAAGTAGTAAGTACGATGAAGAGAGAATAATCCTAGATGGAGCGCTAAAAGCAAAAGGCGTTACGGGCAATATAGATCTTGTCAAGGTATAAAAGAAAAAGATTGGTTCACGCTGGATTGCATATATCAGTATATAAAGAAGATAGGAAAGATAATATAGACAAGAATACTATCGAAGCAAAACATAGAATCTGAACTAGAGACCCTGTGCTATATAACTGGAAGGACAGTTGAAGGCACTCTAACCTCTCACCTGAGAGGATCTCTCCAAAAACCCCAGAAGTGAGAAATGGCAACCGCTGGGAAACAGACGGAAAATGGAAAGACCAAACCCATCTTTTGCGAACTGTCCGTTAACGATTTGGATCCGGAAATTACGGAGATCGAGAGCCTGTGCGTGGAGTGCGGCAAGAATGTAAGTAAACCCTGCGTTAATCTTAAACCCAATCAAAAACGTTTCTCATTGAATGCACGTTCTCTAAATGATACGATATTTATTTCTGCAAGGGGATTACCCGGCTGCTGTTGACGAAAATCCCGCACTACAAAGATATGATACTTATGTCCTTCGAGTGCGAGCACTGTGGCTATCAGAATAACGAGATACAAAGTGGTGGAAAGATAGCGGAGAAGGGGATCAAAATAACGCTGCAAGTAGCAACGTCGCAAGATCTGAATCGCCAAGTGGTTAAATCTGACTACACCAGCATTTGTATACCCCACTTGGATTTTGAGATTCCCGCGCAGTCCCAGAAAGGAGAAATCACGACAGTGGAAGGGATAATCGACAAGAGCATTAGCGCATTGGAACAAGATCAAACCAGGCGTCGGGAAGAATTCCCGGATACTGCAATCGAGATAGATCTATTTATTAGCAAATTACATGCGCTGAAGATACTAGATGAGCCATTTACTATCATCTTTCAAGATATTTCAGGGAACAGTCATATAGAGAATCCAAAAGCGCCAATCAAAGATAGCCAGTGTACTATAACATATTTCAAAAGAACGAAGGAACAGAATCATGTGTTAGGGATTTATTCTGACAATGAAGATGTCTTGCTGAAACCCATACAGGAAGGAGAATATCCTTTGGAACAAATTGAGGGTGAAGTACTGTCCTTTCCTACCAATTGTCCAGACTGCAACAGTCCTTGTGAGACAAATATGAAACTAACAAGTATCCTTTAATTATATCTGAGCAGATTGAATTTTTAGTAAATATTAACATGATGTCAATTTTAGAAAGGTAAAAGAGTAAATCTTTATGTATTTAAAAAGTATTTTATGTAACTTGCTAGCTAAAACTTGAAAATGTTTTTGTTTAGTTATAAAAAATATATGAAAATTTTCCTTAATACAACATTAAGACATACCACATTTCAAAGAAGTTGTTATAATGGCCACACTATGCGAGTCTTGTGGCCACAGAACTAACGAGGTGAAGAGCGGTAGTGGGATCGAACCTCAAGGAGTCAGAATCGAAGTGACGATAACAGGTAAAGAAGACTTCAGTCGCGATCTACTGAAATCTGAAACCTGTGACATGGAGATACCTGAGCTTGAGTTAGAAGTTGGTCCAACCATTTTAGGCGGTCGATTTACAACCGTCGAAGGAATTGTAGCAGCAATGAAAGAACAGTTGTCATCGTCTATAACTTTCACCGGAGACAGTAGTGATCGGGAAACCGTGAATAGGATGAACACGTTTATCGCACAATTGGGGAAAGTATTAGATGGTCAAAGAAAAGTGACTTTGATTTTAAATGATCCGGCCGGAAATAGCTACGTACAAAGTCTATCCGACGATGGAACTGACGATAGATTAAAGATCACGAAGTATGATAGAAATTTCGAACAGAATGAAGAACTTGGTCTCAATGATATAAAAGTCGAAAATTATTAGATGTCTATTAAAATACGAACGAACATTGGAAACACTGTTAAAGTACAAATATTATTAAACTATATTCAAAGAATAGCTAGATAAAAACTTTCTACATTAAACCATCATTGTTATAACAATTTTATTGTTAAAATAACTCATCTTGTAAATACAAGTTTTTTTATTACTTTTAATGCCCAAATTCACTTCAATTATTGATAATCTCTACGTTTAATAGTTTAATCTTCGCCCACATGCCTGGAAGAGGAGAAGTAACTTTTCAGTATGTTTTTAAACTTTTATATATAAAGCGGTATAAAGCTACATATATAAAAGATATACAGGGTGTATCTGAAATGATGCACTATACTTTAGGAGCGTATTTTAGAGGTCAAAATAAGACCCTTTTTCCTATAAACATGGGTCCGCAAATGAACCCCCCTCCGAGCTAAAGGCCCCTAAAGTTTAGGGAAAAAATTGAAAATTGGCTGTATTTCAGAAAAAAAGGCAGAAGGTTGAAATTTGGTATAGCCCAGTAAATTATGAAGTAAAGTAAGCCACTAAAATGAAAAAATAAAAACGTATATCATGAAAATATTAATGCTCGAAAATATTAATAATCGAATTTTAGCTCGGAGGGGGGTTCATTTGCGGACCCATGTTTATACGAAAAAAAGTCTTATTTTGACCTCTAGAATACGCTCCTAAAGTATAGTGCATCATTTCAGATACACCCTGTATATCAGAAAACGCATAACGTACACAATCGGTATCGCATCGAGTTTTTTCAACGCAGGCAATCGCCTTACAACTTGCGCGCGCCATGATTCCGTGTCCATGTTCTCACATATAGGATTGTTAATGAATAATAAATCTTGAAGATTGGGTATCTCTTGCAGGCGATTAAATTCTGCCCAATCTTTCACCAGATTGTTGCCCATGTACAAGACCTTGAGTGCTTTGAGAACATTGACACCTTTGATCTTTTCAATTAAGTTATACGATATCCACAACTCCTCCAAATGGTCCCCAACCGCCTCTAATCCTGAGAACGTTTTGATATTGTTTCTGCTCAGAGACAAGATCCTCAAATATTTCAACGAATTAATTCCACTGATCTTTTCTATTACATTTGTCGATAAAGATAACTTCCTAGGAATATTTTAAAGAGATAATTTAATCGATATATGACCTATATAAATGCTCCACATTATTGTTAATTCATTAAAGGAAAACAAACTCGACGTTGATTAACGCCGCCAAATTGTTATCCATTCTCTCGATTGGAGGCCACTGAAAGGATAAAATTATCTCCTTTTGCTCGCTCGCGACCAGTCCTGTTTTTTCTTCCCATCTTTGAATGGCTTCTTTGCACGTTGTCGCTTTAGCCTTTATAATTCCAGGTTTTATTTCCAGGGTGAAATATAATTATTCGATCATTTTTAATATATTTATAAAATTTATTACCATAATTTTCAAGATTAAATCTCTCCAGTAATTGCACAAATTAATCCTAACTTTAGTGAGATTCATAAATATTACGTCAAGAAATCGTCGTAGATACCAATGAACATATCAGCGAATACAATTCTCGGAAATTATATACAAGATCTTATTCTCAAATCGCACGCGAACGATTACGTTATCAAAATTTACCGCGCACGCGAATAATTCGTCGCCTTGGCGGCCATCTTACCAAGATGCTTCACGCCTCACGCCCTTCACGGCATCTAAAGGCCGGTATTCATCATGGACCTATAATATATGGACTGCGCATTGAAGTGGGAGACATGTATCCCGTACAACTGAGAGAGATGCAAAATAAGTGGAATTTCTCCTCCGCGCATGCGCACAAGAAGGATTTGAACTGTTTCCCTCTAACCTTAATTTTTAAAAATAATAAAATTAATTAAAGAAAATTAAATAATAATAATAATTAATGT
>NJRP01000156.1:451467-492934 GCA_003063835.1 Aphaenogaster floridana | reverse complement strand
CCGAACAATATCGTTCACCGTTTAACCATATTCCGATTATTTCCGGAATCGGATAGTGTAAGGGAAAATCAACATGAAACGACAATTTGCTGGCAGAAATATCTGTCGAGATTCCTAGGAATTTTAGTGTTAGACTGGTATTTCCCTGAAACGCATCGATGATTAAGCTATTTCAATTTATTGTATACAAGTAAAAACGGTACTACCAAATAATAAATTAAATAAAAATTTAAAACAAAGTTTTTAATTATTTCTTGATTATCCGTTTCAAACCACTTAAATCGCAAGAGGACTATATTCGACATGACTTTTTCGATAATTAATTATATTGAAAAATTATTTGATATAGCTTAAAATATACAGGAAATGACATATTTTTTTAAGAAAAATTTTTTAAAATTAAATATTGATAATTTTTAAGTGTACCCTCTCTTTTAAAGTAATAAAAAATTTTTTGTCCTCCGAGGCATTAGTTGCAGAACGGCACGTTTTCAACTAGTCAAATTTTATTTTAGAAATGTTTCAAAAAAGAAACTTCTAGCCATAGCTGAGTTGCTGTAAATTACTAGAAAGCGCCTGTATCAAACAAAAAACGGCCACAAACATGTGTGCAAATTACTCCCTAAATACAAAGAAACTTACTGTAAAATTATCGGCAACTTCTAACGTCAGATTCAATTGGAGTTCAAAAGCAGTTCTTGGCGGCAATGAGATTTCAATCAATCCTGTTGTTTCATTTGTTTCAGGTTTGGTCATATATTTGAAGTTTTCAGGACACGGAGATTCTTGTCCATGTACCAGCGTGTAAAACAGTTGTGGCAGTAACACGATCAAAATGTAAATCTTATTCATCTTGTGAGGAACTGTCACAAATCTAACAAAATACATGATTTACAAACATGCCTCATTTTTACGAACAGATCTTAATATTTAACACAATTTCGAAATAACTATTACCTATTAATAAAAGTGGTCATTATGAACTTCATGGATTATTTCCACTCAAACAGAAACTACTTGATCATCTCGGAAAGAACTAAAAATATTGTTGTTTAAAAAAAATTTAGCATAACAAGTTGTGCCATTGCGATTATATAAGTGACGTTAACATAAATGATATATCCATGGATACGTACTGCGAAATGATTTATTACCATTCACTATAAGCGAACCAGGAAAACTGATCATAGATCAGATAAGCTCGATTATTTTGAGTAGAATGTTATGAATACGACAAATTCAACATGCAAAAGATAATGTAATACTGTGTGTCCATTAACAAATGCATTTGGCGAACAAAAAGATTGTGATTGGAAAACGACGGATGCTTACTTGATCATATTAGTACACAAGAAATTTGGTATGTTAGTGATGAGAGATATAGCATATAAAGTTGATAGTAAAGAGATTTGAAAAATCTCTGGATTTTTAAATTTCTTCAAATTTATACTAATTCCGAACACAAATCACACCATTAAACAGATGGGTTTTGGAGGAATCGTTTTAGTCGCTAATCACGTTTTTGGTCGATTAGCGTTTAGAAAAAAAACATTTCCGTAAGGCAAATCGATCTGTGACTTAAAATCGAATTAGAAGATATCACGAGCACATTTATTTTGCATCTTGATCAATCAATAGTCATCGAATCAGCAATAGTAGGTCACATATCTTTATTAAACACATTTCAAGCTCTTATGAGAATTAACACAACTCTCACGTGTAACTATCCGCCGTCATTTTACTATACTTTTTTTATTCTAGAGATCAGTATTATTTATCTCTTGCGTTTTTTTAATCGAGCACCGTACTGCATTTTCTTATCCATTGCTAGATTACTACTCAAGTATAATCTTATACTCTTTAGCATCTTTTTACTAACGTATTTTTACTTATTTATTTATGGTTTAATTCTATTTATTTTTGAGGTACCTTGGAAAATCTTGAAGCACTTCTCAATGATCCGAAATCTCCAGTAAAATTCAACACTGAGGCGACTTGATGCTTATAGCATGCTAATCCTTGGAATTACGATTCCATGGTCTCGGCGAGCCATTACCGAAACACCAACTGATCAATCGAAACACACCGAAACATATTTACAATTTCCGCGCCGAAGACGCAATCGGATGATGCAGTATTGAGGCACCGTGAGTCGAAGCGTGATGAGCTCAACGAGAAAAATAAGAGATAAATGTGCCTGGAGCACCCCCTTCCATGGACGATATTGTATGAGAAAAAAGAAAATACGTGGGTGCACTGACGATTCACAACTGCCATCACGTGTCGTCATCATCGCGACTATCATCAGCGGGAAACCGAAGAGTTATTATCAGAGACCGAGAGAAGCAAAATAAACACCCATGTCTCGTCTGAGGTAGAATGTACCTTTTCACGCTATAAAGCAATATTAACAGACAGACGCCAAAACCTTAAATTTAATAATTTAAGTCAATATTTTGTTACTCATTGTTATAGACCCAACAAATAATTTATATATTCATAATATTATTCGATTATCGACAACAACTGGCCAAATTTATTACAAAATAAATATCGTCACGACGTTTCGACCCTTGGTTTGGGTCCTTTTCAAGTACACTGAAATCAATATTAATTGTAAAATATAATAAGGTGATAAAATATAAAGTTAATATATCTAGTTAGAAACAATGGCGCAATACCTAATTCAAATGTAAAAAATTGTAAAAAATTTAAGTGATTATTAATATCGCAAATTTCTAAATTAAGCATCGCTTTCTGATATCGTTTCTTATAATTATTGAATTTTATATATGCGCTCCTACTATTAAAAAACATGTTTAACCGGATGTCTTTTAAGTGTGATGGTAAGACGTCATATTTCCTATAACGGAGTAAGAAACGTTGTGATGATATTTATTTTGTATTAAATTTGGCCAGTTGTTGTCGATAATCGAATAATATTGTTAAGTTATTACTGGCGGTCCTCTCTCAATCTACCAATTTTGTTTTTTATATATTCATATATATTGTTTATATACATATATATTTACACAATAATAAATGCTTTTGTACTCTATGCGACAGTGCCCTCTTTGCTACGTTAGACCGCTAGACCGGCACGGCGTAGACGGTACTGCTTTTCACGGCGTTCGGCCGCTAGAACGCGCTTGGAGGAAAATGGCACCGCGATCCGGTCTCTGGTTATTATTGTATTTTTCACATGACGTGCGTATCCATTCAGTTATGCAAGCGCGTATTCGAAAAATAACTGTCATACAATAATTCTTTATTTTTCTTCTTTTTTTTCTATTTTATCTTTATAAATTTTATCTCTTATCTATATCTAATCGTCGTCATATAGTTTCATCATCTTTGATTATATATAAAATCAAAGAACTAAATTTTTAACTAATCATATTCCTCTTAAACAGCATAGTTGTGCCAATATCTACAAAAACAATATTTTTATTAAGCATTTTCATTTCTCTGATGTTTCTTTCAAGCTTGCTTTAAACAAGCCAGAATGACGGTTCTTTTTAGGGACGCATGCGTTTATTGACTAAATCAATAAAGTATTGCGTTTATCTCTTTAAATAAAATTAAGAAAATATGAAATATTATAGCAAATATGAATTATTTTCGTATAAAATATGCTTTATTCATCGTATGAAATTTAACGCTTAATCTTATAATTTAATATTCTAAACCTGATGGCAAAAGAAAATTTATATTTTATATATATCATCTATACTTTTTGTATTCTGTACAAATACGAAATTACTTAACAATTATATTTTTATACAGGATGTAACAAAAAGATACGAACAGACATTTGTGGTTGAAGGCAGGGGGGGTTGATATAAATAATTTGAGTATAGGAATTCATGTTCGCTGAAGTCTCGTTTCTGTGCTACATGGCTGTGAAGCAGCTACTACACAGAATGTAATTTAAAGTGTTGTTCTGAAAGAAGCTAGCAAACTCGGTGGATCCGTGACACTCCAAGGATCTTCATAAGAACGGCAGCAAAACATTGGCGGCTATCAGTATCTCGTTTTGTTGGAACAGACTCAAGACTGCGTTGGCAACCAACACATACTGATTGGAGGGTTCGCTGAAGCCGATCAATTCGTGCTTGCTGTGCGATTGCAGATGGTCGACTAGAAGCGCAACTGGTTTTCTCACCTACTGTCTATTTGTTCCGCAATAGGTGCATACGTTATTGACGGTAAGACATCGAGACATTCAAGTAGGGAACCGTTTCTCAAATATTCCTAGATGATCTATACAGAAAGATGCATCTCGTATACTCTGTATGTGTGAAAATCAGAAATGAGTGGAGAGCGTATCGCACCAAATCTAGCGTTTCGCCGAAATGAAGTGTACCTAATTCGTACGTATAGCTGTCGAACATAATTATTTAAAAACAATCATAACAGTAAGAGCCGACATCACTTATACTCATTAAAATTACTAAAATAAACATTATAGGGTCATAAAGTATTATGATTTGATGGAACTTATCCATATTTGTTCTATTAATTTAACTCGAAAATGCATCGCGATTTTGAAACCTTTTCCAAGCTTCTCCAGTAAAGATAACTTTTTAACGTTGTTCTGTTTCCCAGAAAGCAAAACTTACCGGCAACTCGTAAAAGACTTTTCCGAGATTGTGCTTCAACCGTACCGCCGTTTTTAATTTTAACGTTATCAGTTTTTTCTCCAGAGACGAGGAATATCTCTCGACATCGTCGAACGACATGGACGATTTCACGAGGAGAAATCCAAATAGGTGGATCAGTATACCGCAATGAAGCCACATTCTTCGATCGAGGACCGATTCCATCGTACTGTTGGCGGCGTCTAGTTCAAGGTGAATATAAAAGTATTGTCTGAACATATATGTACGTGCGCGTCGTAAATAACTTTTATTATAGCGTGCGTGTGTGTACTTTGATAGTGCGAATTAAATTCCTGCGATCGGAAGCAGTATAAAAATTCGTGATTGTCGATGTGAGCAGCATTAAACCGTGATTCCGTCATGAAGCAATATCTGCAATTTCGATATTTTTTTCGTTCAGTCATTCTCGCCTAATAATTACTTATATGTAAAAAAAAGTATCGAAAGGCGTATGTATTTTTAAAAATATCAATTTTCATTAGTGTATACTACTAAATATTTTTTAAGGTTTACAAAATAGTGTATGACGTAAAAAGAGTATGCATAAAGATCATTTAACTCTGTAATTAAATTTTATAAATTTCAAATATTTTTATACATGTTAGATAGATAAAACTTAAATTGCTAATAGTTTTTTAAACAAATTTCTAATAACTATATACAAAGTTGCCGGCAATATTATTCGTACTTTTTATAATTTTATATAATGTAAAATGCGTTGACGGATGCGTTACATATCTATATTATAATATATAGCGGAACATTTAACAAACACATCAATAAACATATTATAACACATAATATGTTTTATTCTTAAAGCTAGTAAGTCCATAATGACAGATAGTTATATTTATATCCACTTACATATTTCATTTTATCGTTTAACAAATTCCTTATAAAAAAAATTACCAGAAAATGTCACTCGTAACTTTAATCTTCACGTATATAAGTTGGTGGCTTTGGATTCATTTTTACATAAAAAGCATGTCGACTAGAAGTTTTGTGATCTGCGACGAAAAACTAACATTACGTGGTGGAGATCTGTTCTCGAATCCAGGGTAAGTATTTGGCCACGTCAAGGTAAACGACGTACTGACTGAGATCGCATTCTAAGTTTTCGCCGACATTCTTTAGGACGCCGCGTGATACGACGCCACGCAAGTGATAACGGTCCTGGTCTGAAATCACTAGTCCGCCTCCACTGTCACCGTTACAAGGACCGGACCCGTCTCGCGCACCGGCGCAAAAGGTGCGTTCCGAGGTAAGCCAGTAGAAAGACGGATGGCTCCGGAGACAAACCTCCTATAATTTACGCAACAACGGATCTTCATCATTTGCGATATTTGCTTTTACAATGTTAGCGTGGAATCCGTCGATTCGACGTTTCCTGGATGCCGTTAGAATCTCGACATTATGCGAAATATGTTATTTCAAGAGCGCTCACGAAAATTCGAGAACGTATCTTTACTGCGTAATCGATGTTTGTGCTTATTAATTGTAACATTCTTCAATCCTACTTAAGATATACGTAACGACTTTGATAAATCCATTTGTTACGGATATATGCAGCAATTATTGTTATTATTATAACATTGTCATAATAACAATTAACTACGTAACTGTAAACAAAGCAAAATTAATTGGAGTATCGCGTGTCGTTGTTAATGATGCATAAATATTTAACAGTAAGCACATTTCTCTTTCAATATATAAATATCCCAAATGTATTGTCATCGAGGTCATCCTCACGTTTCGGACGGTTTGTTTTTAGAAAATCTTGCTTGGCATTGAAATTTAAATTATATGTTTAATAATATGTTTATTAATTATATGTTTAATAATTAAATAGCGCTATCACAAAAGCAGAAAACTGGGTATAGTGAAAGTTCTTACTTGACTCACTATCGGCACGCTTATCAACCGTGGATCCGCGGTGAAATTACCATGCTCGTCTACTCCCCATCCCACGACGAATCCACTCTTACCAACAACGTTCTCAAGACTGATCGAACCGGTCCACAGACAAATCGGCTTGATGAGAGGGCTGTAGTCAACAGACGTCCTGAGGACCAAAATAGCTAGATCGGCGTCGCCACTGTCCGTGTGTGCGTAATCGGGATGGACCTCGTAGCTCGCAACTTCTCGATTCACGTTTCCCGTTTTATGCAATTCAGACAATTTATATATCCCTAAGGACACCAACAACTCGTTGGGTGGCCTATATATGATGCCACTTCCGGGAAAGCTCGATATCACGCAATGCGCAGCTGTAAAAAAGTTACATATGAATGAAATATATTTTCTAATAATCCGCACTCTACGTCGAAAGGCATATAAAAAGTTAAATAGTAAATATATTTCAACAATATTTTCGAGGTGCATCCTATAACGACTATTTGAAGATATTGATTCAAAAGATCTAACGGACAATTATACCCAAAATGTTGGAAATTCAAAGAACGTGCAATATAATAATAGACTCTCTAATAATTTCTATAAAATATATGTTGGACATTTATTCTATTAAAAGGAAATTATCGTTATTGCATTTTTTAAAAGCTTTCTTAATATACTTAATAACAGAAGCATTTACAGTAGATAAATTAGGTAGTCCAAAGTTCGCGGGTTCACTTCTCATTTATAAAACATTATACTCTCGACATTTTTGTATTTGGATTTTCGTCTTATAAAGCCAAGTCTTTTAAAGCCAAGAATAGGTTATTAAAATTTTGGTCGCGAATTGTGGGACACCCTGTATACATAATAAAAATTTCATCATCGTACTTTGATTTAAATATAACATAAAGAAACACATTTATTTTACATGTGAATTGTAAAACAAACAATATCAGATATATATATAATCCATTTACTGTATATTTAAAATTATATTTATTGTAATACATAAATTAATAATAATAATAATTCTATAAATAAAACATTTTGATTTATTATATATTATTACAACATGTAATTATGTGAATGTTTTTAATAAAATTTAAAAACATTCCGAAGATGTCCTCTAAACTTTTTAAATATAATGCCTCATGACAGAAAATAGTCATACATGTAGAATAAATATTTATTAAAAATATTATATAATAATACAGCATGCGTGCAGAATGTCCTATATTATCTCAGAATATACTGGATATACTACGGATGATCATAAGAATCTTTTATCTGTCTAAAAAAATCATGCCAGATCTTTCCTTGCTCTTTTCCGGAACACATTCAAATCAATTGTGAATACCTGTTGAAATTGTATTGTAGTATGCAAATACAAATAGATACAAAATTTTTCCCGGTCCAATAAAGAAAGCAAATGTAGCTCAAGAAGCTCATGTTCGATACACGGAAGATCTTAGTAATATTGAATTTCTTTCTCTGATTTTTTAGATTACCTGTTATAATATGTTTGTTTGTCAGAACGGAACCGGCACAGTTGTACTTATCTTCCTCCTTAGCAAACAGTGCCACTAGCCACGGCCACTGACCCAATGATGTCGTATATCCATTGATAATCAAAAGATTTGGACCGTTGGTAAAGCTATTGATACCGCATTCTCTATTATTATTAATACTGTCATCATTATCATTGTGTTGTAGGGCTGGTTTGACTGAAGTCGGTTTCGAGATCAGTCTCGGGTTCGGCTTCGAGGTCGGCCCCCAGATCGGCCTCGGGTTCGGCTTCGAGATCGGCCTCCACATAGGGTTGCCACCTTGAGAATCACTTTGACCCGGAGACCAAAAAAAAAAGAAAGCAGTCAATGTGTATGAAGTCTTTTATTATTAAAACAAAACGAGTCACGTTTCATATCATTTAAATAATCAAGAAATAAAATAATTCTAACAATTAACAAATACAAATAATTACATATGTATAAATTACATAAAATAATAATATAATGACTATAGAATATAAATATTTGAATTAACATTTTCCCTGCTTGCTCTACCAGGAATATTTACAATTCAATATTGCACTTCTAATAAGCTGTACGTTTTCAGATTTTTTGATTTATAAAACTCTTGACAATTCAAATTTATGTCAAAATTCAGTTTTATACATAATTCCGCTTTTACCAGTTTCACACGCATTCTATTTCGATCATTAGTCCGTGTGAGAGGGCCCTTAGAGTCAGCTAACAAATATACGTATACGCGGATCTATAAGATTGTACATTGCTGCGCTCAGCAAAAAAAATAGTAATTGTCGAAGAAGAAGCAAAAAATGTTTTACATTTTATGCAACCCGGAGAAATAATGACCAAACCCGGAACCCGGACACAAGCCTTCAAAACCTGAAGTCTCCGGATCAAACCCGGAGAGGTGGTAACCCTACCTCCAGATCGGCCTGGGGTTCGGCCTCGAAATCGGCGTCGGGTTCGGCCTCGAAATCGGCATGGGGTTCGTCCTCGAAATCGACGTCGGGTTCGGCCTCGAGATCGGTGTCGGGTTCGGCGTTGAGATCGGCCTCAATGTCGGTCTCGTGTTATAATGCGATAAATTATTAGGCTGGTTATTTTGCAAAAGTTCATTTGACAGGAAAAGAGTATGTTGCCTCGTGATAGTAGATATGAAATTTCCCGTTACTGAAACAAAATGTAACAATGCCGCTCAAGTTGAGCGTTTTTTAAAATAAAAAAAAAATTTTTATTCTCTTCCGGGAAAAGAATAATTTTTCCAAAAAAAACCACAAAGGATAATTGTGAAAACTTTTTCTACATAACAATAGAAAACGTTGTGTTTGATATAGAGAAAACTTAGTGTATTTTGGCGAGCTTTATCTTCTAATTTATCTTTGTTGTATTAGTTGAAAGTTTAGTTATGCATAATTAAATACAAAATAAGAATTAATTTATAACTCGATAAAATAAATGTCTGTAACTTTTGCTTCGATTTCTTCGAACATTTATTTCTTTTATATTATCATTCAAGTAAATACGGTACTCACCATTGGGGCCGGAACAATATCGTTCACCGTTGAACCATATTCCGATTATTTTCGGAATCGGATGGCGTAAGGGAAAATAAAGATAATACAACAAATTCCTGCCCTGTCGAACAGCTTCAGCAGATTCCTCTGCCGATCGTGCCAATTCTAGTCGACCGAGAAATCCCTGAAACGTATTAATGATTCAACTATTTTTATTTATTATATACAGGGTGTTTCCGGACATTTGCGACAAACTTAAAGGAGTTATACATCTCGGTAAATTGAACAATTTTTGTTAAGCAACCCGTGTCCGGCGATGCCTCCTTAAGGCGTCGTTTTTAGTCTTGTTAAACGTTTGATTTCTGTATGGTTAGATTAGAATTAAAAAATCATATGTTTTAAAATTTAATTTTGTTCATTTTATAACAACAAATGTTTAAAATGGCACATGTGATGTGATTTGCAATACTCCTGGAATTTTCCAGAGGGTGCGTCAGTCAATGCACCGTAGATGCATGTATTGAAGTTGCAGGTCGCCATTTTGAACACACACACACACATTTGTTGTTATAAAATAAACAAAATTAAATTAAAAACGTATGATTTTTTTGACACGGGTTATTTAACAAAAATTGTTCAATTGATCAAGATCTAGCACCCCTTTAAGTTTGTCGCAAATGTCCGGAAACACCCTGTATAAGTATTTTAACGGTACTACCAAGTAATAAATAAAATAAAAATTTAAAACAGAATTTTTAAATTATTTCTTGATTATCCGTTTCTAACCACTTAAATCGCAAGAGGACTATATATTCGACATCATTTTTTGATACTTACAATTAGTTATATCAAAAAATTATTTGATATAGTTTAAAATATACAGGAAATAATACATTATTTTTTAAGTAAATTTTAAAAAACTTTTTAAAATTAGATATTGGTCTTTTTCAAGTGTACCCTTTCTTTTAAAGGCGTATTCTATTTTGTTAAGTTCGAGAAATGTCTGTATTTAAGAATTCTTTATAGAAAAAAGTATTGAAGCTATTAGGATGCAACTTCTTTAGAAATATTTATTGATTTTTGTAAATTATAACAGTATTTTTTATTATCGCAGTCTACCTAGTAAATAATATATAGATGGCGTTAAATTAGGGACTGTAGAATTCCTTTCTTTTAATTTGTCTATAACTATAACTTTTTGCATAAACCAAGCAACAAAATAGTTGACTTGTATAGATTTTTTGTCGCTAAAAACGAATTTGCTAATGAAATTGACTCATCACGTCACATTTTCGAGTTATTTTAGCTCAAAAGTAAGTACCTAAAAATGCCATTTTTGGCACTTTTAAGTTTAATTTTTTTAAAAACGTGACTTGATAAAGCAATTTCATTTGCGGAATCGTTTTCAGCAACAAAAAATCTATAAGAATCATCTTGTTTGCTTCGTGGTTTAAAGTTTTTTTGTCGAACAGTGTGATCGGCTTCTTGCGCGTCGCTTCAATATATAAATCGTGGACAATCGTATTCCGCTTAAAAATTAATGAAAATTGTTCATGGGAGTGTTGTTGTCAAATTTTTTCCCAATTTGACATCAACACCCTGAAATGCAAATTTTTATAAAATTTAGGTGGCATTCGTTTGGCACGATTTGTCCACGTTTGTCCCCCCAAAATTTTTGTTTGCTCACCCTTCAAAAAAAAAAGGTATGTCCAAATAAAAAAATTTGACATTAGCACCCTTATGAACATTTTTTATTAATTTCTAAGTGTGATACGATTGTCCACGATTTGTTTACATTTGTCCACCCAACATTTTCGTTTGCCCATCGTTCAAAAAAAAGTTGTGACCAAATTAAAAGAGAAAGTGCCAAGAAATAGTGACAGTTGACGTAGTTCTAGTTGTTGGTTGCGGCTCAGTTGCTACTGAGCCCCTTTGATTTTTGTTCTCCGAGGCATTAGTTGCAGAACGGCACGATTTCAAATAGTTAAATTTTGTTTTAGAAATGATTCAAAAAAAAAACTTCTGACCAACTGAGTTGCTATAAATTACTAGAAAGCATCTGTATTAAACAAATAACGGCCACAAACTTTTATGTGTGCAAAAATTACTCCCTTATTAATAATACGAAAAAAACTTACTGTAGGTAATTTAGCGGCCATTTGGAAGGTCACTTCCAAATGGAGTTTACTAGTTCTTGGCGGGGATTGGATTTCAATTTGTCCTATTGTTTCATCCGTCCCAGGTTTGATTATATATGTGAAGTATTGAGGACACGGCGATTCTTGTCCATATACTAGCGTGTAAAACAGTTGTGGCAGTAACACGATCAAAATGTAAATCTTATTCATCTTGTGAAGAACTGTCACAAATCTAACAAAATACATGATTTACAAACATGCTAAATTTTTACGAACAGATCTTAATATTTAACACAATGTTGAAATAACTATTATTATAATCAAAGTGGTCATCATGAACTTCATGGATTATTTCCACTCACACAGAAACTATTTGATCATCTCGGAAAGAATTAAAAATATTAATTTGTTTTAAAGAAAATTTAAAATAACAAATTGTGCTATTGCGATTATATAAGTGACGTTAACATAACTGATATATCCATATGTACCTTCTCGTTGTACATCAAATTTTGATGTATGACGAGTTGATACATTGTTTCGATAAGAACAGGACTTGGGTACATACTGCGAAATGATTTATTACCATTCACTAAGCGAACAAGGAAAACTGATCATAAATCAGATAAGCTCGATTATTTTGAGTAGAATGTTATGAATACGACAAATTCAACATGCAAAAGATAATGTAATACTGTGTGTCCATTAACAAATGCATTTGGCGAACAAAAAAATTGTGATTGGAAAACGACGGATGCATCATATTAGTACACAAGAAATTTGGTATGTTAGTGATGAGAGATATAGCATATAAAGTTGATAGTAAATAAGTGCTATATGTGTATTCAATTAAGTCAATAATATAAATTTTAATGGCGTAGTTTTCTTTATCATAAATTTGGCAGCGTCTCTACTGGAGAACGCACTTGGCCTCTTCAACGAGATATGAGATTAGGATAATAAACAGATAATTTCTTCAAAGGTCACCGCATTTTTTCCACATAAAATAGGTCCCGACCGATTTTCTTCAAATTTCATCTACAATTAGACGTATCATTAAGTAGAACATAAAATATTTTTCAAAAAAATCACTTTTTCGAGGTGTTGAAGCGATATACCTGATAATAATGCAGAGCCCGTATTATATGATATTTTGAGATTTGTATTGGAAATCATTAATGTAAAAAAAGAAAGAGATGTAACGATATCTTACTGGAATTATTTATGTTCTCGATTTCGGAAGGTTTCTCGATACTCTATTTGACCAAAAACTCATATTCGAGAAGTGCTTCGATGACAAAGGTGAAATCATATCGTTTTCTATGTCAATCGTCATGGATTAATACCTATTTTACGTAGAAAAAGTGCAGTGTCCTTTATACTAATCGCACTACAATTCAATACAAATCACACCATTAAACAGATGAGTTTCGGAGGAATCGTTTTAGTCGCTAATCACGTTTTTGGTCGATTAGCGTTTAGAAAAAAAACGTTTCCATAAGGCAAATTGGTCTGTAATTTAAAACCAAATTAGAAAATCTCACGGATAACACGAGCACATTCATTTTGCATTTTGATCAATCAATAGTCATCGAATCGGCAGTAGCGGATCACATATATTCACTCTTTTATTAAACAGATTTCAAGCTCTTATGAGATTTAACACAACTCTCACCCATCATCTGCTGTCATTTTATTATATTTTTTTTATTCTAGAGATTGGTATTATTTATCTCTTGCGTTTTTATCGGAGCACCATATTGCATTTTCTTATCAGTTGCTAGATTACTACTCAAGTGTAATCTTATACTTTAGCATCTTTTCATTTATGTATTCTTACTTATTTATTTATGATTTAATCTTATTTATTTTCGAGGCACTCTTGGCGGAAAATCTTGAAGCACTTTTCAATGATCCGAAATCCCCAGTAAAATTCAACACTGCGGCGACCTGATGCTCAGCATGCAAATCCTTGGAATTACGAATTCACGGTCAACTGATCAATCAAAACACTTCGAAACATATTTACAATTTCCGCGCCGAAGATGCAATCGGATGATACAGTATTGAGGCACCGCAAGTCGAAACGACCATGAGACAGGTTGTGTCATTCAGCTCGTCTGAGGTAGCACGTAATACATCTTAGACTGATGAGCGCAACGAGAAAAATAAGAGGTAAATGTGCCTGGAGCACCCCCTTCCATGGACGATATTGTATGAGAAAAGAGAAAATCCGTGGGTGCACGACTGACGATTCATAACTGCTATCACGTGTCGTCATCATCGCGACTATCATCAACGCAAAACCGAAGAGTTATTATCAGAGACCGTGAGAAGCATAATAAACACCCATGTCTCGTCTGAGGTAGAGTGTACCTTTTCACGCTATAAAGTAATATTAACAGACAGACGCCAAAACTTTAAATTTAACAATTTAAGTCAATTTTTTATTACTCATTGTTACAGATTCAACAAATAATTTATATATTCATATATATTGTATATATACATATACAAATATACTTATATAATTATAAATATTTTTGTACTCTACGCGACAGTGCCCCCTTTGCTACGTTAGACCGCTAGACCGGCGCGGCGTAGACGGTACTGCTTTTCACGGCGCTCGGGCCGCTAGAACGCGCTTAGAGGAAAATGGCACTGCGATCCGGTCTCTGGTTATTATTGTACTTTTCCGATGACGTGCGTATCCATCCAGTTATGCAAGCGCGTATTCGAAAAATAACTGCCATACAATAATTCTTTACTTTTCTTCTTCTCTTCTATTTTATCTTTATTTTTAAATTGCACTTCTTATCTACGGGTGTCCCAGACTTCTTGTGACACCCGTTATAGACAGATTTCTGAGATCATTTTGAGACAAAAATCCTAATACCAAAATGTCAAGACTACAATAGTTTTCAAATGAGAAGAGTTTAAGCGGGTATTACATTGAGCATCTTGTCCATGGACAAGACGCTGACTTCAAGCCCATGGGCAAAACGCTGTTTTTAAACGCTATTACATCTAGCGTCTTGTAGCTGGGCTTAACGTAGCGCTCAGTGCTGGAAGAGAACTACAGCGCTCAGACCTGTCAGTATTGTCAAAATATCTGAATGCGAAGCTGATGATTTGCTACTGCTGTACGGTTTAGACAACATTTTAAAAATAAAAAAAAAGAAGTAAAAAACGTATATGGATGCGAAAGTTTCTGTCGAAACGTGACAAAAAAAACCAAAAATCAAAAACTTATAAATTTATCACTTTCAACAACAACTTTTATTTAATTTTGTTTAACACGGCTCGTAAAGCAAACGGCTGATCGTCTAGCGCTTGCGCAGTAAACAAAAACGACGTCGTTTTGCCCACGGAACCTATTATACTTAGCGTCATGCCGCGAAGTTCGCAGAAAATATCCAACGAGTTGAATATTGCGCAGGCATGACGAAGTCGTCTTGCCCACGTGGTTTTCCTCGATTACACTTAGCGTTTTGCCCATGGGCTTGTAGTCAGCATCTTGCCCATGGGCAAAACGCTCAATGTAATACCCGCTTAAAGTTGACTAATCAAACTGTCCGAAATTCGCGCGCTCAGGCATGGCACATTGCACAGTAGTGAAGGTGTTTTCAAGCATCAATTATATTCTCGAAACTGATATAATTCTGCATTTGTTGTTGTAATTGCTTCTTATTTTTATTGTATTTATGCGTGGAGTTATAATTTATACCATAATTTATATCATTTTTTCACATGATAAAAATGTACAGATCAATATCAACTAATGAATTATATTTTTATCTAAAATAGAATAATGTATGATAAAATAGACATTTTTTATATCGGCAATTTATCCAAAATCGAATTAAAGATCACTATTGGCATATCGTTTAAAATAACGCGATAAAACATTGGGTAAGCTTAACAACTTAAAGAATAATAATTAATTTAGTGCTAATGATAACAAAACATAAAAATACATAATTTTATAATTATTTATTTCAATAACGTTAATAAGAGTTGAAATTGTTGAACGTCGTATTCTCATAGTCCAAATTGTAGAAGAAGCGATTCTACAAGCTGTATATATGACATATCTTCTATTAGTATAAAACAGATATACCATTTTACAAAAATACAGAATTTATTATTTAAATGAAAATGTATAAATTTTTGTACCTATTTATAATAAATGTTCAAAATGTCCACCACCACATTGTCATACAGTTTGTAGAGTCGCTTCTTCTACAATTTAGACTATGAGAATACGACGTTCAACAACTTCAACTCTTCTTCTGTTAACAATCACAAATCCTGTTTCATGCACACGATGTATTAGTTTCAAAAATATGTTCCTGCTGATAATTCTACGTTCTGAATAACATCTGTTATCTGTTATACTCTTATTAATGTTATTGAAATAAATAATTGTAAAATTATGTATTTTTATAATGTTTTGTTATCATTAGCACTAAATTAATTATTATTATTTAAGTTGTTAAGCTTACCCAATATTTTATCGCGTTGTTTCAAACAATATGCTAATAATGATCTTTAATTCGATTTTGGATGAATTGCCGATATAAAGAATGTCTATTTTTACCATACATTATTCTATTTTATTATAGATAAAAAAATAATTCATTAATTGATATTGATCTGTATTTTTATCATGTAAAAAAATGATATAAATTATGCTATAAATTATAAGTCAACGCATAAATACAATAAAAATCCCAGATAGCACAAACCTTCTAAAAATGTCCATAGAAGATTCTAAGAACGTTACAATGTTCTTAGAACATCCTATGGACATTCTTTGGATATCGTGTGTTATCTGGGATAAGAAGTAATTACAACAACGGATGCAGAATTATATCAATTTCGAGAATAGAATTGATGCTTGAAACCTTCATTACTGTACAATGTGCCATGCCTGAGAGCGCGAATTTCGGACAGTTTAATTAGTCAACTTTAAACTCTTCTCATTTGAAAACTATTGTAGCCTCGACATTTTGGTATTAGAATTTTTGTCTCAAAATGATCTCAGGAATCTGTCTATAACGGGTGTCACGCGAAGTCTGGGACACCCTGTATATCTAATCGTCGTCATATAGTTTCATCATCTTTGATTATATATAAAATCAAAGGATTAAATTTTTAACTAATCATATTCCTCTTAAACAGCATAGTTGTGCCAATATCTACAAAAATTAGATTTTTATTTAGCATTTCCATTTTCTGTATCCACTCTGATGTTTCTTTCAAGCTTGCTTTAAACAAGCCAGCATGGCGTTTCTTTTCAGGAACGCATGCGTTTATTGACCAAATCAAAAAAAGTATTGCGTGTATCTTTTTAAATAAAAATAAGAAAATATGAAATATTCTAGCAAATATGAATTATTTTCTTATAAAGTATATATTTATCCATCATATGAAATTTTACGCTTAATCTTTTAATTAAATATTCTAAACCTGATGGTATAAAAGAAGTTTTATATTTTATATATATTATCCGAATTTTTTGTGTTCTGTATATTATAAAATTACTTAACAATTATACCTTTATAGGGTGTAACAAAAAGATACGAACAGACATTTGTGGTTGTAGGGGAGGGAGGTTAATATAAGTAATTTGAGTATAGGAATTCATGTTCGCTGAAGTTTCGTTTCCGTGCTACATGGCTGTGAATCAGCTACACAGAGTGTAATTTAAAGTGTTGTTCTGAAATAAGCTAGCAAACTCGGGAGGTGGTTGGATCCATGACACTCCAAGGATCTTTGCAAGAACGGCAGCAACATTGGCGGCTATCAGTATCTCGTTTTGTAGGAACAGACTCAAGACTGCGTTGGCAACCAACACATACGGTTTGGAGGGTTCGCTGAAGCCGATCAATTCGTGCTTGTCTTGCGATTGCAGATGGTCGACAAGAAGCGCAACCGATTTTCTCACCTTTTCTGTCGCGTCGGGTATTCGCAAGTTCGCTAACATGTATGCGATCAATTCAGAACGCGGAGAAATAATATGGTGGTGGATCAACGTCGCTGTCCTGTCGATAATATTTGGCCAAGGTCCTTCGATGTCCTTAACTGGCGCGTGGTAGGTCAGAGGCGAGGCTGCTTGCTTCAGCTTTCTCATAGAAATCTTTTCTAGAGGGTCGGGCCTTCAACACTCCAAAAGAGGGTCTGTAAATATCGTTGGTGTCCAAGTGACCTTCCGACAGAGATCGCCGTATCAAGGACATCGCCGGCAGAAAATACTTAGGCAAGTGTTCTTCCATGGATTCCAGGATACTGTCTATTTGCTCTGTGATAGATGCTTATGTTAATGATGGTAAGACATCGAGACATTCAAGCAGCGAACTGCCGTTTCTCAAGTAATCCTCGATGATCTTTACAGAATGATGCATCTCGAATACTCTGTATCTGTGAAAATCAGAAGTGAGTGGAGGGCGTATCGCACAAATTCTAGCGTTTCGCCAGAATGAAGTGTACCTAACTCGTATAGCTCTCGAACATAATTATTTAAAAACAATCAGAACAGTAAAAGCCGACATCACTTATATTACATGAAAATTACTAATAAGATAAACACTATAGGGTCATAAAGTATCACGATTTGATGAAACTTATCAATATTTGTTCTGTTAATTTATTTCGAAAATGCTTCGCAATTTTGTAACCTTTTCCAAACTTCTCCCGTAAAAATTACTTTTTATTTGCCTTATGTTATTCTGTTTCCCAGAAAGCAAAACTTACCGGCAACTCGTAAAGTACTTTTCTAAGATTGTGCTTCAACCATGCCGCCGTTTTTAATTTCAACGTCATCAGTTTTCCCTCCAGAGACGAGGAATATCTCTCGACATCGTCGAACGACATGGACGATTTCACGAGGAAAAATCCAAATAGGTGGAACAGTATACCGCAATGAAGCCACATTCTTCGATCGAGGGCTGATTCGATCGTACTGTCGGCGGCGTCTAGTTCAAGGTAAATATAAAAAGTATTGTCTGAACATATATGTACGTGCGCGTCGTAAATAACTTTCATTATAGAGTGCGTGAGCTTTGATAGTGCGAATTAAATTCCTGGCGATCGGAAGCGGTATAAAGGCTCGTGATTGCCGATGTGAGCAGCATTAAACCGTGATCCAGTCATGAAGCAATATCTGCAACTTCGATATTTTTTTCTTTCAGTCATTCTCGCCTAATAATTACTTATATGTAAAAAAAGTATCGAAAGGCGTATGTATTTCTAAAAACATCAATTTTCATTAGTGTGTACTACTAGATATTTTTTAAGGTTTACAAAATAGTGTATGACGTAAAAAGAGTATGCATTTAACTCTGTAATTAAATTTTATAAATTTGAACAATATTTTTATACATGATAGATAGGTAAAACTTAAATCGCTAATAGTTTTTTAAACATATTTCTATTAAATATAAACAAAGTTGCCGGCAATATTATTCGTATTTTTTATAATTTTATATAATGTAAAATGCGTTGACGGATGCGTTACATATCTATATTATAATATATAGCGGAACATTTAACAAACACATCAATAAACATATTATAACATATGATATGTTTTATTCTTAATTGCTAGTAAGTCCATAATGACAGATAGTTACATTTATATCCACTTACATATTTTATTTTATCGTTTAACAAATTCCTTATAAAAAAAATTACCATAAAATGTCACTCGTTACTTTAATCTTCACGTATATAAGTTCCGTCGCTTTGGATACATTCCTACATAAAAAGCATGTCGACTAGACGTTTTGTGATCTGCGACGAGAAACTAGCATTACGTGGTGGAGATTTGTTCTTGAATCCAGGATAAGTATTTGGCCACGTCAAGGTAGACGACGTACTGACTGAGATCGCATTCTAATTTTTCGCCAACCTTCTTTACGACGCCGCGTGATACAACGCCACGCAAGTAATAACGGCCCTGGTCTAAAATCACTAGTCCGCCTCCACTGTCACCGTTACAAGGACCGGACCCGTCTCGCGCACCGGCGCAAAAGGTGCGTTCCGAGGTAAGCCTGAAGAATGACGCATGGCTCCAGAGACAAACGTCCTATAATTTACGTAACAACGGATCTTCATCATTTGCAATATTTGGTTTTACAATGTTAGCGTGGAATCCGTCAATTCGACGTTTCCTGGATGCTGTGAGAATCTTGACATTATGCGAAATATGTTATTTCAAGAGCGCTCACGAAAATTCGAGAACGTATCTTTACCGCGTAATCGATGGTGGTGCTTATTAATTGTAACTTTCTTCAATGCTACTTGAAATATGCAACGACTTTGACAAATCCATTTGTTACGGATATATGCAGCAATTAATTATTGAAAAAAAAAGAAAAAAAGGAAAAGAAATCAATTTTGCTACATCCGTTTAAAAAATTTAGATAATAAAATGCAGTTAGTCGCCTGCCATCCCTATTATTAATCATATAGGCTGCGTTCCATAAAGCGCATATGCGCGCAATAATTTTGCCGAACCCCCCCCCCTCCCATTATCGACGACAGGATCCGCCACTGCATTGTCATAATAGCAATTAACTACGTAACTGTAAACGAAGCAAATTTAATTGGAGTATCGCGTGTCGTCGTTAATGATGCATAAATATTTAATAATAAGCACATTTCTCTTTCAATATACATATAAATATCCCAGATGTATTGTCATCGAGGTCATCCTCACGTTTCGGACGTGTGTTTTTAGAGAACCTTGCTTGCCATTGAAATTATTGGAATTCAAATTATATGTTTAATAATTAAATAGCGCGAAAGCAAAAAACTGGGTCTTGTGAAGGTTCTTACCTGTTTCACTATTGGCACGCTCACCAACCGTGGATCCGCGGTGTAATTACCATTCTCGTCTAGTCCCCATCCCACGACGGTTCCATTCTTACCTATAACGTTGTCAAGACTGATCGAACCGGTCCACAAACAAATCGGCTTGATGACAGGGCTGTAGTTGACAGACGTCCTAAGGATCAAAATAGCGAGATCGGCGTCGCCACTCTCCGTGTGTGCGTAATCGGGATGTATCTTGTATCTTGCGACCTCCCGATTCACGGTTCCTGCCTCACGCCAATTGAGTAAAGTAAATCGTCCCAAGGCCACCACTAACACGTTGGCAGGTAGAGTGTCGTTGCTCTCAGGTGTCATTTTCAAGCAATGCGCCGCTATAAAAAGAAGACATGTGCATGAAATATTTTCTAATAATCTTCACTCTGTGTGCGAAAAACATATAAAGAAACTACATGATAAATATATTTTAAATATCTTTAAACTAAACAACTTTAACGATCCTCTCGGAAGATGTGACTTCCAAGTATCTAACGGACAATTATCCAGGATGTCCTATGGAAATTTAAAGAGCAAGTAAGATGAACAAAAAGGTATTCTGTGGACATCCCAGTTTAATCCTACTATTCTCTGGATGTTCTGAAGAAGAGCAAATGATAGTCAAAAACTTCGAAGATATTTTAAAGACATTATAGTTGACTCTCTAAGAATTTCTGTAGAATACATTTCAGACATTTGTTGTATTAAAAAATTATCATTATTACTTGATTCATTTTTTAGTTTTTTTGTAAATAATAAACATTTTTTTAATAAACATTTCGTTCATATTACATATCGTGCATTAATTTAAATGTAAATATAAAGAAAAAATTTTTCTACATGAAGTATAAAACAAATGGTATCAGATATATGTATAACTAATTTATTTATTTATTATTTGTATTTAAAATTATATTTATTGCAGTAAGTAATAATGATAAAAATACAAATTCAATAAATAAAATATTATTTAATTAATTATATATTATAAAATTTAATTGTAATAATATTTCTTAGATTTAAAAACATTCTAAAGTCCGGGAGACATCTTGTAAAACGTTTTCTACATTATATTATAATAAGATGTACCATTTTATTTTAAAGAATACAGTGCTATATCTCGCGAACCGATGATTTAATTGAAAAATGTTTCAAGTAAAACTTACTCTGTTTCCAGTGGGATATTTTATGATAGACACACGTTTTTTTTAGGTGAAGGTGTTCCTGAGATTTCGAAGTAAATTTTGTTTTTTAAACAAAATTATATGATTTTTTAAATATAATATGACGCCTCTAGTTATTCTGCACATAAAAGTGTTAAGATAATGTTATCAAAAAATCAATAGTTTTCGAAATATTTTATATTTTATTTTGGCATATTTTGACATGAAATAGAAAATATTTTGTAAACTGTTTATTTTTTGATAATTATACCTTAATATTTTTATGTACTAAACTAAAGTATAAAATATTTCGAAAACTATTAATTTTTTGATAACTTTACCTTAATACTTTTATGTGCAGAATAACTAGAAGTATCATATTATATAAAAAATCATATAATTCCATTTAAAAAACAAAGGTCGCCTTGAAATCTCAGAAACACCTTCACCTAGAAAAAACGTGTGTCCATAAGATGTCTCTCTCGAAACAGAGTAAGTTTTACTTGAAACATTTTTCAATAAAATCATCAGTTCGCGAGATATAGTACTGTATCCTTTAAAATGGGACATCCTGTATATGTGATACTCTTGAATTAAATAAAATGTTTCTTATGACAGAAAATAGTCATACATATAGGAAAAATATTTATAACACAGCGCGTGTAGAACATCCTATAATATGTCTGGACATCCTAGTTATATTGCAAATGATCATGAAAACCTTTTGTACCATCTGAATAATCATCTAAGACATTTCCTCTTGCGCATGTCCAGATCATATTCAAATTGTCAATATTCATGGAAACTGTACTTTTTTTATGGGAATATAAATAGGTATAAATAATTTTTTCGTAATCCAAGAAAGGAAGTAAATATAACGCAGGCATACATTACTCGATACACGGAAGGTATCAGTGATATTGAATTTCTTTCTTTGAGTACCTGTTATAATATGTTTATTGGTCAGAATGGAACCGGCACATCTAAACTCGTGGTCTCTGATAACAGCGAAGAGTGCCACTAGCCATGGCCACTTGCCCGGTAACGTCTTTTTTCCACCGTATACCAGATAATTTGTGAGACTGTCCTCTGTATCTGTATAGCTGATACCGCATTCGTTGTTAAGGGGGATAGTACTAGGGGAGCTAGTACTAGGGGGGATAGTACTAGAGGGGATAGTATCAGAAGGGGTGCTGATATCGACTCTAGACGGTAAGTTTTCTGGAAAGTTGTGACTCAACTCGGAAGTAGTTTCAATTTTTTCTACTTCTGAAATAAAACGTAATATTGTCGTTTAAATCGCACATTCTTTTAGAGTAGAAAAAATTTTTTATTATCATCTGGAGGAAAAAGATACTCTCCGGAGAATACGAAGACGATCGTGAGATCTTTTTTTAAGTATAGAATACGATGTTTACTATAAAAATAAAATTTCGGATGTTTTAATTTTTCTATTCAGCTTTGCTGTCCCATACTTGGAAATTATGCATAGTCAAATAGAAAATATAAAGTAACTAACTGTAACTCGAAAGAATGGATGACTATAATTTTTGCTTCTGCTTCCTCAAATATATATAGCATTTATATAGCTCTTTTCAAACAAATACAGTATTTACCTCCAAGATTCGGACAATATTGTCGATCGTTAAACCAAATCTTGGTCAGTCTTGGTATCGGTTGGCCTGTGGCGAAATGAAGATGATACAACAAAGGCTGGCCCTGTTGAGCAGCTTGTACGGATTCCTCTTTCAATTCCAATCGAGCGACTGGTTGTTTCTGAAACGCATCGATGATTAAGCTATTTCTAATTATACAAATACGGAAGATGCTATAAAATAATGAGTTAAGCGGGTATTCTAGTGTAGAAGATTGAAAAAAATCGAAAAAATTTTTTTGCATTTTCTCAAAGTATATGTTATGAAAAATATGTATGTAAAGGGATTTGCTTGAATTCATAAAATTGACGAAGTTATATAGCGATTTGACGACGAACAATAGCTTTGTCTCGACAGCTTTTTTTCGTCCAAAATTCGTTCAATCTGTAGATCTTAGTTTGAAAGAAGGGCCTAACGGTTCTCTTCTGACCTTTCTAAGAAGAGACATCTACTGGATGTATGGTCCTGGATTGATAGAAGTTGTAAAACTATCTTCATCAAAACGGTGCGCAAAACTTTAAAAGCGTTTTTCTCAAAACCATGTATTTCAAAATGGCTGCCACGATATCTCAAAAGCTTGGACTTGACCGATCAAGTCCAGCTTGTGCGTACATCTTCTGCAGATGTGTCACTATAGCCCCTACCAGAATTAAGTAAAAAAAAAATTTTTTACAATTTTTACAATCTTCGAAAGATTAAAAAAGGTCGCGAAAATCTATACTCAATTTTCAAAGTGCCGTCATTTTTTAAATTTTCAGATTTTCCATTCCATTCTGGTACCTGCTATAGCCAAACTCATACTAATTAGGAATTTTTTTGTTTTTTTATTTTATATAAGCAGAACGGGAACAATTATGGCAGCCATTTAGGAAGTTTTTTTGGATAGGTGTATCCACAGGATTTCACTGTTATTCATATTCATTATTTTAGCTCCAAAAAAATTTTTTAATGTTCTCCAAAGTTAATTAAATATATACATACAACGCTAATATTAAAAATTTTTATTGGTTTCTTGTAAAAAAAACCTTCCAAAAAGCAGAAAAAAACGCGTGTTACACTAGAATACCCCATTAAATAAAAATTTAACATAAAATTTTTAAATTATTGATTACCCATTTTTAATCACTACAAGAAGACTATATGTTTAACTTTGTTCTTTAGATATTTAGACACATCGAAAATTTCACATACCTAACTCAAAATATACAGGTAATCTACTCTTATCAAAGAATAATTTATTAAAATTCTATTATAATTATTTTTATGTGCACTCTTAAAGCAAAAATAATTGATTTTTAAGGCACTGTTTGAAGTCGTATTGTTTGCAGAAACGGTACGACTCCAAATAGTCTAATTTTATATTTCAGAAAATCTACAGTAAAGAAACTTTTTGTCACGGATGAATTCAACGTGCTACAAATTATTAGAGATCTCCAGTATTAAAAGTCACAAACTTAGATGTGCAAACTTTTTTCCTACATTATTAATAATATTAAAAAAAAATACTTACCTTATGGAACAAAGGGTTCGTATTTAAGCCCACTCTTAAATGGAATTGACCATCTGTTGGCGGGGATGGAATTTCGATTTGTCCATATATTTCGCTTGTCCCAGGTTTTTCTACATTTGTATAGTAATCAAAGCATGGATTTAGTCCTGGCACCATCGTGCAAAGTTGCAGCAGCAACGCGATCAAGATAGAGATTTTAGCCATCTCGTAAAATTCTGTTTTGAACTTAAAAAAATACTTCATTTAGGAAATTAATAAATAATTAGAGGACTCTCAAAAAGGTCAAAAGATAAAACAAGAGGCAATTGAGAGTCAAGCGCTGTAATCGGGGCGCAAAATTTTAACAATTAAGGCCATTGATGGAAAAGACGCTATTTAAAAAAAATCGACTTCAAAGTTTTCATTAGAGTATTACTTAATGAAAAGTAATGCAATTAAAATCAATTTTTTTTAAAAGGTGTAGTAACATGTCCTTTAAACGTTCTGAAAACAGAAGTTATGATTTGAAGATATTTGTTTTTTTCATGAGTTATAAAAATTGGTTTATGTGCTTTTTTTCCATAAATGGGGTAAAATCGTAAAGAAGTGATCTTTTGTTTATTTAATTAAGTATAATTACTTATTTAATTTACAACTTCGTATATTGTTTAAATACATTATTGTTAAAAAAAATACAAAATTAAATAAAAAGATAAACAAAAAATTAAATTTTCAATAAGAATAATTGTTGTAAAAATATACTTTACTTAAAAACCACTCTAGTGTTAAAACGGCTCATTTGCTGACATGGGTTTATTGACAAAAATGGCTTGTTTTGGTGTCGTTCATAACCACCTGAAGTTTGTCGGCCTAATTTTGGGACACCCTGCATATATATGTATATATAACACATACCTGAGTCGATTTAAAGGATTTATGGAAAAAGAGCACATAAGCCTATATGCCCTTTTTCCATCAATGGCCTCAATTTATATTATTAAACCGCAAATCATACAAGTATAAAACTAAATCCCCGGACGTTTCGATTCATTTTCGAGTCATTTTCAACGAGATAATATGCATGTAAGCTCACGAAGTTTCTGTGGTGAGGACGGAGATGTCAAATTTTGGAAAGAATTTGTCGTTCACAACGGTTGCATAGCCGAGTGATGTTAGTTTGATGTTTGATCTCATAATATCCTGTAAACAACAGCACACCCCTAAAGAAATGTTTAAACGATGAAAAACAAAAAATAAGAAAAAGATAAAGAAAAATTAGATAACTCACCACAAGAAGTTAACGGGGCACAAGGAAAATAAATAATGAGAATCCGACATGGTCATCAACATAGTCAAAAATAATGTTAAAAAATATCTTGTAAAAATTGTGATGCGACATATGTAAGACAAAACATCCAGACAATTAAAGACAAGAATTACAGAACACCGTAATATATTCGAAGAAATATCTCCATCCACTCTGTAATCACAAAACACAGGCTACAGTTTAATCACGAATTTGACTGGGAGGAGGTAAAAATTCTCGACATGAAACGTTTTTTGGGGAAATGATTAATATCGGAAATGATGTTCATTAAAAGACAAAACAATAGCCTTAACCTACAGTCGGACACTGAATATCTACACCACGCATACGTGTCAATATTAAACAAGTTATAAATATTATATTCCTCCTTTTCCTCTAGTCCACAGGAGCTCCTTGAACGTTCTTTTCAGATTTTTCATTTCAATTCGTTTTGGTTTCCTTTCCTGACAACATCTTTTATTCAGTGAACTTCTTTATTTTGAATTTGGACTGCCTATTGACTAATTATTTTTTATATCATTGGTTTGACTTTTTTAACATCATTTTTGACCATGTTGATGATCATGTCGGATTCTCATTATTTATTTTTTTCGTTAACTTCTTGTGGTGAGTGATCTAATTTTTCTTTATCTTTTTTCTTATTTTTTGTTTTTTTTTTGTTTAAACATCTTTTTGGGGGTCTCGCTTGGGTTCTGTTTACAGGATATTATGGGATCGAACTAACATCACTCGGCTATGCAACCGTTGTGAACGACACACTTTTTCCAAAATTTGACATCTCCGTCCTCACCATAGGAACTTCGTGAGCTTACATGCGTATTATGTCGTTGAAAATGACTCGAAAATGAGTCGAAACGTCCGGGGATTTAGTTTTATACTTGTATGATTTGCGGTTTAATAATATAAATTGTTAAAATTTTGCGCACCGATTACAGCGCTTGACTCTCAATTGCCTCTTGTTTTATCTTTTATTTATAAATATATTTAATTTTTAAAAATATGTATATACATATATATATATATAGCAGATTTTTAATTCAATTAAATCTGTTTCACCAAGAAAATAATTTTAAGATAATAAAAAATATTGTAGTACGAGGAAAATATTGTTAGCACACGCGCGAGCAGCTTGCGACAGCTATGTTACAATATTTTTTTATTATATTAAAATTATTTTCTTGGTGAAACAGATTTAATTGAAATAAAAATCTGCTCTGTACGCTAAATGCGTCTACTATTCAACATTGTATGTACTTTCCGCTCGATAACCCTTGTTAGTTAGAATATCAACAGACTTCACCTATGCAGATACGTCATAAGGTCAAAGATAATAATTTCGGTCTTATTGCACTTCATGTACTTCCCCAATGATATGAATATTTTTGTTTTAAGGACGATTACGATATTTTAGATCAATTTGCATTCGAAAGGTTGATTGCTATAATTATATTCAATCTTTTAAAAGAATTGAACGATTCAAGAGTTTATTAATCTCATTAAAAAATCAGCTTCAAACAGAAATAATCATTTAATACAAGACTGTCCGGGAAAGAGAAATTATTATGTAGACTCACGTTAAATTATGACTTAAACGAAACAGCGGATGTTTAAATCGTTCAAATTAGTAAACAAGAAATTTAGGGTGTTAGTGATGAACAATGTATATTACATAAAGTTGATAGCAGATATATGCGATATATGTATCTAATTAAGCAGATAATAAAAATGAGAATTTTAATGATGCAATTCTCTTTCTCACAAATTTACTAGTGTCTTTATTCGAGAACGCATTGGATATGACCTTCTCAAAGATATGTCGGTTTTGGATAAACAGATAATTTATTTAAATGTATGATAATTCCAGGTGCGAATCGCACGATCGAACAGACGCGTTTCGAGGGAATTGTTTTAATCGATAATCACATTTTTGATTGATTATGTTTAGAAAGAGAAATATTCCAAATCGACCGCGCACTAATTAGAAGATGTCGCGGATATCACGAGCACAAATTTATTTTGCACTTTGATCTAGCACTCGTCGAACCGACATTAGCGGGTTATCTATAATCATCACTTTATTAAACAGATTTCAAACACTTATGAGAATTAACATAACTTCCACGTACAACTATTCGCCTTTATTTTATTATATTTTTTTATTCTTGATATTGATATCAATTATCTCTTGCGTTTTTATCGAAACCGTACTGCATTTTCTTATCGATTGCTAGAATACTACGCAAGCATATCATGTTATATTTCTCATTTATATATATTCTTACTTATTTATTTATTATTTATTCCTATTTATTCCCAAGGCACTCTTAGCGGAACACTTTGAAGCGTTTCTCAATTGTCCAAAATTCCTGGAATTCGCCGCGGCGGCCTGATGTTCAGCATGCTAATCCTTGGAGTTACGTTTCCGTGGCTTCGCCGAATCATCACCAAGATACCGACTGACCAGTTCTCTGCTGAACCGCCTCGAAACCCGTTTACAGTTTCCGCGTCGAAGATGTATCCGCATGATACAGTGGTGGGGCATCACTAGTAGAGGCAACTATCAACGTTATTCAGCTCACGAGGTGGCACGCAGAACATCTCTAACAAACGCAACGAGGAAAATAGGAAATAAATCTGCCTAGAGCATCTTTTCTTTTTGAATAATATTGCGCAAAAAAAGCCTAGAAAATTCGCGGACACATATCTAATAAGTCACGGTCGGCTTCGTGTGTCGTTTCGCCATCATCGTGGCTATCATCAAAGCGAAACCGAAGATTTATTAATGTATTTTTTGATTACGTGCATATCTATCCAAGTTATGCAAGCGCACGTTCGAAGAATTGTTGTCGCGCAATAATTCTTCTTTATTTTTCTTCTTTCTCTTTCGTTTCTTCTTTATTTTTTACATTCCCTACTCTCCTTAAATATCTTTAATTGGTTCGTCATGTAGTTTCGTCATCACTGATCAATCAAAAAATTAAAATCTTCAGTGAATCTTATTCCTCTTGTGTGTGGTGTGCCAGCGTGTATAAAAGCAGGACTTTCATTTAGTAGCCAATAAACAAACAGTGTCTGATAGCAAATGATTAATAAAATTACGTAATTTGTTTAATCTAGAGAGAGAGAGAGAGAGATTCAAAAAAATTATGTTTAAAATATATTTTTCTAATTTCAATAATTTTACAGTTATCCTTTGTTAATAAACCAACATTCTTGACAAAAATTCACAGTAAGATTCATCTTTTTATTGAGGAATATTGCTTATCAATCCAATATAATTAATCGGTAAACTCCAACTAAAAGTGACATTACATTAATATTATAATTTCCCACTCAACAATGTACATATAATAACACATACATTGTATGTAACAGTTACATTATTAGGTAGAAAATTATAATATTAATATGATGTTACTGTTAGTTGGTGTTTACTGGGTAAATAATGTAGCCTATAAATTTACAGCACATAAAGAATCCAGAAATTCATCAATATTTTTATTTGTCAAATATACAAAAATAGGATTTTCGTGTCAGAAGGTAATTGAAGCAGAAAAATTCCAGATAACAGAATGTATTTTCGTTCAAATTAACCATCATCAAAATTGCTAGTATAAAATAGTTCAGACAAACGTATATAATTAAAATCAAATTAGACATCATTAATATCTCATCAATTATGAAAAGAACAACGTCTTTGAAATATATTCATAAAGCTTTTAATACGTGATACAGAGATAATTGCTTATACTTTAAAATATAGTCGAATTTAATACCCAGATGGCAAAATACTAGCAGTATGCCAGCAATCGTCAATAGATTCAATCATGATTTTAGAGCAAATTGCTATCCACTGTGTCCTCTTTAAGCTTGTCTGCCATTACGATTTACCAGCCATAATATAACAACAGAAATGCAGCAGAAATGGAGCATTCCTTGCCATTATGATGTGATAATGTAGAACCTGCTCGTTTCCTGACATTTTTACCGATTAGAAAAACAGTAGACTGTGCTCGGCTGTTGCTGGAATTTTATTAACATAATATGCAACACACAGTTTTTGCAATATATACTCTTGACAGGTTTGACTATCAGGGTAGATACTTGAAGCAAACCGTAAACTGTCAAATCATGTTAAAACACTATTATACTAATAACTGTGTTGACATAGATATGTGCTTGTTTAGATTTATCCAATATTTAATACATTTGATTTAAAAAAGAGTTTTTCCAGTATTATCTTCTCCGCGCTGATACATGATCGCTATAGTGAGTTTTTCGACGTAAGTACTGATGATTTTATCAAATACTCTTTTTTAATCGTATTTTCAAGATCTTCTTGAAACTTATTTTTTTGGTAAATTGTTCAAATATTATTAAACAAGTTATTTTACGGTTTCAAATACTGTTATCCACGTGATTTCTTTTTAGTTGCACTTTATAGTGTAATTAAATATCGTGAAGTATATATGTAATAGTATGTCTAATCATTGTGCAATTATTTACTTACATCACAACAAAAAGTGTCTGTGGTATATTAATATTACATTTTGTTATATAAATTGTTTATCGCATCTTATACAACAATGTCGTAATAATCGGAATGGCGTTAAAGCTTGTCGGCAGAACTTTTTGTTCTGATGATCAATTCTGAAGACAGCAAACAATGCCGTCAACAAAGAAAAGGACTGTCCTCGGAGTTGCGCAAAAACATATTAAAAGTAGTGTTTCAAAGTAGAACATATAAATTTTGGCTGTTCCATTCGAATTGGCGAAAATTTAATGGAATCTAAGTGAAAGACGAGTGTTTGAAGTCATTTTAAAATTTTCATGGACAGATTTGAGGCGGCATTGGCGACCAATGCATACGGAAAGACATACCGGTCAATTTGTGCTTGACGTGCGATCGCAGATGTCGACGAGAAGCGCGATTCAAGGGTGCCAACGTGACTTTTAAACTGTAATCTTATCACGAAGCGAATATGTGGACTACGATTCGAACACTTCTTTCTCTCAGTCATCCTCGCCTGATCATTATTTTTAAAGATTTTTCCTAAAAGAGTAACGAGACATACATATTACTAAAAAGAAAGAAATAATTTTTATTATAATATGTATACATCTAAATATTTCTTAAGACTTACAAAATAGTATATAGTATGTAAAAAAAGTATGCATGTAAATTGTAGAGTTTAATTTTGTAGTTTAATTTTTATAAGGTTAAGCAATATTTTTACTCGGTAAAAAATTTTTCATATATAAACATATATAAACATATATAAACATGTATAAACATATATAAACATATATGAACACATATAAACACATGTATAAACATATATAAACATATATAATTATGTATCAAATATGTCCATACATAAAATTGCTCATATATAACCATATATAACTTTTCTATATATATATATATGTACATTTATATATGATTATATATATATGATTACATATATATATGATTATATATAATTATATATGAAAAATTTTATGTATGGACATATTTGATACATAATTATATATGTTTATATATGTTTATAACTGTTCATGTATAGTTTATATATGTTTATATGAAAAATTTTTTACCGGGCATATATGTATATATATGTTAAACAGGAAAAACTGAAGTGGCTATAGAATTATAGTATACATTTAATATATCTCTAATAGTCATGAGCATAATTGCGGACAATATCTTTTATACTTTTTATAATGTAAAACATTAAAGCGTTTAATAAGTTAAGTAATATAATATATGGCAAAACATTGATTAATCACATCTGTAAGTGTATTATAACACGTGTCATGATATAATTTGTTCTTAATTGTTAATAGATCCATGATAGAAAGTTACATTTGTATCAATTTATTAAATTCCGTTTTACCATCGTGATAAATGCATTAGGATTACGATAGGAATCACCGTAAATAGTAAAAAGTAAAATTTGTAACTTTTATCTTCACGTCGTCGTATATATAAATGCCGCGGATTAGGATAAACCTGACAGAAACCTGATAGAAAGCTTGTCGACTAGCGCATCTTGTGTTCTGAGGCGAGAGACTAGCGTTACGTCAATATCCGTTGAATCCAGGGTATGTACTGGGCCACATCGACAAAGACGACGTACTTCGTGAGATCGCACAACGGTTCATTGCCAAGTACCGATCGCGAAACGACGCCGCGCAAATGATAACGATCCGAGACATTGTCGTAAAGCACCAGTCCGCTCCCGCTGTCACCGTTGCAAGGACCGCTCCCGTCTTGCGTACCGGCACAAAAGGTGCGGTTCGAAGTGAGACTGACGAAACCCGGGGAGCTCCAGTGACAGGTATCCTATAATTCATGCAACAACGAATCTTCACTATTTGCAGAATTTAGTTTTACGACGGTCGCGCGAAATCCGCCGATTCGATGTTTCTCGGACGTAGTTAGCACCTTGGAAATGTGTGGAATTAGGTATGTCACTTTGAAAGTGTTCACGAAAATTTGAAGATGCGACTTCAACGTGTGATGGCGATTGCGCTTATCGATTTAAAAGCAATCACCGTATTTTACGTTAAAGCATGCAATGACACTGGTAAAGCGAGGTTCTCTAAAAACAAAACGTTCGAAACGTGTGGAATGTGGATACTTCGGTGACAACTAAAAATTTATATCTATATCGCGATTTACCAGTGGTAAATCCATCTGTTATGTATATGCAGCGAATAACGATATCATAACAGTAATTAATTGCGTAATTGTGCATACATAGCAGAATCAAATGGAAATACCGTGTGTCGTCGTTAACAATGCAAAAATCTCTAAACATTTCGTGATATAGATATATGTAACCTTTTGGTTGTCACCGAAGTATCCACACGTTTAAGATGTTTTGTTTTTAGAGAACCTCGCTTGCCATTGGAATTCAACTCGTATGTGAATCGAACAGCGAAATTCAGGGAGAAAAACCGGCTCTCATGAAGGTTCTTACCAAACTCACTATCGGCATCATCGCCATCCGTGGATCCTCGGTCCAAGGATTACCTTGTTCGTCCTGGCCCCATCCCACAACGTATCCCATCCTACTGATAACGTTCTGAATATTGGGAGGACCGGACCATAGGCAAATAGGTCTGATGAAAACGCTGAAGTCGACGGTGTTCCTGAGGGTCATAACAGCTATATCTGAGTCGCCGGTGAGCGCGTATGAATAGTCAGGATGGATATTGTAGCTTCCAACTTCGCGATTGACAGTTCCCCGCTCGCGAAATTGATGCAAATTAAATCGTCCCAAAGCCACCACTAACACGTTGTGATGTATGTAGTGAGTACGGTTTAACATCAAGCAATGCGCCGCTGTAAAAAGGAGACATATGCAAGAATAGTTATTTGTGTAACAAGTGCGGGAAGTTGGCAATTGGACACGAGCGCGGAGAAGGCGAATGCGATCACCCGCACGAGTTTACAATTGTCAACTCGCACGTGTTACACACACTATTTTATATTACACGTGCGTGGAAAGTGGCCCATTACGCGCGTTTCTTGAAAAGAAACGCGCGGAATGGGCACTTTCCACGCACATGTTATATAAATATATTTTCTTATAATCCGCGCTCTCTGTCGGAAAAAATATAAAGAAACTAAACAGTAAATATATTTCAGAGATATTCTCGAAGTATCTGCGTGCACATTTTAACAACAATCTGGAAATATTACGCCAAAATATCTAATGAACGAACAATTAATTATCCCAAATATTTCAATGCACGTTTCCCTATTACATTTGGATCAATCGTAAATATCTATGGAAATTTAAAAGATCTTTATATACTATGCGCGAATATAGAAACAAATACAAATAAATTTCTTGCGATTTAAGAAAGGAAGTAGATATAAAGCAAGAAGCTCACATCGTTTAATACACGGAGAAAGATATTAGTAATATAGAATTTTGTCTTTAATTAACATACCTGTTAATACATGTTTATTTGTCAGAAGAGTACCAGCACACTGGAACTCATATCCATTTTTAACGACAAAGAGTGCCACCAGCCATGGCCATTCGCCCGGTGATGTCCTCTGCCCCTGAGAGATCAGAAGATTTAGGCTCCCCATACGCCTACCGCATTCGTATTGTGGAGCTAGTTTGGTTACAGGCGGCATCGGGGTCGGCTTCGAGGTTGGCTTCGGGGTCGGCTGCGGGGTCGGCTTCGGGGTCGGCTGCGGGGCCGATATCGTCGGAAACAGGAAAATGTTAGGCTTCGGGGTCGGCTTCGGGGTCGTTGTCGTTATCGCGTTCGGATACAGGAAAATGTTGTTAGTGTATCGCGAAAGTTGTTGGTCCGCGATCGGATTCAGGAATACGTTGTTCTTCCTAATCCCGTAAGAGAGGGTGACTGTGGGTGTAATCGGTGGTCTAGTCGTAGTGCTCGGACGTCTCGTTGTCGGTCCAGGTATTGCCGAAAGTAGATTTGGCAGTAACAGAGTATGTTCCAACGTGATAGTAGTTACGAAATTTCCTGTTGCTTAATACAAAATATAACAATGTCACTCAAGTGGCGCGTTTTTTTAAAGTAAGAAAAGAATTTTATTCTCTTCCGGGGAAAAGAATAATTTCTCCGAAGAAACACAAAGAATAATCGTAAAATCTTTTTTTAAATAAAAATAGAAAACGGTGTGTTCAATGCAGAGAAAACTCGGTATGTTTTGGCGAGCTTTATATTCCAATTTATCTTAATTGTTTTAGTTAAAAGTTATGCATAACCAAATACAAAATAAAAATTAATTTATGACTTAAAAGAATGAATGTCTGTAACTTTTGCTCCTGTTTCTTCGAATATATATGGCATATATGCCTTTCAAGCAAATACTCACCTTCAGAACCAGAACAATATCGTTCATTATTGAACCATATTCCGGTTAATTTCGGAAACGGTTGGCGTAAGGGAAAATGAACATGATACAACAAATTTCTCCCCTGTCGAACAGCTTCAGCAGATTCCTCTTTCGATCGTGCTAATTCTAGTCGACCGACATATTTCTGAAACGTATTGATGATTATAAACTATTTCTATTTATTAAATCAAATAAAAATTTAAAACAGAATTTTTTAATTATTTCTTGATTATCCGTTTCTAAGCACTTAAACCGCAAGAGGATTATACATTCGACATCGTATTTTAGATACTTGATAGATATATAGATATATCGAAAAATTACATAGATCTGTACATGGGTTCTGTTGCCTGGAAAAGAAGAGTGGTTTCGCATAGTCTTTTGCGCACTGAATTTGAATCTACAAACGAAAATTTTTCATTACCTAAGGTTTTTGAAAAAAATGGAGTTAAAACTCCATAAAAACGCATTTTTTGCCATCTTTGAAAATTCATAGCAAAACAACCCGACGTGCTAGAGACTTCAAAAAGAGCTTAAAATGAAGCTCAAGTATTGTACTTTACTTTTTCTGTTTCAAAAATTTTGCAGCAGGCATAATTGTCCGACTGACGTTTTGTTTTTAGTGGTGTGTATGTGTGCACAGAGTGAAATAGGACCGCTATCCAATTGAGGTTCATGGGCAAACGAGTATAAACATCAAAAATATCAATAGTGGATTTAATGGCAATGAAAAATGATCTCTTATCAAAAAATATGTCTTTCCATTTGTTTAAACAAATTGTACTTGTACTTAATCTAATTTAATAAGCTTACGTGATAGAAAATTTTCGTTTGCAGATTCGGATTCACCGTGCAAAAAAGTACGCGAAATCACTCTTCTTTTCCAGGCAATAGAAAAATTTTTTAAATTAGATATTGATTATTTTCAAGTATATCCTCTTCTTTAAGGTGATAAAAATTTTTTTCTCGGAGGCATTTGTTGCAGAAACGGTACTAGTTCAACTAGTCAAATTTCGTTTTAGAAATGCTTCAAAGAAGAAACTTCTGGCCATAGCTGAATAGAAACGTGCTATAAATTACTCGTCTGAATTAACGACCACAAACTTACGTGTGCAAATTTTTTACTCCCTTATTATTAATACTTACTTAAAAAAAATACTTACCGTAGGCAATTCAGCGGCGACTGATAAGACCACTTTCAAATGAAGTTCACCAGTTTTTGGCGGGGATTGGATTTCAATCTGTCCTATCGTTTCATCTGTCCCAGGTTTGACTATATATGTGAAGTATTGAGGACACGGAGATTCCTGTCCATGTACTAGTGTGTATAACAGTTGTGGCAACAACGCAATCAAGATGTAAATCTTAGCCATCTCGTAAGGATCTGTGACAAACCTAACAAAATGAATGGTTTACAAACATACTTAATTTTTACGAACAGATCTTAATATTAAATACAATTACGAAATAACTATTATTAATCAAAGTCATTATGAGCTTCATAGACTTTTTCTAGAAAGAAACTTTTCGATCGTCTCGGAAAGAACTAAAAAAATCAATTTGTTTCAAAGAAAATTTAGCATGACATTTTGATTGTGCCACTGCGATTATATGAGTGTCATTAACATAATTGATATCCATATACCTACTCATCATACATCAAATTTTGATGTATCAATAAGACTAGAGAACAGGATTTCGATACATAGTACGAAATGATTCATTATACCATTTACCATACCAGGAAAACTGGTAGATCATAAATCAAATAAACTCGATTATTTTGAGTAGAATGTCACGACTACGACAAACTCAACATGCAAAGATAACGTAATACTATGTGCCCATTAACAAATGCATTTGCGAACAAAAAGATTGTAGTTGGACGATACTCCAGTTACAATCTCTCGTTGAAACTGAAATTATTTTTTTCTATCAAAATTTTACAAATTTTTCTACATTATATTTTTTCGCAATTTTTCAAGCGCTGTAACATGAAATAATTTAATAGATGTTAGAACGCTATCAATACGAACCATCTCTATACTCTCGGATCTTGCGTATGCATCTTCTTTTTAAATCGATATCGAACGCTGTTCAACAATATTTTGTTCGTACCACAATAATTTTTATTAATGCAAAATTATTTTCTTAATAAAATAGATTTAATTGGATTAATATATTGGATGCGTCTATTACTGAACACTATATTTATTCTTTGCTCGATAACTCTTGTTAGTTTGAAGATCAAATGCTTCACCTATGACAATACGTCATAAAAAGGTCATAATAATACAGATAATAATTCGCTGTTATTTTCCTTTTCATTGGAGTAAACGTTTCTGTTTTAACGACGATTACAATATTTTAGATTAATCTACGTTCGAAAGATTGATCAGTTTAATTACATTCAATCTGTTAAAAGAATTGGACAATTTATATTCTATAATCTTGCTAAGCAACCAGCACTGAGCAGAAAAGATCACTTCATACAAAACTGTTCGGAAAAGACAAATTATTTAAATCCTCGTTGAAACTCAAGTGAAACGAAGAATACTTAAATCATTCATATTAGTAAACACAGAAAGTTTGGGATGTTAGTGACGAGCAATGTAGTATATAGATTCAATAGCACATATATGCGATATTTATATCCAATAAAGCAGATAATAAAAATGAGAATTTTAATGGCTCAACTCACCTTCTCACAAATTTGGCAATGTTTTCTACTGGAGAACTACAGAACTCTCTGGACTTTGTCAAAAAAATATTGGCTCTGTATAATAAACAGATAATTTATTTAAATCACGTTTTTAGTTGATTAAGTTTAGAAGGAGAACGATTCCATTAAGTGAATCGACAGCTGCGCGCGAATCAGAGCATTTCACGAGCACATATTCTTCTTTCACCTTGATCAGTCATCGAACTGGTGGTAGCGGATTGCGTATAATCACCGTTTTATTAAACGAATTCTGGTAAAAATCAACGCGACTTCCGCTGTAAATGTCCGCCCTCACTTTATTACTCCGCTTTATTATATCTTTTTACTGTCATAAATATCGTTTGTTATTCGTGTTTTTATTTGTACATTGTACTACATTATCTTACCGACTCAAGCGTGTCAAATAAACTTTTTCAGTATCTTCTCGTTCATATATTCTTATTTATTTATTTATTAATTATTCCTATTTATTCCCAAGGCACTGTTTTGAGGTATTCTTAGCGAACCACTCTGAAGCGCTTCTCGATGGTCCGAAGTCCTCAGCGAAACGCTGCGACAACCGGCTCCGGATATTCAGCGTGCTAATCCTCCGAGCTACGCTCCCATGGCCTCGCTGAATCTTCACGAGACTGACCACTTCTCTACAGAAAGGTCTCGAAACACGTTTACAATTTCCGCGCTGAAGACACGTTCGGATGGTTCGGTAGTGGGGCACCGCGAGTCGAGGCAACCATGAGTCGGGTCGTATCGTTCAGCTCGTCCGAGACGACACGCGGAACATCTGAGGCTGACGAACGCACAACGAGGAAAATAGGAGATAAGTGTAAAGCACCCTCTCCTCCTGAACGATATCGCGTAAGAAGGAAGACCGGGGAATTCGCGGACGTACGTCCGATGAATCACGGTCGACTCCGCGTGTCGCTTTACCATCATCGCGATTATGATTAAAACAAAACCGGAGACTTATTAGTGTATCTTTTTGATGACGTACGTCATCTATCCAGTTATGCAAGCGTACGTTCGAAAAATTATTGTCCTTCTTCTTTCTTTCCGTTTCTTCTTTATTTTTTGCTTCTTCTTTTCTCACACCTACATTTAAGCGGTCTCCGTAATATAGTCTTGTCATCTGTGATCAATCAAAGGATTAAAATCTTGAGTTAATTATATTCCTTTCAAATTGCTTTTCGACTGTGGGTGTGCCAGGGTCTTGCCTACAAAAGCAAGACATTCATTTAGTATTTCCTTTGAAAGTTTTTCCATATTCTCGATGATGTTTCTTTCAAGCCTGTTTCAAATGAGCAAGCTTTGCATTTCTTTATGTAAAACGTTTGCGTTTACTGTCTTCGAAAAAAATCGAGAAAGTATTGCGTTCAACTCTTAAAAGGAAATGTGAAAAAATTGTTCTTGATCGCGCCTCTTGTGCAAAACAAAAAACATATCTGTACATTTTTTGGGAATGCCGTTGTTCAAACTCGTTTGCAGCGAGCATTCGTGAGGAGGAGAAGAACAAAAAAAAGAACAAGATGCTTAACGATGTTGATGTCTCTCTCGAATGGTCCGATGGGCCACTCGAAAAATGCGGGGAATCCAAAAACACGCCGATAAAACGCACTATGTGTCGTAATGTATACTACAAAAATCAGCGAATGGAGAGACGCAGTCGTCATCACAGGAATATCTCATCGCGCAATAAAAGTATAAAAATAGCTAACAAGAATGAATAAATTATCGAAATACAACTCGTCGCTTACACTATTGGGATATATAGCAATAGGCAGGATACCTCATTCACGTTGGATCAACTTTTAATGGAAGACTCTTAAAGAATGTGAAATCGATTTTCGTTTAGCGTATACATCAAAAAGCAGATCTATTTTTCCTAGAAAATTCCTATATAAAATTTAATGTCTCAATTATTAGAGAGGTATCAATCTCAAAGTCAGTTTACTTTAAACGTAATATTACGAAAAGTAAAGCTAGAATGAATGAAATTGTTAACCTAATTTGGATTCTTCGTCGATATTTCCGGTTGCATACGTGGAAATAGATAAGCTCGTGGTTATACTTCCTGTATACCCATAGACGAGAAGGAAGGCAATGTAAGAGGGAAATTTTGTTAAGGAAAAAGATCATCTTGTAACTCAATTATTTTCCATTACAAGTTTTGACGCAAATAATATATCCAATATTAAAAAAAAATTTATATACGATGTAATAATATTATAATTATACGCGGCGTTTTTCTGCGATAATAACAAAATTTTTACCAATTTTAAAGGACTCTTAGGTTAATTCGTATAAACAATTTTTGGTCTTTAAACATTATTAATTTTTTTAAAAAAGATCTATATGTTAGATAATTTTGGTAAAAAAAATGTTTGTCCTTGTTTCCTTGAAGCGTGGGGGATTTACCTAAAATTTGACCTATACTGATTGTGAGATTAATGGTGCATCTGCAACTTGTTCGTTCGGTTGTTTGCATACGTGATGTCGATTCGCCTTTAAATTATGGTAATTATGCAAATTAGATCTGTTTACTTGTTTGCCTCCAACACAAAAATAGAATGTAAGATAAGATATAAAATATATTTCGAATAGCCTAACAATAAATATAGAAGAAGAGGAATAGAACAGTAAACTCATCTATTTACACAAACTATATATATCAATAATTTTTAATAGAGACTACCTGAAAAAATATTGAATTGTATTTTCACAAGAAATTAAATTAAACATGTTATATTTTTAGAAATATTAGCATCTCCTTTTACGTAGCGTGTTGTCTTAACGTATAACACTATCATGAAAGTGTGATTAATCGACATAATAATTCCAATTTTAATAACGTAATATTTTTCAAATTTTTCTGTGTAATTTTTCAAACAATAATGTTACGTAAAATTTCAAATATTACTGTAAAATATTATTACTTTGATTAAAACTTAAACGTTCTTATTCACGTTTTTTATTGACGTCACTGTTCACACATTTTGCACCGCAGTATTGCAGCGGACGTCATCGTGACGTCTGTCAGTTAAACGTTCCTGAAGACTTTTACAAAAATTACACATTACACATTTATAGATTTCATTGACTGTGACGTGACGTTCCTAAGATTTCCACAAGACATACCTACAGTTTTCCCGTTAAACTGCATTCGCTTAATCAACACAAATCAGCTCAAAGTCAACAAGAGAATCGTAGTTTCCACTTGCATAATAATTGATTGGGATTTTCCCATATATAATATAGATAGCGGAATTTTTAAATCGTTTTAGTGTGAAATTAAAAATTATTCATTACACAGAAAACTCGCGGAATTATATTTTCAAATGTTTAACTTCTAATAATTTTTAAATGACACTCGTATCAAATCGCAATTATCCTGAAAGATTTCCACACATTTTATGTAGTAATTGTAAAACGTAAACGTAGAAGCATTGCTTCAATGAGATATCTGCATGGAATATTTGCTGGAACACATCCTGCGTTTAGAATAAAAAATAAATCCATGTTAACTTTTTCTGTCCTGACTTATTGTAAAACTTACACATAAATGTCTTATACTGGTACATTAAAAGGATTAAAACGAGTATGCTTTAAAATATTAAA